>OZ014458.1:12849024-13361420 GCA_963966035.1 Acleris laterana | reverse complement strand
CAACATTTCAAAATACAATTGCGGTTTGGATAATGTCGTCAATATGTTTTTTTTTTTATATAAGACGGAGGTATACGAGCACCTGATCGGAAATAATCACCACCGCCCAACACTAGCAACTTATGAAGAGTTGACGGTGCGTTGCCGGCCAATTAGGGTAATATAAGTTCTTTTTTTGAAGGGAATAACGAATTGATCCCAACTCTTCAGATTTCTATTACAGATTCCCAATTCTACAGAATCTCAGCTCTACAGAATCCTAATTCTACAGAATCCCAGTTCTACAGATTCCCAATTCTACAGAATCCCAGTTCTACAGATTCCCAATTCTACAGATTCCCAATTCTACAGAATCCCAATTCTACGGATTCCCAATTCTACAGATTCGCAGCTCGAGTAGCATTTAATAGTGTAGGTATAGATGAAAAACTTCAGTAATGTAGAGCGGTCGACATTATACAGGGTGTCCCAGAAACCGACGTCAACCCGCCTAGGGCTGATAGAGCAGCTAAATAACTATCGATTTGACTCCTATGTATGTTCAAAGATTTTTGCTAGTTTCGGAAATATTAATCATTTAAATCAGAATTTTTGTAATTTTCCCTCATGTCCATGTCTCAAAATATCATAAATTTCATGTTTTATTTCATAAGTTTTTCAGTGGTATCTTACATATTTAGAAGCATTACGAATCAGCTAAGTTTTGAAATAAAAAATTTTTTGAGTAATCTAACCTAACCTAACCTAACCTAAAGTTGTTTTTTCCATACAAAGTGAAAAGCAAACACTGGGACACCTAGTACACCCCATACTTTATAAATTATAAATTATTCAGGATTTTTATAAAACTAACCCAACCTAACCTATAGGGTTCTACACGATAGTCCTAAAATAAATCCAGAATTATTTACAGTTTCGGAAAAAAAAGCGGTTTGTCAAATGATATGGATGTGAAATGAATCTGTTTGTGAAATGAATCTGTTTGTGAAACGTTTTTTATGAAATGATTAGATACCCTAAGCTTGATTTTTAAACGACTTCAAAAAAAGGAGGAGGTTCTCAGTTCGTTCTTTATTTTGTAGTAGAAAAAAAGCAAGAATTTATGGCGATCTATCGAATTATGCTGAAAAACCTGTACCTACCTATTTCTAATCCGTAGAATTGGGAATCTGTAGAATTGGGAATCTGTAGAATTGGGATTCTGTAGAATTGGGAAACTGTAGAGCTGGGATTCTGTAGAATTGGGAATCTGTAGAATTGGGATTCTGTAGAATTGGGAAACTGTAGAGCTGGGATTCTGTAGAATTGGGAATCTGTAGAGCTGGGATTCTGTAGAATTGGGAATCTGTAGAGCTGGGATTCTGTAGAATTGGGAATCTGTAGAGCTGGGATTCTGTAGAATTGGGAATCTGTAGAGCTGGGATTCTGTAGAATTGGGAATCTGTAGAGCTGGGAATCTGTAGAATTCGGAATCTGTAGAGCTGGTAAGAACATAAGAATTCATTTTCATATTTTTAATATAAAACCCTAAATAGATAATAATAATAATAATAAGAATGATGATGATAATGATGATGATGATAACTCACCCCATGACGCAGAATCTGGCGTTAAACGGGCACGCTGCGCCGGCGCAGGGGGGAGACGACGCGTGCGGCGCGGCGCGCACCGACGTCACGATCACGTTTGAGCGGAAATAGCGCTAGAAAAGAAACGCTTCATGAACTTCCTTTGCCTTTTTATTTATTTAAACTATGGTATAATTTATGGGCTTCTTGGTCACCACTTCATTTACCTCTAACCAAAAATAAAGACCAATTCAAATTAGTCAATGATCAATTTAAAAAATCGTGCCTGTTCCGCGTAAAGCCTAATTTAGATACGAACTTAAATTTTCTACATAATTTAGTAATATTATGAATGCATTTATACATAAAATTAATAGGTTTTAATTATACATAGATACATTAATTCACGCCTGTTTCCCAGAGGGGTAGGCAGAGACCACTTCTTTCCACCTGCTACGATCCTTTAAAGATATTTTTTTTTATACCGTGCATGTCGGACATAACCCATTCTGGCCGCCTGCCGGGGCACGTAAGCATAGTAATTTCCGCCGGGTCAAAAAAAAGGGTAGTTACTACAGAGCAAACGTCGAGTCGAGGCAAAGTCGGGGCGAAGGCGCATCGGAGTCGAGGTTAAGGCGTGGTAGGGGACCGCGGCGTATTTTTTTTTTACGGCATAGAGAAGACAAACGAGCACACAGGCCACCTGATGGTAAGTGGAAACTGTGACCCATAGACATTCGCATTCACAAGACTGCAATGCAATCCTAAGACTGCAAATGCGTTGCCAACCCTGAGGACTAAGATGGAATGCCTCTATGCTAGTCATTTCACCGGCTGTCTTATCCCCAAACCGGAACACAACAATGCGAACACTGCTGTTTGGCGGTAGGTTAATGGATAAGATGGTGGTAGCGATCCGGGCGGACTCTGCACAAGGTCCTACCACCCGCATAATGCCGCCACCTTTTAGTTTTTTTTTTCGTATAATGAACAGGAAAAAAGCACAGCCGCCTGCGCCTCGACACTTAACCTCCGACAGTGCCGCGACACCACGACGCTGCCTCGATTACGTTACAAATAATGAAAAATAATACCACTTACCTGTAATTTACACTTCTGAACATACCGCCGACAATAATTGGCGACAGCCCGTGCTGGTAGCCTACCGTCCCCCTCTGCCGGGTAGGGGGGGAGCGAGAGCCACGCCGCGGGGGACAGGGTGAGGACGGCGGGGGGGAATGTGTGCCACGCGCCGCCTGGCGGGCCGCGGCCCAGGACTATGTGGTCTATCTGAAAGGAGGGTTATACGAGTAATCAAGGGGCGAATATTCATAGCAAAAAACAAACATCAAGAGGGATTGACCATTGTGTTTTATCGACTATCGATGATTAATTGTCACTTAGCACGACTTGTTTTTAATATGCTCTATAGAGTACCAAAAAAAAATTACGTGTGTATAAAGGTTAACAAAATAATAAATTAATAAAACAGTAACTAGTTCTATTTTGTTACAATTTAAATATAAAACCAAAACGGAAATGCTACACAGTATAACTGACAGTAGACTAACCTTTATCCACAATAACAGCATCGAAATCTCTACTACTTATTATATTTTCTTGATCTTGTCTGTAGTAATAAAGAATCGTCAATATTTGCTTTACATTGTCATCATTTAAAATGGCCCTGATTTCGTTGTAGATCCATTTAATTTATACACAGGAGTAATTTTTGGCATAAAATCGGCATAATCGTGAATTTTTTCATAGTCCGGAATTTTATCTAGTAAAATCGATAACCGGAATAGTCGATAAAACATAATGGTCAATCCCTCTTGACGTTGAATTTTTGGTATGAAAATTCCGCCCCTTGGTTATAATAGTGTTATCTTACACTGATTTGGAAATAATAAGTAATATTATTAACCGTAACCCAAGCAGCTATAAGTATATAGCTGTGGCTATATTTCCCACATGATGTTTATTAAATAGTACCCTATTGCGTTTAAGTAAGGCAAAAACTCGGCTGTGACTTGCGACCTGTCCTTCATGGTTAACGCATTGACTGCCAGGGTCGTGGCGTAGGAACAAACTAGTATGACAGCGAACGCATATATGCGTCGGTGGCAGTGAATGCGTTGAGTCCAACCAAGGGATCAAAGTGATCAATTGCATCCCGTAGTAACAGTAACAGTAGTTGCAGGTTAACAGCGTTAGGTGGGTGAATGCGCAGTCTGATGAGTACAGGTTGGAGTGTGGGGTGAGACAGGGGGGATTGAGCTCACCTACACTGTTTAACCTGTACGTGAACGAACTAATCGAGGTGCTCAGCAGCATTCACGTCGGGTGTCACGTGGGCGGTGTATGTGTGAATAACATAAGTTATGCTGATGACATGGTGCTGCTGAGCGCGTCGGTCTGTGGAATGCGTCGGTTGCTCAAAGTGTGTGAGACCTACGCACTTAACCATGGTCTTAAATATAATGAGAAAAAGAGCCAGTATATGGTCTTTGAGATCCATAGCAACAAAACGTCGGAGGTCCCTGCAATTTACCTTAATGGCAGCCCAATAGACAGAGTCGACCATTACAAATATCTAGGTCATGTGGTGGCGGTCGATCTCAAGGACGACAGGGACATCGAACGGGAGCGGAGGGCCCTATCGGTGGGGGCGAATATGATAGCTCGAAGGTTTACAGGGTGCTCCAGGGAGGTCAAGGTTACCCTGTTTAGAGCCTTCTGTACGTCACTGTATACCTGTAGCCTCTGGGTGCATTATTCGCAACGGGCCTATAGGGCCCTTCGAGTCCAATATAATAACGCGTTCAGGGTGATAGTGGGACTGCCTCGTTTCTGTAGCGCTTCCGGGATGTTTGCGGAGGCTCGCGTTGAATGTTTTTATGCAACCATGCGCGGGCGCGCTGCATCCCTGGTGCGCCGGGTGCGGGACAGTCCCAATACCATTCTAAGAATGATAGATGATAGGCCTGACTGTGCTATTATGTCACACTGTGAGGGATTGCATGCTCCCACCAGCGTTATTAAATGGTAATATAATGCTTACCTCTGCGTGCCTCTTAAATAATCTTAATAATGTTTATGTGTCATGTTACATGAAATAAATGATGATTTGATTTGATTTGATTTTGTAGTGCAACTCTCTCGCTATAATCTCTACATAGTATAAAACCGCGTTTGTCTGTCTGTCTCTATATGGGCCAATTTGTCCTTAATCAAGCTTATTTATAAAAAAATCTGGATTTTATCTATAGGTGTTACAGAAAACTCACATAAACTCAAGCGAAGTGAGGGCGGGTCGCTAGTTTTCACAGAAAAAATAAGTCATTTTTCGTTTTCGTCACTATTAAAAAGAAGGGCTTTCAGCCCATTTTCACGAAAATCGACATGTGCACATTGTGCACGCTAGTTGCTGTCCAACGAAAGTCATGCATAAATTATTAGTTCGTGTCGAAGCTAGGGGACAAGTAGATTATAAAATCAATATTATTGATTTATGATTTATAACCGAAGTCAAGGCCACCGCTGACGATCCTTAGACAACATTTATTAAAAGGCCTTTTGAACGTCGAATACAAAATGTGTCACTCACACGAAAAATATTTGTTATGCTATGCAAATTACACCTCATTGATACGTAACAAAGTCTTTCTGGCAAAAATGTACCTTTTCAGAAAACGAAAAGTTGTTGGTAATGTATGAAATATGTATGTTGTATGTTGTATGTTGTTGGTTGGTATGTATGAAAAGTAACTTACGACTCCAGGGCCCTGGCAACACTCAAATTATGAACGACAGCAGTGCAATTTTGCGCTGCTTTAGTGCATACTTTTAGGTATTTCAAAAAAATAAACAATCCAAAACACGTGGCAGTCGAAAATTATGGTATATGAAATTAGTAAGTACAAATGAAATTAAGAAAATGAAGGTATACCCAAAACCGACCGTCGTGGAGACCCTTGGCCCATGTCCAGCAGTGGAAGCCCTACGGCTAATGTAAAGATTATGTTATACTTGTAACACTCCGTGTACAGTCACAAGATTTAATTAGGCACCCACCTTAGGTCCAAAGTCGTTCTGACATCGTACAACAATAAGGTTAAGTTCCCTAAAAGTTACAAATGACTTGACATCTCTAATGACATTGACGACTTCAAGCATACTTTTCTTGAAATGGGTCCCAAATTAACGCTCGTGACCGTACCTATTAGGCTAGGTTACTCACTTGTTTCTCTACGTCATATTTCCATTCTATCAGCGAGTCAGCCTGGATCCCGAGGTCTGCGCAGGGCCTGAGTAAATTGTCCATCTGCAAATAAAAAAAACAATATGTTACTCTTAATTACATTACATTAAATCACGCCTGTTTCCCAGAGGGGTAGGCAGAGACCACTTCTTTCCACTTGCTACGATCTTGACAAATTTCTATCGCTTCTTCCACATTCATACATCGAGTCATGCACGCACGTCGGTTTCGGGTACTTAAGATTCGGCCCTTTTCCAGTATTTCTCCGATTTGACTCGAAAAAGTACGCCTAGGGCGGCCCCTTCCGACCCGTCCACTCACTTTCGATCTGTACATCTCTTTCGTCAATCTTCTTTCATCCATCCTTTCCAAATTACCGAATATATGTTACACTTAATTTTATTCTCTAATCCATCTCTAATCATCCCTATGTTCAAACACGTCTTTTTAAAATGTCTTCGTCAGCAGAGATACCGTTTTATAAGCTTGAATCCGGAATTGAGCGACATTGATTTCTAAGAGGCTATCTACACAATGAACCGTGGATAATGAAAGCTATGACTTGACAGAAGCGCGTGGAGCTAATGGTAATGCGCTTCTGTATAGTCCATTGGAGAAAATTCTCTTTTACCGAACAATTGTCTTCGCGTGTGATATCCACGAACTTATTGCTCTAATAAGTCCATAGGAGTTTCTATAAATAATTTGACATTGGCGAAATACACCTTAACAGGAGTGAAAGCAAAAAAAAAATATATATAATGAATGCTATACTTACTAATAAGAAGTCGTAGCTAATGTTCATGTCCTTAAGTATATTTCAGAGCGTGAGAGAACCACATAAGTCAGGTTAGGTCGTTGTCTTCCCTCTTCGAGCTAACTGGTTTTAAATCGCTAAGTCACTGAAGGGTTCAGCATGTATATATTGTTATTTTAACTGGGACATTAAGGGGCAGACCCCAAATAAGTATAAATGTATTATTATTAGTAATATGTATAAATAAATTATATTTCTGTATCTATTTATGTAGATATTTGAATATTTCTTTATTTTTTTAAAGTTAGGTTATTTTTAGTTTCATACTTTAATTTTATGTTCTTCCTAAATAAAGTTGTACACTTGCCTACTCGATGCAAAACCTTTCACTTTTCTCAATCTCTCAAGGGTTAGCTGGAAGGGATCCCTTTAAGGGATAAGTTCGCTTTTTTAATTTTTTTTGTAATGTTCATTGTACCTATTGTTTTTTTTTGTACAATAAAGTGTTTACATACATACATAAGTGGGGATAAGAACAAAAGAATGATGAATAATGATTAATGATTAACAGTATCCGAAAGTATAGGAGATACAGGTAGACTGTCTTACGAAACAATAGGTCTTTTCGTTAAATATTTTTGGCCAGGAGAGAGTTGTCCGTAACATAAATTTGTCAAAAAAATATATCATGCGAACCTACTCAGTTTCATGTTAGGATCATTTCATTGTATGGAAAGAAAAAACTTTTCAAACTATAGTGCCCGGCCATTAAGAAGTCAATCCTGACACCTGTCACTTCAGTACAAATTATAACCTCAAAGCCAAGAATAGGTTATAAATTGTACTGCGATGACAGCTGTCAGGATTGACTTCTTAACGGCCGCGCACTATAGGTAAGCAACGCATTTCATTGAATATAGTTTTCATCAATTCATTAGATTGATTCAAGAGGATGGATATTATGTATAATAAATTCTAGATTATGTAGGTACGGGTGTTACAGACAACTCACATAAATCGAAATGAAGCGAGGGCAGGTGGCTAGTACCTATTGAATAAATCTAGTTTCTATTAAAGAGGTTTATTCAAATGAGGATCTCTGTATTTATCGAGCTGCGTTCAAGGCCCATGAAGTTTTTTGAGCTCTTTTTTTTGGAGCTGTGGTGACCTCAGCCAGTTTCTTTTTATTGCGTATGATATTTATTGCAAATTGAATTTACGATAGTGGATAGTAACGATTGTTTCTCAAACATGTTCAGAAATGCTGGCCTTTTTTTTTTAAAGTGCTCTATTCTATTTCTATAGCATATCGAAAAATCGAAAGGACCATGAAAAAAATCCCGTACACTTGTGGATGTAGTGTGGGGCGTGTCACAGGCATAATAAGATATGAAAAATATAACGTCAATCTGCATAACTTTTGTGCCATGTGATAAATATGCATACTTGTCACCTTTACAAACACGTGGTTACAAGACCACTAACAGATGCTAATAGTACTTGAAATAAAGCCGTCGAGATAAAACAATCTATCCACTTGAATATCTAGGGTTGCCATCTTGCCATCTCTAGAATCATGGCAATCACGAAAAGTACGATAAGTTGATAACCCTGGATTTTGGACCTTAGTAACCGGACATGTCAACAGTTTTATTTATTACTCAGTAAAATGAAAAAAACTAAGAGATATATCGACGCTCAGCTCAAGCCACTAGGTCTAGATTGCAAATTTAGCACCTTCCTTTCCTTATGAGATTTAGGGTGCACCAAGTAGGGGTTTTTGGAAATTTATCCCTTAACGAGTTAAAATAGGGGGAGTAGCTAAACTAATTTTACGTGTACAGTCAACCAATTTGATTTCTAGGCCGCTTTGGACTATGTTAAAGTGACGTTGTCAACCAAAACGTAAGAGACTCCCTATGATTTGGTTTACAACGTCACGTTGACAAAGTCCATAGTGGCCTAGGAATCAAATTGGTTGACTGTACAAAGTCGCGGACGACCTCTATTTATATATTTAGTTTTACATACATACATATACCTCTATATTATATAAACGTATAAACTGACGCGCTGACAGATCGATTAACGTTCAGCCGAAAACGCCGGACCTTGGGACTTGAAAGGAATATTCCTTGGACAAGGTAAGGATTTTTTTGGAAATTCATCCTCTAAGGGGTTAAAATAGGGAGTTAATTATGCGCGTATGAACTCGCAAGCGTCCTCTCGTATAAGTACGTAATTATTATCTGGAGTGCCATCAATTGGTATCGTTTACGAAGCGTGGAGAGCCACGTGCGAGCCATCGAGTGGGAAAACCGCAAGAACCTCTGCTTTGATTCTGTTTGTACTATGTATATAACTAAGAATATAGCGTAACTAGCTATTGTTCGTTTGAGTTCGCGTAGAAGTCGTTAATGGGTAAAAATAAAAAAAAATGTACATAAAGACGCTATTTAAATGTCAATTAAATGATGTCTAACTTACAATTTCATTACAAAATGACGTATGTTTGACGTTAACCAACAGTTTCGTTACGGTGACAAAGCTCTCTTTAACTGGACATTTATTTTGATTTTTACCCTAATCGATATCTTCGGAAACAACAGGACAACAGGGAAATACTCATTATACTTTTTTTTTTAAAAACAAGCTCGATGGATATTTATAGTAATCATTTGTTTACATCTTTGAAAATTTAAATTGACACAGATTAAGGGCCGTATTAATAAACTAATCTCAACTCTAATGTTCGTCTCGAGATGCGTCAAAAATGACAGTGTTCTATGGTTAGACGTTTACTTTGACGTATCTTGTGACGGGCATCTCAGCCAAGATGAGTTTATTAATACGGACCTTAGTATATCTTGTCTAGGAGACCGGTTTATGTAATTTTGTTATCCATCCATACTAATAATATAAATGCGAAAGTGTGTCTGTCTGTCTGTTACCTCTTCACGCTTAAACCGCTGAACCGATTTAGGTGAAATTTGGTGCAAAGATATTTTGAATCCTGGGATAGTTTTTTTCCCGAAATTCATCCCCTAAGAGGGTGAAATAGAGGGTGAAAATGTGTATGGAGCTACGATATAAACGAGTTCCACGCGGACGGAGTCGCGGGCAGCAGCTAGTTTTTATTATAAATTCAGTATAGGTTGTTTAATTTTTCAAACTTCGCAATTCTTGCTCCTATTTATCTAAAAAACCAGCAATCAAAATTATAATCAAATTTGTTGGTATTTAGGGATTGCACTTCTAACACTTTTTGAATCAATTTTCATCATATAGCCATACATATCGTTGGTCATAAATAATGTATTGTTAGTCATACTTTTTTTGTCATAACTTCTTTCAGGCTGAAGTTACAGTTTTTGATAAACGTTTATCGTGTAGATTAGGTATTTAGGTTAGGTTAAGTTAGTTTTATAAAAATCCTGAAAAAATAACCGTGTCCTGAGAAAAATTTGACGACGCGCTGGCCTAGTGGGTAGTGACCCTGCCTACGAAGCCAGTGGTCCTGGGTTCGAATCCCGGTAAGGGCAGATATTTGTGTGATGAGCTCGAATATTTATTCCTGAGTCATGGATGTTTTCTATGTATTTAAGTATATATTTCTCTATATAAGTATTTATATCGTTGTCTAGTACCCATAGTACAAGCCTAGAGCTTAGTTTGGGACTAGGTCAATTGGTGTGAGATTGTCCCCTTATATTATTATTATTATTATTATTAAATGCATTATGATATGACTTGCAAAAATTATGACTTGAAATACATTATGACTAAAAATAATTATGGCAGTCAATAAAGACCCGGATGAAACGTATTTTACATTAAATTGAATATGTCAATAAATATAATGGCATATGGGTTATCTAAAAAAACAGTCCAGGATATGATTCATCAATAAAAAAAAATATTTTTCCGGTTTGGTTAATAGACAAATTCTATACCAATCGAAAGTATGCAGTCCAGTGCAGCCAAATTTAATATAAAATATGTTTCATCCATTAACCAGCTCTGTGAAGGTCGTTCTATAGCGGGATCCTATACTATTAGGTAGGTAGGTATGCCATTTTCCAAGGCCGCAACAGGCAAAAATGCACAAATATGATATTTAGTTTTTACATACAAATGTGAAACAGTCTAATAGATAGTGACATATATCGATTTTTTATAATTAGTATGAATTGAGTGTTTAAATACTATTATAAAGTAAAGTTTATCTTTTAATTTCGTGCCGCTAGCCGAAAAAGCAGCAGGAGTGAACGACCTTTGTCGTCGAGGCCGATTGGTCATATTTAATCGCCGTGCTAAGTGATAGGTACGCATTAGCCATAATCAACGTAAAAAAAACGGTCAAGTCAGAGTCGGACCCGCACTCGAAGGGTTCTGTACCATTCTTGTAGGGGGGGGGGGCTTTTTTGTTGTGAGAATACTTTAAGTAATTGACCACATTTCATTTTGGTGACACCTGCAAATGACTACACGAATCGAAAGGGTTTTGCCTCCTGAACACGGCAAAATATTTATTTAGATTTATTTTTCTTTATTTACAAAATTACAAGGAAGTTAATAAAAATATCGAGTTTTACTAATACTATGCCTGAATAGATATAATACCATCGCCTTTTTCACGAGAAAAAAAGCTGTCATACTTCAAATTTGACATTGACACTATTGACAGATGGATAGATACTTAGAGAATTATCGGTTGACATGATACTTTTTTATATACAGATTGGACTAACGTAATATGTCCATTGTGTCGTAGAAATGAAGTTACGCCCTTTTAGAATAAGTACAACTCTAACCCAACCTAAAATAACAAGACAAACTTATTAAAAACATTACTATCATTATAATTAGTTTGATAAAAAATATGTAAGATGATTGTTGTATCACCTTATCATTATTGCGTTCCATAGTCTCTGCATACCCCATTGGCCCACAGGCGTGAAGGTATGCAGGTATGTATTATTACTGCAAATGTTTATATACGTTTCAATAATTATAATAAACGTATATTATATCAAATGGCATTATTCGATATGAATGCTATACAAAAACAAAAACTTGCTATGCTTATGATAAATGAGCGTTATTTTATTTGCTGGACTTATATTATTTTAGAATTATTGAAGCGCATTCAATCTTAAGATACGTTTCAAAACGTCAAAGATATTACAGTTTCTTATCTCCACCACTTTAATCAAAAACTAACTATATTCGGTCACCCACTAGTTTTTTCATAGTTCACACACATTCGGTCACCGGTCACCGACCTAATGCAAACGCGGTATAATTTTGATAAATCACTAAACTTACATAATTAGCTACACAACAATTTATTTTTAATGAAATTGATAACAGCTGACCAATAACTCGTGTTATAGTACCGTTCGCTCGTGATAGCGACATTGTCGTGCGATAACCTGCCATGGGGGCGACCTTTATGATACGATATGACACTGCTATCGCATTCTATAAAAGTAATACGTCGGTAATGCTGAAGAGTGGAAATCGTATACTTCATCTGTATTTCCTTAGATATACAGTATGTAAACTTACTAAAACCATTTATTTGAACCCGAGCATGTCTAGGCGATAGATAAAATTGGGGTATATAAATTATTGAAATCTTAACACTTTTTCAAATTTAAATAACGAATGCACTGAACGCAAGTTCAATAATCTGTTACGATAAAAACATTACATACGGGTTTTATAATGGGCACTGAACAACGATGTAAACATTACACATGGGATGATACTTTTAGGGTTAACCGACTTTGAAAAAGGTGAGATGTTATAATTTTTATGCAATGATAAAATTAAAAATATTCGACACACACTAGCAAAAAATGTGGTAAAACACTTAACTCAACTAGCCTAGCAACTGGTTGAAAGAGATGGTTTTAGTATACATACTGTATAACTGTATATACTTAGGAGCAATGAAATCGAGGCACTTTCTATGGAAATTCAGTATTAAGTGGCTCGATTTATTTGCTCCCAAGTGTAGTACCCGACGGATAAGAAATAAATCCTGATACCTGCCATTGCAGTACAGGGGCGTTAGGGAATGTTCATGTCTTATAAAAGCAGATTTATGTAACAAACAGTTTTTTTTTTGAATAGCTATAAAATATAACCGACATATAAACTAACAAAGATTTGTTCCTATATCTTTCTAGCAAAACAGAATTTAACATGGTGTGTATATGGCCGACCTGTTATATGACGTCACAGTGCATACCGGATCTGTCTGACCAATCGCTGTCTGATAAGCAGTTTGAAAATGCTTGTATCATCCGTATTTCTGGGCCGATTTTAATTATAATTTCGCTTTTAATGATTTCTTTTACGATATTTTCATATTTTGAAAAGAAATCTGATTGAAAAAATCAAAGCATATTCCCTATTTATAACCTTTTTTTGTTTATAATTTGTACTTAAATGACAGCTGTCATAGGGTAATACATAATTTGGTCGCATTTTGCTTAGCCAAAGCGGTAGGCGTACGGGACAACGTAAAAGAATTGAAAAGCCAGTCGTTTAAGAGCACATAAACCCTAAAGTCGTAGCGCTGCTGATGTACTACCAAGACCTTAGCAAGGTGTAATATATAGGATAGTGGTGGCTTACCAGTAGCGGGATAGGGTTCTGACTCCTCCCCTCCAGCCCCTCAGCAAGCTCTGTGAGGTCCGCCTCATACAGGCTCTGTCCCGGTGGTATGTTTTCTAATCTGTAGAAAACAAAATTCTCACGTAAATCGTAATAGTTTTTTTCCTACTCCTGTACTTTTATCTGTCGTTTATATAGTCACGAACACTAATATAAGAACATACATAATATGTCCGCAGAATAATCCAGAGAAAATTCTATCTTGTCTATGCCCCAAAACAGCACTTGTGCGTTTTTGAGATAAAACGATACGGCCAGCTGCCAAAGCTTAGCGTTGCACAATCGATTTAATCATATTTTAACGATTGTGAAATAGGGACTATAAATCACCTAATGTTTTGAGAAATGATTTCAGTTACCTGATTGGTCGATTTTAAAATAGATGTATTCTGGTTGGTTGATACGAAATACAAAGTTTTTTTAAAAGATTTAAATTAGTTAAAGAGAAACACGTACCTAAAAGAACCTATCGTTCCGTTTGACAGTCGATGTGTATTGTGATTGGTGGATTTAATTTGGTGAAGTATTCTGATTGGTCAAATTAAAATGTTTTGGAATTGTAAATAATTCTATTTTCCATTCCGTCAATTTAAAAACAAAGTAAACCATAGACACATATTTTGTCATTTTCTTGTTTCCCGCTCGTTTGTTGTTCTTTACTTCGTTCGTTCGTTTGTAAGTTTTTTCGCTTAGTTTTGCATTTCATTTGAAACCTAGTCGTAGAAAAAGTATTGTATGCAACGGTGTATAACTAAGTCAAAAAACACTCGTGGCGCTTACCTTTACGATGTTCGCCTTCGGCTCACATCGTAACACACGCCACTCATATTTTATGACCTCTCTTATACAACTATTGCATAAACTACTATTATGTGACTGGTGCATAATGAGAGGCATTACACGAGTGTTGTTTTATGAAACGAGTCGAAAGGCGAGTTTCATAATAAGATCACACGTGTGTTCGAATGAGTTTATTGAGGTGGGATTTTTGGACCGCAACGACTTGAGGACCATCCATAGACCAGCGTACTCTTTTCAGAACGCGGGCGAGTCAATTACTCAACTGGTTTTGTGTCCTCAGGCAGCGATAAGCATTATTCTAGGGTTGTGTAGTACATGTATTAAGAGTCAAAAATAATGAATTCCTGTCAATGTACTAGAACGAACTATTCCGTAAAGTTTTTGCTAGTTCATTTAGTATACGCGGCTCAAGAAAAGGATAGAGCAGGGTAATCAGAAACTGACACTGACAGTAAAGCGATCCGAATGAACCGACCGGCCATTCATTCGATCAAAGTAGCACAAATAAGGACCACGAACAGACAATTTTCTTTCAGTGTACTAAATGAACTAAAAGACTGAATTAGTACATTTGAGCGGTTGTATTAGTTTAAAGCGATCCGCTCAGTGAACGAGCGTGCACAACCCTACATTATTCTTGAGGGAAATCGCTGGCTCAGTTGGCCCGTAGCGTAAAAAACTCATACTCATACTCATACTCATTTATTTATAATATTATAAAATATTACATGTCAAAATAATTACAAAACTTTGGTTATGTCATAGTTAGTTGCATTATACTCGTAGTAGGTACTTTAGATAGTATTCAAATTAAGTTATACATTACACAATTAGAAATTAAAAGGTCATTTTATAATTAATTAGTCTAAGATGAATTCATTAAAATCGTAGAAGGAATTGTCAATTAGCCATTTCCTTAACTTATTACAAAATGCTGCATTGCTTTCCAAGTTTTTAATGTGTGAAGGTAGCCTGTTGTAGACCTTCGGTCCTAAAATGTGCATAGTTCTGGTCGACTTGGTCAGTCTGGAGCGTGCGATTAGTAAGCGATTTGTGGATCCTAGTCGCGTGCGGGTCAGTGTTCTAGTAGGAAAACTATCTATGTTACACCTAACGAATTTAGCTACATCGTACACGTACTGAGAGGGTAGCGTTAGGATTCGTTGAGTCCTAAAGAGTTCTCGTGCAGGGGTACCAGGTGAGGCGGAAGAAATGATGCGAACGGCGCGCTTTTGTAGGACAAAAACACGTCGCCATTCCGCTGCAGTGGCCCACAACTCGAGTCCGTAGCTCATCACCGAGTGAAACAACGAGAAGTAGCTTGATCTTAGTTGTTGTTGTGGTATAACCTTTGCAAGCCTACTCAGAGCAAAGCAAGCACCGGAGAGTTTGTTACACAGAGTGTCAATGTGTGCGTCCCACTTTAGAGCAGAGTCAAGAGTGACCCCCAGAAATTTCGTGTCGTGAACTTGTGGGAGTGTGACTCCATCGATACCAACACACAGAGGTCTAGGAGGTCGACCGCCCAGGTTGATGTGTATTACATATGCACTGGACAATGAATAAATATGAATATGAATATGAACATACCTGGCTCGCAGCATATCATCGATGGGTAGGTCTGGCGGCAGCTGCTTGAGATACGGCACGTTTCCGGCAAGCATGTACGACGTCACCATACCGCTTGGTCCGTTACCTACAATAACACATACATACATAAACAATAATAAAAATCAAGGGAAAATCTCACCCATTGACATAGTCCATAACTAAGCTCTAGCCTTGTACTATGGGTACTACATATACATACATACATACATTAAATCACGCCTGTTTCCCAGAGGGGTAGGCAGAGACCACTTCTTTCCACTTGCTACGATCTTGACAAATTTATTTCGCTTCTTCCACATTCATACATCGAGTCATGCACGCACGTTGGTTTCGGGTACTTAATATTCGGCCCTTTTCTAGTATTTCTCCGATTTGACTTGAAAAAGTACGCCTAGGGCGGCTCCTTTCGACCCTTCCACTCACTATCGATCTGTATATCTCTTTCGTCAATCTTCTTTCATCCATCCTTTCTAAATGACCGAACCATCGAAGCATGTTCTTTTCATTTTCAATCTTAGTCACTAAATCTTCTTTTATTCTGCATTTCTCTCTGACTTTGGGTACTAGACAACTACTACTGTACTAGAGAAATACATAGAAAACATTCAAAACTCAGAACGGTTCCTTGCGGATGGGTTTCCCGGATGGGTACCGGCAAAAAATTTAGTTAAGTAAAACATTTCGATTTGCTTTGGTCCGCTGTCTAATAACTTTTGACATTTTGTGACGATTCATTTAACTATTATGGTATTCCATGAATAATTTCCCTTATTTGGCATAGAACCCTCGGTGCGCGAGTCACACTTGAATATAGGTCTTTCGGAGTATTCTTGCGTATTTTAAATGGCCTCATTCTCACTATGAGTGTGAACAATTTAAAACGACAGCTGAAACCGACAGTGCTAATCTCTAATGTGTTTCTAAAAATATTCAGACTGTCTAATACTACAGGCAGAGAGCATTCGCACTAGACTTTTATTTATAACGCTAGATAAATTTTAGAAAATTTGTAAAGTAGGTCAGTTTTATCTAACGCTACGCTGTTAGGAGAGTCCTGCTGTATCATCGTTATCGAACCCTTTTCCAGGCCTAGTAAGGATACAAGCAAGAAATGGAATAGAGCTACGAAATCGTAACTTCCTGAAGGATTCTTATCCATGAAGTCATATTTCAGGAAAGTTCAATTCATTTTGATTCATAAAAGTTAAAAGTTAAGTTCAATTATGAGCGACATGAATGTGGTCGATGAAATGTACTACGCCTGGAAAAGGGTTACAAAGAAACCCATGTCAGGACTTCAGGAGATTCCACTCCTCGTTAAAAAAAGTTTGTATGTGTGTGTGTAAAAACAAGAGAGATATTAGCACTGTCGCTTTCAAATTAGATTCCACAGCAGGACATAGGCGGTCCTCAATGGTCACCACAATGATCGAACCAGCGGATTCCCACCACCTTAACCAGGACTACCCTTAGCCAATACTCATTAAGTAAGCATTTACTTTAGGTCTGTAAGGATGGAATACTGCGTGTGGGAAAGGGCCCCAAGCGAATAATGCACTTTTTTATGGCAAGGACGCGGCAAACCTGATGAAGAGTGAGATCTAATATCCATTGAGACATTTTGACAGCAATCCTTAGACTGAAAATGAGTTATGGGCCTATTGCCTAACGCACTCGCAACCGCAATCGACTTAAAAGCGGAACAATTGTTTTCATTTTGTATGCAGGCCTTCGATTTTCAAAATGAAAACGATTGCTATTGTTAGTCCGTTGGCAATAGCCAATCTGGCCTAGGATGGAACGCCTCTATGCTAGTAATTTCACTGGTTGTCTTTGCCCCTGCACACAACGATGCTAACTATTGGTTGGCGGTAGGTTAAAGGATAAGATGTTGCGCAATTCAGACGGACCCTGCACAAGATCCTACCACCACTAAACTCTCGAGATCTGGCCCAGTATTCTACGAAGCGGGTAACTCCCTTATATCTTGGTCTTCATAACGGTTTCAGTGCGCGTGAAAGCGACGTATAGTCACGGTACGAAAAGGTTCGTCACTTTTGGACATTATCAGCATAGAAATAGAGTCGAAAAGTGAGGAACCTTTCGTACACTGACTATATATTTTTATAGTAGCCTGGAGGTGGAGACTGGGTTCGATAGAAACAAATGCAAGAGCTTCATCGCCATGCGGTTCAAAATGATGTCTAAAGCTCGTTTTCTAAAGAATTATGAACAGCTCTTTAATGTCAAAGATATCGTATTACGAAACGTTTCAATTAACATGTCCCTTATAAAGCATCGGAAACAGAACTCATCAACGGGTCATTCCAATTGACCGTCAGACGGACTAATCTAGAAGCTTCCACATATCGTCATTACTTTGAAAAAACCTCGTATCTCATATTTCGTACCGTACGATTTTAAACTTAAACGTGAAGAGAATTAAGTTGAAACTAATACATCTCCAAATATCAGATACGAGTTTTTTCTAAAGTTGTACGATATGTGTACCGTACCATCCATGTCCATGCCGCTGGAAATAGACGTATTATGTAACAGCTATGAACTGCAGCTTTGACCGTGCACAATCCATTTATAGATAACTCCCCGTTAATTTGACAACGCTGTGCGTCTAGTTCAGCTTTCTCAATTTTTTAGAGACGGAACCCTTTTTTATTGTGGGGTTCCGTAGAGATTTAAAACGGACCCCTTTTAAACCACTAACTTAACTTCAGAAATGTAGAATAAACTTATTTTAGTTAAAGTATGTGTGTTTCTCCGTGTCAAATTGAAATGTCGCCATGATAAAGCATATTTTAAGCTGACGTCACGGCCAAGTTCGGGTAGCTTAGTTATTACCTAGTTGTTAAGTTCAAGGTTTCTTTTACTGCCAACAAACTGTTACATAGTTGGCGCAGCGACCATGAAGCCAATGTTGGTCAAACAGGACCACGCTGTTCTTTGACCTCGGTGTTAGTTTTAAGTTTTATATTGCTAATATTGCTATCTATCTGTCTATAACCTCGTAAGGCCCAACGTCCTATATCTAGGACATTTGTCAGTGACTTTTGACTTTAGTTGACTGACACAAGACTCTTTTTCGAACTAACGCAATTTGACGTGGGCCTTACAAGGATATGGTATTTGCAATTATGGGACTTAAGCCTATAGGCCTTCTTACTACTTATATGTCGTCAAAACTCACCAATTACAACCACTTCTTTGTAAACTGCGTCATCTGACAGCGTATGTGGGCAAGGATTCTGGTTGTCCTTCATTTTGTGTGCTCCTTCTCTTTCTTGTGTTCCTCTATTATAAATACTTCTGTCAACTTTGATCTCTGATTCCTTATTCTATATAAATATTTGATTAAATCATATAATTAAATTATATCTAAAATAAATTATATCACAATAGTTTTCACTCGTACGGACTTTTTTCTGATGTTATAATACTGGACAGCGAGTTGATTTTGTCTGAAACAAAAAAAGAAACGGTTATTTAAGTCAAACTACACTGTGCAGGCAATTTATTCTTCTCTGTAAAACCATAGTACCTACTGCTCTTGTAATGTTATCGTTCGTATTGTCAACGTTACGATAGCTTTTACTTAGGGCCTGACCACATAACCCTGGCACGCCATCGTTAACGTGAAACGGCGTGGCACCGTAGAAAGGCACGTTGCCGCGTAGATACACGGTGCTGTTTAATAAGCTTAAAGCCATTTTAATCTGTATGCGTAGGATATTCGACTTAATATTGCACTTTATAGTGAAACACCACACCCCAAATAGTTCGTTATAGTACAGTGACGGGAATTCATTATTTCTGGCTCTTAGTACTATCAGCCCAATGGAACCCTGACCCACCATAGAACGGTGTCACAGTGACATTATAAAACAATTTGTTTGACACTTCTTATGACTTGAATCATAACGTCTCTGTGACACAGTTCTATGGTGGGTCAAGGTTCCAATGGTCTGATAGTACATGTACTACACAACGCTAGTTAACGACGCCGGACCGTGGTGATGTGGCCAGGCCCTTACTTCACAGTAATGGCGGCCGAGTTAAAAGCGATACAGTGACATGTAGCATATTTTATTTCAAAGAAAATTTGGAATATATATTGAATTTATGACCTGGCATGTTTAGGGTTCCATACCCGAAGGACGCTCTACGGAACCCTATTATAAAGCCTACTACGCTGTCCGTCCGTCGGTGTTTTTTTTTTCCAGAATATGCTTACAAATCATGCTATTAGTACTTTTTGCGTGTAGTCTGCTTTGTTTTCTGTCTTTCTTATTCTGCGCACCACTTTTTTTAGTTTGTGTATGTTTAATTTGTTGACTGGTAGAGAACTCCAGGCATTAATACCGTCATTCGTGCTATTTTGTGCAATAAATATTAATAAAATAAATCAATATATTCAACTATAGTGCTTTTGACTGTAAGTACCTATTGTATTTGGATTTGGAAAATACAATGACTTAATTAATATAAATTATTATGAATTATCATCGTAACTTTGATTGAATACTCATTGTTATTATTTTTTGACACAACAATTGTTTTATTATATTACTTTAAATTATTAATGAGATAATAAATTGGTTAGGTACTTAATGTTGACATGACAATATAGTAAACCAAAGGTTTTTTAGGGTTCCGTAGTTAACCTCCAAAGGCCACAAGGGCCACAATACAACGAAATTCGTCAACGGCATACGAATCTATTAGAGCAAAAGAAATTTCACTTAACTTCGTTTGCACTAGATCTTTTTTCAATGGCCTTATTTTGTACTATTTTTAGTACAGGAGGATAAACTAGTATTTTTTTAAGTTTCCCCATGTCCGTCTGTGTGTCACAGTGTTTTTTCCTTTATTATAATCACAAAGATGATATTTTCAGACATCAGTCAAGAGGAAGAGAGGTCAGACAATCTATCATTATGGCAGGGTAATAAAATGGTCGTTTGTCCTATTTTAAGCACGTATTTAATTATAATAATAGAGCCTCAGAGCATGATAGAAACATAAAGAAAACTGTCGCTAGGACTAGATAAAGATTGTTAGGCTCAAATCAAAAACTTTTATACAATAAAATTGGCCACGTGAGGGCTCGAAACGTCAGCGGTAAATGTAATATGTCCTATTTTTAGTACACAGGGCCTTAGAGGCGTGGTCGTTAGTCTAAATAAAGTCTTATCGTGCCACAGACGACACAACTAAATTACTGCTATCTCTAGAACCTTCTGAACTTTATATCAGTAGGTAATGGCAAAAGATAACTCGATGAATGGAAGAATTGTGTAAAAGTTATAGTGATTTATAGTTAAATGCATTTTGCAGTGATCTATTGAATGCGGGTCACATGCGATAGTAGACTATACGTACTTATAGTTTTACGTACGCGGACAGTCGCGCGCATAAGCTAGTCGTATACCTATACTCGTAATTACGTGTAGAATTAATTTTTGCTTCTTCCCCCATTTCTTTCCATTAGGGGTTGATTTGGAAAAATCCTTTTTAAGTGCACTTTCGATTTAGCCTTAAGCGACGAGTGACAGGGACTCTGCACCCGAATTTTCGAAGTTAGTTTCGGAGCATCTTACACTCAAAGATCCATGACTTAATTCGTGACCGTTTATTTTAATCCACTTCAAAACCCTCTGCTAATCCTAAATAATTCGATTATAAAATAGATTAGGTATCAGATTTTACGCATCACATGTTAAACATGTTTTTGCACGATTACGATAAGGATATAATTATTTGATATAACCCAAGGTGATGTGATATTATGTCGCGCAATTTAAAACACATGGATCGGTATTGTGGAAAATTTGGAGTTTGGCCAACATGTAGCGCCAGTTATCAATTCGGCAAGTTGTTTTGCTTCCGGATTTCTTTATCCGTCCGGTTTTTCCCTTAATTTCGAGGACGTCTCCGGACACAATTATCTGCGGTGGTGGGTGCAGCGGCCAAATTGTTACCTTATCTTATCCACTTCGACCTTTAGGATCTTTTGTGCAATTCATCTTTTACACACTCAGGTGTTCAAATGTGCAGTTTTCCTTACGATGTTTTTCCTTCACCGTAAGAGCATCGGGTACTTAAGTTAAAAAGTCATTGGTACGTGGTGACCGCAGGGGTTCGAGCTCGGTACCTTACGATCACGAGTCTACTCCCTAGGCTACTAGACCACCAACGCTCTTGGCCAAATTATTAAGGGCAGGTTAATCGCACTAGCATATCCAAAAGTAAATTTTTACTACCTCGTACGGCCCTTGTCAAATTTCGTTAGTTCAAAAAGAATCTTGTGTCGGTCAACTATAGGCAAATTACTTTGACACATGTATACTTTGACACATGTCATAAATTTAGGACGTTAAAGTCACCTTTAGTTCGATTTTTAAAATATCAGCGTTATTAGTAAGTAGCTATTATTTACTTATAAAAAAATACTTGAACAGTCTGACCAGAAAAATTCAAATCCTCGCCATTTTGCGGAAATTATATAAACGTCATTTCTATTGCAACTCACGAAACAGATAAAAAAGTTTTACTCGTAGTAGCGACTTTTACGGGCGTTTGTCTTAATTACAGGACGTCAACGAAATGGTTAAATATTCGGTGCCCAAAGGATAATTGCGACTAAAAAAAGATAACAAAAATAACCTAGTAAATGCTATAAAAATTGTTCAATACTCCGTATTATCACTACATAGTATAAAACAAAGTCGCTTTCCGCTGTCTGTCCCTATGTATGCTTAGATCTTTAAAACTACGCAACGGATTTTGATGCGGTTTTTTTTAGTAGATAGAGTGATTCAAGAGGAAGGTTTTTATGTATAATAAATTTTGTTTTATGTACGTGTGTTATAGAAAACTCAAATAAACCGAAGCGAAGCGAGGGCGGGTCGCTAGTAGTATTATATATCGATACAGGCTTGCGCAACGTTACGCAATGGACTATTTACATATAATAATGTATTCGAGTACAGTCGCTGGAGGTCATGGGAAAATGGAACAGCGAGGTAAAAACACTTTAACGTATTTCTACTAAAATTTGTTTTTAGTTTAAATTTAAAAAAAAAACTTTGCTTATTTACGGTTGGATTCCTGGTACTGTCGGCGCAGAAAATGGTCTACCAGTTTTGACAAAAGTTTCTGTGAGATCTAATTATCGTTAAGGTTGACACTTGTAACTGTCATAATATTTGAAAGGGAAATATCGAACTTGTTGTATCATGACGTGCAAATAAATTTCAACCGTAGGGTGGTAGACCACATTTTTGGCCGACTGTACGGGCAAATATTTATGTGATGAGCGCGAGTATTTGTTTCTGATTATTGGATGTTTTCAATGTATTTAAGTATGTATTTCTCTATATATGTATGTGTATCGTGTAGTCATAGTACAAGCCTAGTAGCTTAGTTTGGACCTGGGTCCACTTTGTGTGAAATTGTTCCTTAAAAAAACGCCTTTAGCAATGAAGTCGAGCTCAGACACCTTGTACCGACCAGAAAGGAAAAAAACATCGATCTTTTTTGGCACTTCTAATACAAGAATCATTGCACAATATGATATAATAAAATGACTCAATGTTTATCACACACAATAAATTTGTGAAATTCAGATAGTAAGTTTCTTATCCACAAGAAAATATTGACGTCATCAACGTAGGTGGTAAAATTGCCTAGTCATGCTAGGCAAACAAAAAAGCCATTATGTATGTAAAATACTTAACTATACAAACAGGAAACTAACAACATAGGCAGAAACACCAGAAGTACGTACAAAGGCGAACTTATCCCTTAAAGGGATCTCTTCCACTTAACCTTTGAGCGACGCGAAATGATTGAAACCAAAAGTGACTAGATATTTCAAAATTAATTACGTTAATATAAAATAACCAATTTAAATTCACCAGGGCCGTGTAAAAAAGCATAATCCTTGTATAAATGATAATGACGATCAATCAATTACAAGATCATAGAAATTACCAGATTTGAAAGTGTTGGATGTTATTTTAACCCCCGACGCAAATAAGGGGGATTATGAGTTTAATCTTAAAGCTGTGACGGTATGTCTGTCTGTATTATCGTACCTCCTAACTGAATGGACCGATTCGGACGCTAGAGCTGATACCTCTTAACCCTTAAATGCATAATGATGTAGATCTATATCGTATATTTTAAAGTTCAATTTCAAACGTACATTTTAAGTAAATTTCAATCTTAGAATTTATGCAATAAGATTTTTAGCTTTGTCAAAATTCAAATTCGGAAATGAACTTTAAAGACGTGTTCGATTTTCGAAACGCTATGCATTTAAGCGTTAAACGGACCCTAAAACTTAGCTAAGAAGTCTAAGGCTGCCAATACCCTTGCCATGAGTTACAATTACCATACTCGCTAGCGAGTCGAATGCTCTGTCACTCGCAGACCATGCAGTATTATTATAGAGTGCGAGGGTACTGCCTCATGGTAAGGTACTGTCCACTGAAGCGGAGCGAGGAGCGAGAAAAAGATCCACCAACTACAATACTTTATTCTCCTAGCCTCGTTCAGCGTAGCTCTCCTATTGGTGGATTTTTTCCTCGCACACCGCTCTGATCCAGTGGACAGGCAGCCCAATGCCAGCCTACCAACGCGTGCGCAGCGAGCCCAGGGGTGTGATCCTCTCAAGAAGCAAAGGTGAACGAATGAACGAGTGATGTCCAAGCGGCGAGATTAAGTAGTCCCGTGTCAGTGCGAACAAAGCATATTGTAGCGCGTGCATTTTCAATTTAGCAGCGTGGTTTCTGCCGATGGGTCGAACGTATAAGGCTGCTTAATTGAAAATGCACGCGCTAAAATGTGTTTTGTTCGCTCTGACGGGACTAATTAAGTCGCCGCTTGGACATCACTCGGCCGTCCGTTCGATCGTCGTTGTTTAGAGAATCACTACCCAACTTCAAGTATTTCCACCGCGAGCTAACCTCTTGAAGATATACCGTTTGTAAGCCAAAGCAAAGCCAATTCGGGCATAAGAACCATAGACACCAATAGAACTATTTCCATTCAAATTGGTCCTTCCTTCCGTTTAGGAGCTACGCTGCCACAGACAACGTCACACACATATCATAGGTTTGAAACTAATAACAAGTATAGATGAATTATAAGTGGTATTGTGTGTTTATAGGCAAGAGAAAGAGAGAGACCTTGCCTATACACACACACCACTACATATTCAATTCCAGCTCTCGCTAATTCATCTATAACAACCATTTTTTAAAGTCAGGGGGTTTATAAAACAAGAATAGAATAGAAGTGGTCTCTGCCTACCCCTCTGGGAAACAGGCGTGATTTAATGTATGTATGTATGTATGTATGAATAGCCCCAATCGATACCTACTTCAAAGCTTATATTGAAATTGATAAACGCGGTTATCTTATCATGCTAAACCCTACTTATTTACATTTATTAATAAACAGATCAAACACTAGAATCTGTGACGAAACCATAGATAAGTTATCTTTCCCAGTAATGGAAAACGCCCTAAAAATACCTTTCCATTTTGCCTTCCGTATTGGGAATACAAAGCAATCGGGGGAAAAATCGATCAAAGGGAGAACTTTTACGGACTTTTACGAAGTTCAGATACATACAGGTGCTGATTTTTTAAATTCTTACAAGTCTGACCAAGTAAGGGCGCGTACACATAGAACGTCCATTTTTACAGGATCCGTCTTAACGGATCTTTTTACCTTGTTATCTTCTTTTTCACTGGATCCGGAATCTAGTATTGTGTGTGGTCTCGCTTATACAACTACATACGCCATCAAATAACGGCCGTGTAAAATGGATGGCTATGTGTACGCGCCCTAAGAACTGTAAAATACACCAGAAATAGACAGCTGCAAGAAATGTCGTCAGAGCCATGATAGTCTACACTTGCAAGTAACTGTCGGACATTTCTCGCATAAAATTCCTTTCGTCCTAACGACAACGTTTATTTTTAATTTAAAATATTTACAATAACCATCAACATAAATAAAAATAAAACACCTAAAAATAAAAAATATACAGCATGTTCGTAATCACCAATCATGCCACCAGCATACCAATAATGAATTTTCGCGATACCTGCATACTTTGATTATAAACATTATGATAAACAACCAAAGATAGTGGTTTCAGCAAATGGAAGCAGTGTGGCGTGTGGTAAACACGTGTTTTGCATGCCTGTTACTAATCAGTGTCAATCAGTACCCTTTCCATGAGTTACAATTACCGTACTCGCTAGCGAGGCGAATGCTCATCCCTCGCAGACCTCGCAGTGTTCTTATAGAGTGCGAGGGACAGAGCATTCGACTCGCTAGCGAGTACGGTAATTGTAACTCATGGTAAGGGTACTGACCCTAGACGATAAATAAACAATTGATATTACTGTTAGCAATTCAAGATGGCTTTTAAGGTTTATTTGCTTTGAATCAAGCGTACGTGTGGTTATTCATCCAGGAAAAAGGTAGTATAATATACTCGTAAAGTACGAAGTCTCTATGAGCAAACAGTTTTTTTTTGTTTTTGGTCGGCGGCGGTATAGTTAAGAAAGCTAGCAAACGTGTGTGTGTAAGCATGAATTAATAGATAACAATCGCAATTAGAATATACGTTTTTTTTTTTTTTTTTTTTTTTTTTTTTATGGCATCGAGTAGACAAACGAGCACACAGGCCACCATAGGCATACGTAAAAAAATACCATTTTAACATGTCAGTCATTTCGTTAATTTTGGGTTTTTGGATGACCGCGTTGTAATTAATTTCAATTTGGTAATATAACTAATAAATTAAAGCATAATGAAATGGTATGATGTGAAGTCATTTAAAAAACGCAATTACTGTTTCCCGATTACAGTTGTCAATGAATCAAATTTCGTTAAAGCGTAACTACAAAATTTAATGATGAAGATATACATATACATACATACCTTCACGTCTTCATTCCCAGAGTGGGGTAGGCAGAGCTACAGATTTTTTTTTTTTTAATTGCCGTCGACGGGCAAACAGGCAGACAGCCCACCTGATGGGAAGTGGTCACAGCCGCCTATGGACATTTGCAACACCAGAGGCGTCACCAATGCGTTGCCGGTCTCGAAGAAATTTAATGATACCCCTTTTAAAAAGCCCCATATTGTAGCGCGTTGGGAAAGTCTCAGCAGGAAGCTCATTCCAAATTCGTATAGTACGTGCCAGGTTCTAGAAAACCGGCGGTAGAATTACCAACAACTCTAAAAACTTGTTGATAATTCTCTCATCTATTATAATATCATATATAAAGACTGACAGTTGGGTTTCTTGCGGCTTCATTTGGGAAGCGCTTAAAGGTGTAGGCTGACAAGTGAAAGTCTGCCCTCCTTGGAAAGAAGGGCGTAAGTCTCATAGAACCGCATATACATAACTGACCTTATTTTTTAAGATAGGGGGTAAAATTAACATTGACTATCACATTCCGTATGCGTCCTTTTTAATTAGGAATGCAGAAGAAAACATCTACAGACAGAACCTACTTACAGAATAAAGATTTGCATTTTTTTTAACTCTCATATTCACCGTGACCCGTTTGCAACCTTTTTGTTGCGTTAGCAATATTTACATAAAACCAGGCAAGGTGCTATCATCATGTCAGCTGAATGACGTCCACTGCTGGATATAGGCCTCCCCCATCATGTCTAGGTAAGCTATAAACATGGTGTTTTTATGGAATATTAAGTGGTTTCTTGAACTAAAAAAAAATCCTAGTAAAATTTTAATCTGTCACTCGTCTCGCTAACTAGGTCACCTAGCCATGATAGACGAGGCCATCTACGTCTCATGATTTGTTTACGTTTCGTTTTCTTTATAATATTATTAGAAACTGAAAACAATAATGAATTAACAAAAGAAGCTATGCAAAAACAAACAAGTTGTAAACAGTTCTTAGGAATGTATTTAGACACAAAATGTTTATTTCTCTAGTTAATACCTTACTGTCGTTTTCTTGTGTTTTATGGCCTGTTCAGTAAAGGAATTTAATACCTAGTCCACTTTGGACTATGTCAAAGTGACGTAATCAATCAAAACGTAAGAGAAATCTTATGATTTTATTTACAGTGTCAATTTGACATAGTCCAAAGTGGACTAGGAATTAAATTCTATGACTATACCCTTACCATTAGTTACAATTAACGAACTCGCTAGCGAGTCGAAGCTCTATCTATCTATCTATAAGGAGTTTTTTTGATTTAAAAATGATTTTATAATTTAGAAGAGTTTTCTGTTAGCCTTATATTATTAAATTTCATCTGTTATATATTATAATATAAATGTGATTTCCTAAATAGACGTGTAAGTATATTATTGTGTCTTGTTGCAGTGCCCTTGCAGGGTTTATGTTGAAGCTACCTACTGTATTTTTAAGATCTCATTGTACAACATAAAGCAATAAATAAATATGACTATGACTATGACTATCCCTCGAAGACCTCGCAGTGTTCCTATAGAGCAACTTTTTGGCGTCACGGCCCTTAATGACCATCAAAATTCTTTCGCGTACCAATAAGTACGATTAACCAAACGCTTATTTAACAATGCTAAAACTGTTTGTATCCGTATCAGGGTGAAAAGAATCGTTGAATATCCCAATGTAGCAAAATAAGTCCTTAGCATTTCGATACCCTATTGCTACTTCTTATTTGTGTGAGTTGTCAGTTTGATCACGACATAAAAATAAAGAAGAGGAATAGATTAAATTTGGAAATGATTTAATTATCTGCGTGTCGCGACAGGAACCGCGTTTTGATAAATTAGTTCAAAAGAAACAAGCTCATTCTTCGAACTGAATAAAAAAATACTTTTATAATCATAAAATAAATAAATACAATATGTAAGATTGATTGCTGTTTTATTGATTGAAATGTACATACTTGAAAAAAAAATCCTGCCATCTAGTCACAAGACTTGGTTTGATCTAGCAGCGCGAATTATGTATTCCAAATTACATTCCATTCTGGTAACAAAATTGACTTGCAATATTTAAACTATTAGCGTAACAGACAAACAAACGTGGAGTCTAATAATAATTTGGAAATTAGGTGAAACTTTTGTGACGGAAATAAGAAAAGAGTTTAGGTGGGTCAAGTACGTAGAGAATGATAATAATAGATTCACGGCTGCACAACAATCAAAATGTTGTAGAAGCAACCGATTTTACTTACGAGAAACAAAATTCTCAAGTTTCTTTGAAATACATTATAGTAATAAATAGAGTATAGAGCTTCTTAATAAGCAACAAATTGCTTGTGACTTCTTCCTAATGTAATTGAACTTTAGCTAGTAGCTAATAAACACAATTGAGTGGTTACATACATACATACATAAACTCACGCCTTTATTCCCAGAGTGGGGTAGGCAGAGCTACAGAATTACCAACAACTCTAAAAACTTGTTGATAATTCTGTAACCACATTTTGCACACTTAGGCTATTGAGTGGTTTTAAGAATTAAATCGACTGTACACTGTACATTCATTTCCTCCGGTTCCCCTACGGAATCTCTAATCGTTATTTGTTCTAATGTATCGTTTGTCCGAAATTACGTTTATCCTAAAATCATTTGTCTAAATTTTAAAACCTAACCAAACCGCATATATAATTGGAAAACTTAAAAAGATGCCTGACTCAGCTGAAAACTAGTTTAGGGCAAATGAAAATTCGGGCAAACGATATGTTAGGACAAACGTTGTTAGGGATTCTGTGGGACACCCATTTCCTTCTACATAAAGCTATAAACAACGTGAGTCACCGGCTGTATATATTGAAAGCATCAAGGATGTTATACTCCGTTCAATACGGCTTCCTGTCACTAGGATAATCACTATAATCAGGGTAGTGATTCTCTCAACAACGACGGTCAGACGGACGAACGAGCGAATGTCTAAGCAGCGAGTTTAAGTAGTTCCGTCAGTGCGAACAAAACATATTGCATTTTCAATTTAGCAGCATGGTTTCTGCCGATGGATCGAACGTATAAGGCTGCTTAATTGAAAATTCTCGCGCTAAGATGTGTTTTGTTCACTCTGACAGGACTACTTAAAGTCGCCGCTGCGATTTCGCTCGTCCGTCCGTCCGTCCGTTGTTTTTGAGAGAATAACACCCCAGTTCAGTTTAAGCTGAATAGGCTCTAAGTCAGCGCTATACGATGAAAGTGAGCAAGTTACGGGTTGATGCCAAAACCCAACGATGGCGATGTACGGAACACCCATTCTATAATGGCGCTTATGGAAACAAATGAGAATCAACTTATGAGATGACAAAGCATTTAGTTCAATATAGTACTTATCATTTTAATTGGAAGATTTGAATAGGTTATCTTGAGGTTCTGTAAACTCAGTTAAAATTATGTAAATATGCCTGATTAAGAGATAAATACGCGAGCCTGTGAAACACCATCATCTACGTAAAAGTGTTTTCGCATTGTCTTAAACTAATCATCAGTGTATAAGTTTTTTTTAATCAATAATGGGTTTGCGTTGGACCTGTTTCACCAGGGTAGTGATTCTCTCAACAACAACGGTCGGACGGACGAACGAGTGAATGTCCAAGCGGCGAGTTTAAGTAGTCCCGTCAGTGCGAACAAAACATATTTTAGCGCGTGCATTTTCAATTCAGCAGCATGGTTTCTGCCGATGGATCGAACGTATAAGGCTGTTTAGTTGAAAATGCACGCGCTAAAATGTGTTTTGTTCGCTCTGACGGGACTACTTAAACTCGCCGCTGCTATTTCGTTCGTTCGTCCGCCCGTCCGTTGTTTTAGAGAGAATAACACCCCTGATGTTAAATGGCGATGAGGTCGAAAGTGGTTCACGCTTACCCAGAAAATGCTTATTCACTCTTGCTTCGAAAATACCCAGGTGTGCTTATAGATCAATAAAAATCAGGTTTTCTCAGAACCCCTAGACAAGTTATTCTTTTATTTGATACTAGCTTCTGCCCGCGACTCCGCGTGGAAATATTTTTTATCGTAGCTCCATACAAATTTTAACCCCCCATTTCACCGCCTTAGGGGATGAATTTCGGGAAAAAAACTATCCTATGTCCTTTCCCCGGATTCAAACTATCTTTGCACCAAATTTCAACTAAATCGGTTCAGCGGTTTAAGCGTGAAGAGGTAACAGACAGACACACTTTCACATTTATAATATTAGTATAGATTTATAGGTACGGGCTGTTCAAAAAAAAACCTCGTTAATCCGGAGATCCTAACAATGCTGCCAACATATCAAATTTCGAGTATATGCAAATATTTAATTGTTCTTACTTATCTCTAAACTATACACTTTAACAGTACTTTAAAAACATAAACTGCCAATACTGCCATAGCTTATTATCTATCATAAACGTCAAATAAGCGTCTAGAGGTTTTCCTTCTTCTGTTTTATGGATTTTTGCCGCGGCCGCGTCTCGCTTGGCCGTAAGACGGAGCGTAAATCATTTTAGACGTAACAACTCGGCAGAAGGACATTATGTTTTATAAGCAGCAGCTGTTTTCGGCCGTTGACTATTTTAAGTTCAAGATCGTTGGTGTTTGAGACAGTGTGGGACACGGGCGTAGACTAATGGTAGACGCTGAGAAAATTTATGTGTGAGATTATGAATGTGGAACGCTGCGCTATACTAAGTAAAAATATAGAATAATAGATGAAGTCTACGCTGACATATCGCTGCTTAAACGCAAAAGCGCCACAAAACAAAAACAGATACATACATACATACATTAAATCACGCCTGTTTCCCAGAGGGGTAGGCAGGCAGAGACCACTTCTTCCCACTTGCTACGATCTTGACAAATTTCTTTCGCTTCTTCCACATTCATACATCGAGTCATGCACGCACGTCGGTTTCGGGTACTTAAGGTTCGGCCCTTTTCCAGTATTTCTCCGATTTGACTCGAAAAAGTAAAATCAGATATAGTTTGATTTAAAACTTAAAGTATATAGCATTCCGAATTTAAATGCAACACAAACACCTTTTGATTTGTGGCCCTTTGATATTTAAGCAACGATATTTTAATATGACTTTTGGTATTATTCGGTGGAAAATGTGGTTACAGAATTGTCAACAGGTTTTTGGAGTTGTTGGAGATTCTGTGGCTCTGCCTACCCCACTCTAGGAATACAGGCGTGAGTTTATGTATGTATGTACGTAAGTACTTTGTCTGCCACTAAGGTTTTTTATTCCAGCTTTAATCCAAAAGTTAGCTGGAAGGGTAGAGATCCCGCAAAGATATAAACTTGCATTTGTACTAAGACTTTCTCGTAAAAATCTTTCTTTTGTGTAATTTTTCATGTACACTACATAGTATACATTTATAATATCTGCATACCTACATATAATTTACTTTCTTAAATATTGGTTACTTAAAAAAAAAGTATTTGTGGGTTTGTTCTTCTAATCTCCTCCTTCTAAGTTCTTCTAATCAAAATAACTAAGGTACACGTTTATAAAAATAACTTAAATCAAAATTATGAGTAAATTTTTCCCAGATTTTAATATTCGTTTGTGATTTAGCATTTATTTCCTATTCGATAAATATTTTATATCGAATTCATGCAAATTCTTAACAATTGCAGTAAATTTCAGTTGCGCGCGAGTCACTAAACATTTCCTTTACTCTATCTACACTAATATTATAAAGAGGAAATATTTGATTGTTTGTTTGTTTGTATTCAATAGGCTCCGAAACTTCTGGACCGATTTGAAAAAAACTTTCACCATTAGAATCCTACATTACCCCTGATGAACATAGGCTATGTTTTATTTCCCTACGCAGACGGAGTCACGGGCAACAGCCTGTATTTAACTATACAGGGTGTTTAATAGTACATTACTACAGAGGCCGGGACAAAAGGGGTTGCCGGCCGAAGACATATAGACGGCCGAGCGCCAAGCGACAAGCGAACATATGCAATTAAATAAAAAATACATCACTCAAAAAAGTAAATTGATAAATGTCCACGGAAAAGTAATTGGGTGTTAAAATAAAGTACCAGGAGCGCAGCGGTAATTAGGAGGTATATCAGGCATAGCGCAACTTAGATCTCAGGCGGTGCGGGCAGCTGGCGGGCGGCGGCGGGCGCACACGACACAGCGCGGATGTCTCCCAAACGTTTATGCACTCCTAGTACTTGACGTTATAACATTTTCTCAAAAATTTTAAAAATATTATTTTTTTAATACGCATAGTGGCAGAATGTCATGATGTCTGTGCCACAAATTTATGTGGAATGGAAATTAAAAAAGAGGACTTTGCAGGCCTAGGCCTGCACGATTTGTATGAAATTCCCTTAACGACCTCCTGTCCCAGCCGCACCTGAAACGTCATACTTCGCAGCCTATTGTAAGGTACACAATGTCAATATTCCATAGCATGTTTGAGAAAAAATACTAAAGTTACGTTATACAATATGAGAACTAAAACTAATCAGATTCTTGGTTCATGAATGGCTTGAGTAGTTAGAATACGTGCTTACTCTTACAAGGAAAATATACAATTATCCTCGTATGCGCGCACGCATTCACGTTAGGCGTAAGAAAATAGCTGCGGGATTACCTGTTGCACGATTCATTCAAATTTACTTTAAGGAAAAGACTAAGTATTTAAAATGTCAACCAAAACTTATGTTGGTAAAAAAAACGGTTTCAGTTAAACATAATATGTATTACTATAAGATGTTATTTGATACTTTTTATCCCACAAAGTTGTTTAAAAATACAGCCAGTACATAGGACTTTTTCTTATTTTTTGTTAAGTTACTGTACTAATACGAGAATCTAATTCGTGCCTCACCTTTATTAAAAAATATTTAAAAATCGAAAATGGTTCTAAATTAAACGAATGTACTTACTTATTAAAATAATAATTACATTAAATTAAGATACTTTTACAACTTTTAATTAGTGATTTCGTTTTTAGATAAACGCGATATCAACATGAAAAGAAACATCCTGTACCAATTCTTTTAGCAAATATGAGCTCTTTTGATGTATGTAAACGATCCTTAAAAAAAAACAGAAGAAAAAATACGTATCTAAAATTAAGCATACCTAATCGTATTCACTACCTAATGTTTATTCTTATACGTATTTAAATTTATTTCATGTAAATATAATGTCACAAGTCAAAGTACTTTTAATTCCGATGAATACATAATTAATTCGTATTTGTGCGGCGTCACAGAACAAGTGCCCGAAGCTATTTTTTTTAAACTTGTTAAAATATATTTTTTTTACTATAAATATACAAAAAAAAGTTCCGTGACTGAGAGACAACGCATAACTGCTGGACTTGAAGTTTTGAGGAAGTATATACCTTAGGTACCCTAGGGGTACTGGAATTAGCGGGAAATTAATTAATAAAGTCGAGGGCCGGGGAAAGAGTTTCCTCATTTGCTAAATATTAAATATGAATTAAATTTTAATAAAATTCAACCATATTAAAAAAAACATGTCGCAAAAATAAACTGCGTTTAAATAATTTACCATATCGTATAATTTTCAAATAAAACTAATTAAAAAAAAAGTCAACAAACCCTACCTGAATGTCACAGCAAATAACCTTCACAAAAAAAAATCACAAGACGTAAAAAAAAACTTCGCGTTATTTATCGCAAGCACTGCGCTAGCGTGCGTGCGCTCTCTATCGCGGCGAAGTCTCGACTGGCTAGACGTTCCAAATCCAAATTTAAGAACCTATCTTTATATGTGTAACAATGAAGTATGACACACCGGTGACATACGAGTGTGTGTGTACGTATTAACGAAGCAACGTGATACTATGCTTCTCTATTTTTTGTGTTACATAAGAAAGGGACGGCGTGTTTGTTTGGAGCTGTCAGTTTTGACGGCTTGCGCATGAGTTTTTGTTTACATATTTAGATCAAATTTACTATGCTGTCAAAATTAGCGCGCGAGTGATAAAAGGCGCTGTTACATTATTTATTAATTGAGTGAGATTATTTACTGGCATTATTTGCTCAATTTATGTCATGAAGTCATAAGTGGGATTGTTATAAGTTTTTTAAATTGTGTGGTTGCCGGGTGAAAAGTGAAAGAATAGTGCCACTCCATGTCCTCCCGTGGATGTCGTAAGAGTCGACTAAGGGAATAAAGGCTGTGTAGTACTGTTAAGCGATGGGCTTGCAACCTGTCACTGGTCATCGTAGTCTAATTGTGCAAACTGTGGTAATTAACAAGTTTTTAGAGTTGTTAGTAATTCTGCTGCCTGCTCCACTCTGGGAATAAAGGTGTGAGTTTATGTATGTATGTATATTATAAGTTTAGAATTTACGTAACTTAACATATTAAAAAAAACTAATATTAAATCGCAGTCTCCATCCGTACTTATAAGATTATTTTCTTCATAAGTTAAAATTATGTAAGTAGAATACAAACTATGTTGGACACAATTTTCTAAATAAAACAGAAAAATTCTGGCAATATAATAATATTTTCACGTTAATAAAATCAGGAATCTTACATTTTAATAAATTAGTTAAATTACAGGAGAGAAAAACACTAATTCCAAAAACAAGCTGTAACTTCATGTTTCGAAAAATAACGTAGTAGGTAAGTGCATAGTTTTTTTACATACACTAAGATAAAAAAAAAATAACACAATGTAATTTTTCTAAAAAATGAACATTTGGGTGCCTGTAGTTGTCATTTGTATGGTTGTCACCGCGGTAAGTAGGTAAAAAATAGTTTTAACGATTTTTAAGACAGATAGCTTGAGTGGATGCGCTTAGCCCAGCTTAACCTCGTTCCTTATCGTTTTACTAATAACCATAACGATAAGAAGTTAGTTACGAAACCTTTAATTAGTGATAGTTAATAAAGAAAAATAAGAAATTTTATAAACGTAGAAAATTAGTTTATTAGTTTAAAAATATTAGAGATTTATGCCTAGTTTAATGTATTTAATTTAAAATGGTATAAAATATCACGCAAGCAAAAAAGTTTTTTTATATAACAGATTTAAGACTTCAATAATGTGTTTAAAATAGTAATAAAACATCAAGCAAGCAAAAAAGGATGTAATAAAAATAATGGACGAAAAATTTACTCAATTTTTCATAATTTTTTTCTTACATTTTTTCCCACCCTGTATGTTATATTTCAGGCCCCAACAGGGTGTTTACAAGTGTTACAAGTATTAAAAGTGTTCTTATTTTGTACATATTGTGAGGGGAAAAAAATGCGTTCAAGTCCCAGTAGCATTTATCTTTTTCCTTATTACCAAGGTCTTATTCTAGGCGGTACAATACAAACCATATGGAATAGAGGCCCTGAATGCGTAAAAAAATGTAGTTTGTATGGGATATCTTTAAATAGTGATTCGCAGAGAACGTGTGAGGCATGTCATACAATAATGAAAAACCGGTCAAGTGCGAATCGGACTCGAGCTCCGAGGGTTCCGTACCGCTGCACAGTATGTATTACTATATTCCAATTTGAATTTGATTTTGAATCGAATCAGCGCAAACCCATATACTTCTCCATTATAATCTTATCAGATTTGACGCTTGTATGTTTTTGATTCACAATAGAACAAAAATGAAAAAAAGTTGAAAAAAAAGTCTGGTCTCAGTTTTTATTTTAACTTGTGAATTTTCATCCATCATCATAATTGAATCCAGTCGTATTAAAGCTGCCTAACAGAGAATGCCCGCGCTTTAGTGTCTTGTACGGTCACGAGCGTTAATTTGGGACCCATTTCAGGAAAAATATGCTTGAAGTCGTCGTCATTCATTAGAGGAAACTCAACCTTTTTTTTTTTAATTAATTTAAATTAATGGCTTTTACTCCTGATAAGGTGTATTTCGCCAATGTCAAGTTATTTATAGACACTCCCATGGACTTATTACAGCAATAAGTCCGTGGATATCACACGCGAAGACAATTGTTCGGTAAAAGAGAATTTTCTCCAACGGACTAAACAGAAGCACATGGGGTTAGCTCCACGCACTTCTGTCAAGTCAAACTCAACCTTATTGTTGTCAAATTTCAGATTGACTTTGGACCTAAGGTGGGTACCAAAGGACATCATCCGGGTTTCATACATTTTTCAAGTGCCGGCCAAAAAAAAAAGAAGCTATATTCTGTTAGATCTTGTTCGCCTGAGCATTTGTTATTATGGCACCAAAGCTGTAGTATCCATAGTTTTATTTTAGTTAGAAAATGAAATATTTCGGTGAATTGAACTAACAAAAACTAATGAATTATTCTACCATACTTTACATTTGAACATATTTTGGTAAGATACGGTGGTTTGGTGCCATAGTAAGAAATGCTTAGGCGGGTAAATTGTATCAGAATAAACCATTTTCTTTTTTAGTCGGCACTTTCACTTTTGGACCAAAATGGATGATGTCCTTTAATCTCGTGACTATGCTTTGACAGGACTAAGTAATTAATAAGCTTAAAAGCATCAAATAACTGATCAATTAAAAAGGTGGTATCTTAAATAGCCTCACAGCACGCCCGCCGACTGTCTCATGGTCGTTCCTCATTTTTTGCAGCAGACAGTAAGAATGACTACAAGGCCAATCGGAGGAAATAGGCTCAAAAGGCCAACCGCTTGGAAATAACTAGTTAAAAAGCTATAATTAACCGTTTTTACCCGACTGCCGAAAGAGGAGGGTAATATAATATTCTTTCATTCAACAGAAACGTCTGTTACGACATTCTAAACTAAGTACTTATATTAAAGCGAAAAACGACATAAGTCCGATTCGCTGCCGCGAAGACACACTAACTACTTGTTTATTGATGTTATCTGTTTTTACTTTTTTTTCTGTTGTGATTAAAAGTTTTTTTTTTCGGTCAGCTTACCAACACCGCAAATAAGTTTTCGGTAGGTATAAACATTTAAACCGTTTGTAACTCAAGAACCAATGAAGTCTACTTAGTCGTGATAGTTTTCCTTTTAAATTCATTATAATATGTGCTTTAATTTAAGATATATTTCAGATTTTTAGTGTTTGTAGTTTTGGCTGTAGGGGGGGGAGGGGGGGACACTTGACTCTAACAAAAATAAGCACTTTAAAGCTTTATATTTCTTAAACGGATCCCTTAATCGAAAGGTTGTTTCCACAAACCCGCAATATTTTTGAAAGACCTATTCAACGACACCCCACACAATGGGGTAGACGAGAATTAAAAAAAAAAAGTTCATTGAATACAAAACGGACACTATCCGAAATGAGTCAGTGTTGCATTTTAAAATTAGAAACTGTCATAATACTAATTTTAATGTATGAGCAAATTATTTTGAAATGTGTCCGTTTTGTATTCAATGAGCGATATTACAAGATAGTATTTTATCACTTTGTTGGCGTGACTTATATGTATATTCATGCCAAATTACAGCTTTCTAGTACTTATGGTCTCTGAGCTAGGCTGCGGACGGACGGACGGACATGGCGAAACTATAAGGGTTTCTAGTTTAACTACGGAACCCTAACAAGGTTTATTGCATCATTTTTCATTTTGGCTAATAATTATTATGTAACAAAATAATTACAATGTATATCTACCTATGTACAACGTGCACGATAGTAATAAAATATAATGAGTACCTAATATATATTATGAATTTATGAATAAAATTGACATGTAAAATTTTATATTTTATAAACAATTGAATTGAATTGAATTGAATGATCATTTAGGTTTTATAACGTTTTTAAATAGTTTCGGTAAGCGATTCTATTTGGATTCACTGGTAAGGCAACTTGACTCGCTCCAGTCGGTTTACACTACTGTACTGTCCACTGTCCTTGACCAATGTAAATCGGGCTTTAAGGGAGCACCACGCTATGCCGTTGGCCGCGGCTCAAGGAAACGTGTACATTGCGAACATATTAACAGCTCGATTTGATTGATTGACGATTATAGTTCGGGACATGGTTTGAAGTAGCACTACGTTTTTAACCGTTTTCGTATGAAAATAACCGGTTATATTTGGTTATAACCGGGTATTTGCATTCCCTAGTAGCAAACTTTCCATTCGCATTTTTGCCCATTTTTTTTTCTCCAATCGCCTATTTTTAAACACACAAACAAACAAAGAGCATATACAGGTGATTAAATTAATAGTATAAGATCCGAATAGGGACGACCTTCACCAAGCCGTTTATCCGATAAAAAGTATTTTATATCAAATTTAATATGGTATGTAATGTATAGCGAATAAGTTGTCTGAAAAAATTCAGTCCAGTACAAAATAAATAAATCATAATGAACTTTTTTTAAATTGCAATTGCTTGTTTAATTGACAAATTACATACTAATCGAAAATATGAAGCCTATAGAATATGCAAACGTTAGGTTTAGTGCAAATTATTAGTACCTACCGACTTACCTGTTTATACCTACCTACCCAATAGTTATGGTGGGTTAAAATAGTCAACCTAATGTTTGCATACACTACAGGGTTCATACTTTCGATTCGTATGTTATTTGTGTATTAAACAAGCAATTGCATTTTTTTAATTTTAAAGTTGATTTTTATTTTTTTTATTAATTATATACTGGACTGAAATTTCAGCCTACCTTTACCTTTTTTTAAGTAATAAATGGCGAATAGGTATCGCCATTTATTACTTAACATATTAAATTTGATATAAACACTTTTTAGGGTTCCGTAGTCAAACTAGGAACCCTTATAGTTTCGCCATGTCCGTCCGTCCGTCCGTCCGTCCGTCCGTCCCCAGTCTAGCTCAGAGACTCATAGTACTTACTAGAAAGCTGTAATTTGGCATGAATGTACATATTAGTCACGCCGACAAAGTGGTAAAATAAAATTTTGAAAAATATTTTTTTTTAATGCACACGTAACGTGGGGATGTCTTTTTTTTTTCTTGCCTACCCCATAGTGTGGGGTGTCGTTGGATAGGTCTTTCAAAAATATTGCGGGTTTATGAAAACAATTTTTCGATTAAGGGATCCGTTTATGAAATATTAAGCTTTAAAGCGCTATTTTTTGTTAGAGTCAAGTGTCCCCCCCCCCCCTACAGCCAAAACTACAAGTACTAAAAATCTGAAAAAAATCTTCAACGAAAGCGCATATAACGAATTTTAAAGGAAAACTATCACGGCTAAGTAGACATGATTAGTTCCTGAGATACAGGCGATTAACGGGTTTATACCTACTAAAAATCATCTAAGACAGCGCCAAATAACTTTAAATAGAAAATTGTTTCATACATGTTGATTTTTGAGATAGTTTTTTGTGTTTGTCGTTACGGCTTCGGAACCCTACACTGAGCATGGTCCGACATGCTCTTGCCCGGTTTTATTGAATAAACCCGGTAAAGGTCGTCTTCTATTCGGATCTCCCACTATAAGGATTAAAAAAGTGTCATTTTGAATACGGAACGCTTAAAGTACCTAAGTGACAAGTACCTAATAAATTGTATTCCTGAACATTATACTGCTTAGAAGATAAATCACGTAGCAAATAATGTGTCACATTGTTTCACTATGCGGTGAGAGGGACACTCATCAAACAACCATGTTTGCGGGGTAAACACGCAAAGTGAATAACATTTATTTTCATGCCCCAAAAGTCATGTGATTAAGCTGTAATGCGGTAATTAGTTTAAGTACTATCAGCCCAATGGAGTCTGACCCACCATAGAACGGTGTCACAGTGACATTATAAAACAATTTGTTTGACACTTCTTATGACTTGAATCATAACGTCTCTGTGACACAGTTCTATGGTGGGTCAAGGTTCCAATGGTCTGATAGTACTTTGTAAAAAAAAAAGTTGCGAAAATAAAAATAAATATCAGAGGACAATCTCACACCAATACGGTATTTGACAAAAACAAATCAGCTTCTTTTTATGAAACATTAAAAACGCTCCGTTACTATGGAATTTATAGGGATTAGGGTGATTTAGCCGGTTTTCGTCCAGTTAGTGGAGTTGCCAGCTTTGGAGGACCCAAATAAAATGTTTAAGTAATAAAATGTAAATGCATTATATTTATTTTTAGTGCTCATATACTCTATTTTAAGTTTAGATATAGCATGAAGTTGTAATCTTAACTGTTTTTTTTATAAAAAATGATAATGATGAAAGTATGGATTTTACTAGTTTTCGTCCGAAAATGTTGGTTTCCGTCCTAATGTTATCTAGTTTTCGACCACTGTATTTGGGGTATAGTTTAAAGCCATCAAATCAAATACCAGACTTTTAGGTAGCAGTACTTTTAATAAACAAATTTCACATTTTGGTTTTTTAATACATATTCGCAAATAATTCGTAAGGTATATATTTTGGCAGGAGTGGATGTGGATGAGTGGATGGACTCTTCGGAGTAAGATGCAGTTTTCTTTCTTGGATTTTTCCCAATGAAGTCATCTACAAAGAAAATAACGAGCTATAAAAAAAAACTATAAAACTGAGCTATAAATGGCTTTTCTTTGTAATTGGGTTTTTTTTTTATTTTCTAACAAAATAAATATTATTTTAAAGAGAAACAAATAAAATAAATTTTACTGTCCGAAAACTTGTAAAGTGTATAGAAGCAGTTTTTAGTTTTCGTCCCCTGCAATTCAAGCAAATGGACGATAATATAATCAGCATAGGAGTAGTTTTGTTTTCGTCCACACCCATTAAAGCATGTGGACGGAAATATATTCAATATTTACAACAGTTTTCAGTTTTCGTCCACATATTCAGGATATTATTTTACCCACGCAACACTGACAAAAGAGTGGACGAAAATTGAATATCGAATCATGTAACCACTAAAGATCATTTCACATTAAACACAAAGTAAAATCTTATACATTGTTGGATATTTTCATGATACCAAATATCATCTGACATTTTAGTTTTCGTCCAGGCGGACGGAAAACTAGATTTTTTGCAGTTTACGTTATTTAGTATTAGTCCGCTAAAATTTTATATGTTTACCGTTAATAATATAAGATTACGACATTAATTTAAGTTAATTATGTTCAAAATAAGTCTTATGCACCAGAACATTTATCACAAATGCGTAAATAACAGTAAAAACTCACCGTGAAATCTCTTGCTGGGACTATTTTTCGAGCACCGCGATGACATGCTCGTCGCACGAAATCAAACCGACAACTGCCGTATTTTTTTTTAGAGTCTCAACACGTCCTGTAATATTTTTAGGTTGGTAGGAATGATGCTTTGTTACTAAAGGGCGCGACTAGTTCAAACTTGCGCGATGACAGCTTTTTGTATATCTATTCTGTGCTTATGATCAAAACTACTCTGCGTACTGGACGAAAACTGGAACAGGACGGCAAACCGGCGAAGTCACCCTACTATCTTGTGACGTCACAATCAAACAACCTCCTTATTGTTGGATTTTATGAATTTATCTAAGTAAATCTAAAAATAGCAAAAGATAAATAAATGATTGATGTTTTCCTAGTATTTTTATAATGTTTATCTATTGTTAATGAAAAAAAATCAACAATTTCAATTTTGTCAAATACCCTATTGACCTAGTCCCAAACTTAAGCTCTAGGCTTGTACTACACTCGGATTTTTATTGTCACAGAAAAAATGTAAACAAAGTTACGTCACTGTCAAAGTGACATTTCAGGGGATCTTAAAGTTTGGGTCGGCAAGAAATATAATATTAAGTTATCATTTCGCTCGAACCGTGATATAAAAATAAATTTTAGATTAGTTACTCTCTACTCCTCCCATTTCTCCCCGTTGGGGGTCGATTTTCGTAAAATCCTTTCTTAGTGCACCACTAGACGTCATAAGGAACCTGCGTGCCAAATTTGAAATCTCTAGAGCCAGCGGTTTGGGCTGTACGTTGATATATGTCAGTGAGTCAGGTTTGCCTTTTATATCCATACTAATATTACAAATGCGAAAGTGTGTCTGTCTGTCTGTTACCTCTTCTCACCGCTGAACCGAATTAGGTGAAATTTGGTGCAAAGATAATTTGAATCCTGGGGAAGGACATAGGACAGTTTTTTTCCCAAAATTCATACCCTAAGGGAACTACGATATAAACGAGTTGCATGCGGACGGAGTCGCAGGCAGAAGCTAGTATAGATTATAAACCAAAAAAAATACTCGCGCTCATCACACAAACATTTGCACACACCGGGATTCGAACCCGGGACAGCTAGCTTCGTAATCACACTACCAACTAGGCTATCTCTAATTCAAATAATGAATCATTGATTATAGTATAAAACAAAGCCGCTTCCCGCCGCCTGTCTCTCTGTATGTATCTACGCTTAGATCTTTCAAACTACGCAACGGATTTTAATGCGGTGTTCATCGATAGATAGTGATTCAAGAGGATTTTTTACATAAACCGAAGCGAAGCGAGGGCGGATCGCTAGTGATCGATAATTTGTACGATGACGAAGATATCATGATACTAGACTAATTACTTACATCAAACAAAGTTGGTATTAGCAAACACCAAGATCTATTGTGATTCAACTATTCTTCATTTGTTTAGGAACGTAACTAAGTGTAAACAAACAAAACCACGTGGGTCTGCTAAACCAATCAAAACTGTTTAGTCGAGCTTTGAGGTATGTGCTCTGCTCCTATTGGTGTAAGATCGATATCACGTGGTTTGTAGGGTTCCGTACCTCAAAAAGGAAAAGACGGAACCCTTATAGGATTACTTTGTTCTGCGGCTGTCAAGACCCGTTATCTCGGAAACGCGTGAAGGTATCGAGTCCAAATGAAAACCATATAGTCAGGTCTAGTCCCTTGAAGCTGTAAAAAAACAAACTTCAAAATTAATGTAAAAAAGATACAGCCGTTTTTTGCCGCAAAAAAACGTATATTTCAGCACTTTCAAGGGAAATAAGACTGCGCCGAGCAAACGCCGAGCGTCCAGTGGCCCCGTCATTACTATTATTGTGTTTTATAATTAACTAAAGTATTTCCTTGGAATCAGACGAAATGTTTTTGTAGTGCAAGTAAAATCACAATTTATGGGATACGTAACAAACTTTAATAACAATTACAAAATTGTAGTACAAAAACGTTTCGTCCAATTTCCATAAAATACTTTAGTTTATTAGAAAACACAATAAAAGTAATGAGGGCGCCACTGTACATCCGGCGTACGCTTGGCGCAGTCTTAAAATTTATAGGGTATTTTTCGTTGACCTAGATCTATGAAATTAATCAAGTAATATGTAGCACTCGTACTTGACCGGTTTTATTTGTTTACGTTCAGTTAGATACCTAAACAAACGGAGTATAACATCTTAGTTGATGAATGTCTTGTTAGGCTTGTATGGAATCAACAAGTAGATTAACAACAATCACAATCTTGTAAGAAGCAACAAATTTTAGGGTTCCGTAGCCTAAGGATGCCAATGGGGAATTATTTATTTTATTATTTTATTATTATTACCTACTAAATATCATCTGTCCGTCTGTCCGTATTAGGGAATGCAATTACCGGCCAAATTTGAAAACCGGTAAATTACCTGACGCTTCATAAGGTACAGCCTGGTACGGAACCCTAAAACCGAGACTTCGTGTAATGATAATATTGCATTTTTTTAACAAACTTCAAAATCACACGAAACTTTGATTTCATTAAAAATAAACTGTTTATTAACCGCGCAAACCGCAAAACCTATTAGTAACATAACAACGGGTTTTCCATGCCAATTCATTGCACCCATTCATCTGTATGACTTTGAATGGGTCACGCCGGTGGGTATTTAATGGAGCACATCATTGCCGTGAGTTATTTCCTATTGTTGAGAGTTGTTATTCTGTCGTCATTAAAAAAAGGGCGTATGCTTCATAAAATCGCGAATGTGTTAGTGACCTTAATTCTTAAGAAACAGGGTTCAATTTGTTTTGACTATCAAATTGCGCCAGCGTCCTTTATATTTAGGAGGGCAGTAGGTATTACAGTCTAGGTCACCAATATGTAATACACCTCAAAGTTTCACAAATATGTACACAGACCCTATCACTATTGCAATAAGGTCTATACTATAGTGTATACTTTTAGGCATTTAAAAAAATGTAAACAAAACAACCACGTGATATAGTTCGTCAGCCAATAAAAGTAGACAGTGTTCTGTTTCTATTGGCTGCCGTCAAAGTCGTCGTACGTCAAAGCTCGATAAAACAGTTTTGATTGGTTGTTACGTGATTTGGAATGTTTACATTTTTTTAAATACCTAAAAGTATAGACTATAGGTATGTGTCGTATTTTTGCAACTTTGTGTGGATATTAATTTTTTACCTTGACTGTACCTACAGTCTTTGGTACCTTGTCGCTTTAACGCACCTGACAGCATTATTACAATGCAATAAGGTAAAAAACTGGATACCTACATCTCTTTGTAGTCGACTGTACGGTCATCCAATAAAGTCTTATTCCATGTTGGTAACATCGATATGGTTAGTTTTGTTACAGTATGAACAATAGTTCTATGGTCTATGAAAAGTTAGACTATTGCTATAGTGACTTATTACTTATCACTACATAGTATAAAACAAAGTCGCTTCCCGCTGTCTGTCCCTATGTATGCTTAGATCTTTAAAACTACGCAACGGATTTTGATGCGGTTTTTTTTAGTAGATAGAGTGATTCAAGAGGAAGGTTTTTATGTATAATAAATTTTGTTTTATGTACGTGTGTTATAGAAAACTCAAATAAACCGAAGCGAAGCGAGGGCGGGTCGCTAGTTAGTAATATACAACAAGTTTCCTAATGAAAAATAATAATAGAATTATATGCGGTGCTTTATTTGTATAAGTAAAGCACTTACGTGGATTATTCAATAGGAATAATGATTCATATGATGTAATGTCGCATTTTTATTGAAACCGTAAACTATACAAGAAAGTTAATAAACTAACCTTACCCATTGTGAACTAATGATTAAATAATATGTCGGCGAAAGAACTAATCTGGGTAAGAACATGTCGTAAAATGCTCAGCCCCTGAGGCCATTTTTAAATCGAAGTTCGACGTTACGTTAGCTCCATCCCTGTCATTCGTCATTCGAGAGTAAATCGAAAGAAAGCGATGGAGCTAACGTAACTTCGAAAATCGATTTTCGAAGTAGGGCTTCTGTATTATAGTCATTTTAATCGCGGCGGATAAAGCGGACGGATATGGCGAAACTATAAGGGTTAGTTTGACTACGGAAACGTAAAAAGGAACGACAATTAACTGTCTAAAAATATATGTACTTATGTTAAAAAGGAGTATTGCAAGTCATACTTGCAATAAATATCATGTATCGCAAAACTAGATAACAAGTTGGCGATAACGTTCAGTACCTACCTACATTGGTAATTATAATAACGCGATACTATAGTAATAATAATATCGCAGCAAAAAAACGCGTTCACACAAGAAAAACAGGCAAAACCAGAAGGGCTATTGCTTAACGCACTCGCAATCGCAATTGTTTTCATTTTGAAAATCGAAGGCTTGTCTGCATACAAAATGAAAACAACTGTTCCGCTTTGAAGCCAATTGAGATTGTTAGGCAATAGAGACGCAGGGCTCGGAATGTGACATACCTTATCAATATTACATACACATACATACATAAACTCACGCCTTTATTCCCAGAGTGGGGTAGTCAGAGCTACAGAATTACCAAAAACTCTAAAAACTTTTTGATAATTCTGTAACCACATTTTGCACACTTAGGCTAAGATGTTTACCAGTGTATTAGTGACAGGTTGCAAGCCCATCGCCTAACAGTACTATACGCCTTTATTCCCTTAGCCGTCTCTTACGACATCCACAGGAAAATATGGAGTGGCACTATTCTTACCCGGCAACCACACGGGTAATCAATATTCTTTGATTAAAAGACAATTAAATCATATAAAGAGTTGTCAATAGGAATATGCACGGATTTATTAAATCGCATTAATCAACAAAATTTGAAAATACCGTAAACCAGATCACCAAAATAAGAAATTAAATTCGGCCAAGAAAGGACGTTTTGTTCGGCCATATAAACTCCATGTTGAATTCTGTTTTGCTAGGAAGAGCTAGGAACACATCTTAGTTGGCTTATATCTTGGTTATTTCTATAGCTATTCAAAAAAATATTTTCTTAGCTGTTTGTTACATGAACCAGCTTTTATTGAAGCTGTGAAAAAAGGCAAGAATTTAACAACTACTTTGTAACTAGATTATTTTCTTCTCTTTGTCCAAATCGTATTTATAAACTAGCTGTTGCCCGCGACTCCATCCGCGCAGAAAAATAAACAGCATATCGTTCATTGAATACAAAACGGACACATTTCAAAATGAGTCAGTGTTGCATTTTAAAATTAGAAGCTATTCGTATCAGATTTTTAATGCAAGAGCAAATTATTTTGGAATGTGTCCGTTTTGTATTCAATGAGCGATATGTTCATCAGGGATAATCTAGGATTCTAATGGTGAAAGAATTTATCAAATCGTTTCAGTAGTTTCGGAGCCTATTCAATGCAAACAAACAAACAATCAAAACTTTCCTCTTTATAAAATTAGTATTAGACTACCTATTGTAGATTAATCATAATATTCATAATACATAATACCAAACGAGTTACATCAAAGAAAGCGTACATCATCCATTTCCAATAATGAATCACCTCTTACTGCTTAAAACTCGTTATTACATAATATAGTTTACAAAATGCCTCCGTATCGGCACAAGAACATGCTTTATAAATACACCGGTGAATGACACGAGTTTTTTTAAACATTTTAATATTATGGGAACACGAGTTTATTCCCACAACACCGTGTCAACGCTGTGAACCGAAGTGAAGCCATTCATATAATAGCGTAAGCTTAAAAGGCTATTTGTTGACGCTCCAAAAATCATAATTCCCAACCATCACTTTGTAAATTATACTTTAGGTTTCATGTCCTTCCTTTATAAATACACCGGTGAATGACAGTAGTTTTGACATTTTAATATTATGGGAACACGATAATATTCCCACAACACCGTGTCAACGCCGTGTGTGAACTGAAGTGAAGCAATTCATATAATAGCGTACGCTTAAAGGCTATTTGTTGACGCTCCAAAAATCATAATTTCCCAACCATCACTTTGTAAATTATACTTTAGGTTTCATGTGCCCCGACACCTGCACGCGGCAGGAGCTGTATGACGCCACTAGCAATGCCGTTCGCGTGGCGGAATATTGGTCAGCTCATATATGACATGCCGTCGACACGCTAAGAAGAAGAAGGTTTCATGTCCTTGCTTTATAAATACACCGGTGAATGACAGTAGTTTTGTCATTTTAATATTATGGGAATACGATAATATTCCCACAACGTGTTAAATGTTGAGTGTGAAGCGAAGCTATTCATAATGCACCTGCGAGAAATGTCCGACATTGTCCGACAGTAGTGGTAGGAGACATGATTTACTGTCATTTGGGTTCAAAGGGAAATCGACGACTTGTAACAATAAGTCATCTTTGGAAGGTCGTAGCACAATAACGCAACCAAAATTTTGACATGAGTACAACTAGTACTTACTTTATGAACAACATTCAGCCATTTCCCTGATCGTTTTTTTTTGGGAATGATAACACGTTTTTCACCTTGATTAAATATGGTAATAAATTATCACGTACAAAGTTTGTCTTTTATTAAAGTATAATACGCACGGGTGAACTTGGCACCGTTTACCGTTACGCAAATCTTATACAAAACATCCCAACTCTACATAGCTTTATTTACTTACAACTTTAACTCCAAGAGATTTGGTCCGAATTGCAATGTGAGTGTTCGTATGATATGTTATTTGTTACGCGATACGTACATAGTACGCGCACGTGTGCGGTTACGAATCGATCCGGGTTATTGACTGATCGATTATTTAATGATTTATCCGTAAATCAAGGTCAGTATTACAGGCGTGGGGTAGAATTTCAACTGAATCAACAAGAAGTTAGCAAGTTATATTTTGTAACATTATCGAGTGAGGAATCCTGATGATAATGCAATTTAAGGCGTCTACACACTAAAAGCAGTTCAGGAGCGGCGCAGGATAAACGCCTTTATTACCTTGTTATAAGATTTATCTCTTACTTTAACCAGTATAATAAATGGGATGGATACATATCTTCATATATTTGTAATGTGTAAATTATATTTGATTTTTCTGTATCATTCTTTTGTAATTTGTTAATTGTGCTAAATTGCCGATGCTGTATACTGGCTAAGTATACAGCATCGGCAATTTAAAGTAACAACTATAGTCTAACAAATTCGATCGAGACTGTCCCGAGGGGCATAGGTGGGCACAGTCAATCTAAAAGTAACTTCGTGGGTTAAAAAGTTAACTTTTCACTTTTTATAAGCGTTAAAGCGTTAAAAAATCGAAAATTATGTGCAATTTAAAGTTACCCATCCAAAACGTATCCTCCTTTTGGGATGGGATACATCTTAATATACAGGGTGTTTGGTAGCTAGTTCGACAGCTTTAAGGGGGTGATAGAGCAGCTCTTAAGCTATCGATTTAACCCCCATGTATGTTCAGCGATTGTTATTAGTTTCCGAGATATTGATCATTTTAATCGGAATTTTTGTCATTTTTCCTTATGTCCATGTTACAAAAAACCCCTAGGTTCATGTATTAATACAAAAAAGGGCTATTCGTTCTATTTATAACTTAAATTCCCGTGACTCCTTAAGAGAACTTTTTAAAGAAATTCACATCTTAACTGTAGCGTCTCAATTTATTTATGAGAATATTATTTATGTTATTAAAAATTTAAATTCTTTCACCAAAAAATCCGATGTACATAATCTAAATACAAGAAATAAAAATAAAATTGCTATCCGAAAATTCCGCGTCCGTAAAGTATATAAATCATTTGTTGGTCAATGCATTCATTTCTATAACAAATTACCTGACGAAGCTTTAACATTACCCTTTCCAGCACTTAAAAATATAAAAATGCTTGGCCTAAACCCGAAACTTAGTCATTCATAATTTGTAAAATTGCAAAGTTGTTTGTCTAGGGGACACCGTTGATGTGGGAAAGCATATCAAACTTTTATTTGGTTGTCCTGTGTTTTTTTTTCTCCTCTCCTCCCCCCCCCCCCCCCCCCCTTTGTCTCTCTCGTAATATTTTTGACATGTTTTCCTGCTGAACTACGCATGCTATTTGATATTATATTTAATTTAATATTTATTGCTTTATATAATGCTAGATTAAGTAGTACCATTGTAACATGTTTAAAAAATGTCTGACTGCTGAGTTTCTTGCGGCGTTTCTTCTCGGCAGTGGTCTCCTCTTGGGAAGCGCTGGTAGATTCATGACGTGTAAAAGTGCCCGTGCGGCCTACTTACTGAATAAATATCTTTTAAATCAATCAATCAATCAATCAATCAAATCGTTTATTGCTGGAAAGTGAGTACAAAAGATGGTACATAAAATGTTTTGATCTGTCACAATCTGCTAGTATCTAGCATGCAATATAAAATAATTCTTATAACTAAATACCTAGTAATGACTAGTTAAATAAACTTAACTATCAACGTTAAATAAATTTATACGTACAATTTATGTTATTATTAATGTATTGGCACATCAGGTATTACAAATTGTCATTAATATATTCATCTATCGAATAGAACCCTTTCTTAACCAAGTATCTATTTAACAATCTTTTAAACTCTACAATATGATTACATTCTCTAATTTCATTTGGCAAGCTGTTGTAAATCCTTGGTGCCATTCCTATAATACTTTTGGATAAGAGAGCTGTATTCATGGAGATGGCACGAATTTTATTGCGGTGTCGTCCGCTGTTGAAATTCTGGAATAACCCTGCATTACTTTTAACAAAAACAGCCACTTCATAAATGTACACAGAAGGAAAAGTCAAAATATTTAAATTATTGAAATATGGTTTACAAGATTCTGTAGGTAGTAGATTACACACGGCACGCAAGCATTTTTTTTGGGCTTTAAAGATAAGGTCACGATCAGTTGAGTTGCCCCAGAAAATAACTCCATATCGAAGCGTCGAAGACACGTATGCATGATATGCTGTTAGTACAGCTGACTTATTTACTATCTTATTTAACATGTATAGTGCATATGAATATCTATTTAGTTTAACACAAACTTTAAAAAAAAAAAGATAAAAGATGTTTATTCAGTAAGTAGGCCGCACGGGCACTTTTACATGTCAAAAATCTACCAGCGCTTCGCAAGAGACCACTGCTGAGAAGAAGCGCCGCAAGAAACTCAACAGTTAGTCGTTTTTTAAATATAGGTACAATTTTAAAACTTAACCTAGCATTATATAAAACAATGAATCTAACATACGATAAGAAATAAATGTATTCACGCGTAGTTGAGCAGGAAAATGTGTCAAAACTCTGAGTTTTCTCCAGAACTAATTGGTAGTAAGTAATAGAAAATAATTATGAAAAATTATACTTAATTATGATGGTGATGGTGGTCTCCTACAGAAACCGTGTCCCCTAGACAATATACAATGTTTACATATATTCTTACGATTAAGTTATTATTAAGTTATTTGGGTGTTTAGTTTAGGCCAAGCACTTTTATCTGATAGATAGTCCTCGACCCTATAGTAAGCTTTAGACATCAGCGACTTTTTCAAGTAAGTTTTAAGTACTGGAAATGGTAACTTTAAAACTTCGTCAGGTAATTTATTATAGAAATGGATGCATTGACCTACAAATGATTTAAAAACCTTACGAACACGAAATTTTTTAGTAGCTATTTTATTTTTATTTCTTGTATTAAAATTATGTATATCACAATTCTTAATAAAAGAGTCCTGATTTTTAATGACATAAATAATATTCTCATAAATAAATTGTGACGCTACTGTCAAAATACTAATTTCTTTAAATAGTAATCTTAAAGAATCACGGGAGTTTAGGTTATATATAGAACGGATGGCTCTTTTTTGTAACACGAATATAGTCTGTATGTCAGCAGCTTTTCCCCAAACCAGAATACCGTATGACATAACACTATGAAAATAACTATAATAAACTAAGCGAGCTGTCTCAACATTCGTAAGTTGCCTGATTTTCCTAACAGCATAAGCTGCAGAACTTAATTTACCTGCTAGTACTGCTATGTGGGGACTCCATTGCAAGTTTTTGTCTATAGTTATCCCTAAGAAAAGCGCCTTATCTACCATTTCCAAACACTCACCATTTAGAAATATACTAGATTCTACCGGTCTAACATTAGGCAAAGCGAACCTAATACATTTAGTTTTCCTAGCATTGAGTAGCAAATTGTTACTAGTAAACCAATTATGTACTTTACCTAGCGTGGCGTTTATCCTAGTGTAATTGACGGATTTTCGGTCTACCTTGAAAATCAATGATGTATCATCAGCAAATAGCACAATATCACAAATATTCTCTATCATGGGTGGTAAGTCATTAATGTAAACCAAAAATAAGAAAGGACCTAATATGGAGCCCTGAGGCACACCTAATTTAACAGCTGCTCCAATGGACTGTGTTCTGTTTACAACAACCGTTTGTGTCCTATCACTAAGATATGAGGACATGAGATTTAGAGAATTTTTAGTCAGACCATAATGTTCTAATTTTAATATGAGAGTCGCATGATCTACGCAATCGAAAGCTTTGGAAAGGTCACAAAAAATTCCTATTGCATCACAAGATTTCTCCCAAATATTGTATATATATTTAATGAGTACAGATGCTGCATCAGTTGTGGATCGTCCTCTGGTGAAGCCGAACTGATTACTGTTAAGCAGTTTATTTCTATTGAAGTGACCTAACATATCATTTAACATTAACTTCTCAAAAACTTTACTTAAAACAGGTAGAATAGAAATGGGACGGAAATTCGTTAAATCACTCATCTCACCTGATTTAAAAAGTGGTATGACTTTACTATATTTCATAAGATTTGGAAAGACCCCCTCTGAAATGCAATTATTGTAGATTAAAGCTAAGTGAGGAGCAATTATATCTATGACATGATGGATGACTTTAACTGAAGTTCCCCATAAATCCTCAGTTTTTTTTAAACTGAGCGATTTAAATACCTTAACAATAGTAGCTGAATCTACATAGCTAAAATCAAAGCTAACATTACATTTAGTAACATTAGCACAAAGTGATTTTTGAGCTTCAATCGCAGATGATTGAAGACATTTCGTGGTATTAATGGCTATGGTGGAGAAATAATCTTCGAACACTAAGGCCACGTCTTTGTTTGAGGTGATTTGTTTGTCACCATTGTTTAGAGCGATTTTATTATCACGAGTTTTTGATTTACCTGTTTCTCTATTTATTATCTTCCACACAGTTTTTACCTTATTGTCAGAAGCTTTGAGTTTAAGACTTAGAAAGTTTGACTTAGCAGTCAAGCAAACTTGCTTGAAGGTTTTTGAATAATTCTTAATGTAAACTAAGAAGTCGGGGTTCTTGTTCTCCTCCCTCTCTCTGTAAAGTTCATAAAGCCTGTTTCTACTTTTATGAATGCCTACAGTAGCCCATTCACTAAACTTAGTTTTTGACCTAGAAATAGTTTTCATCTTAAAATGATTATTAAATTGATGAAGAATTACACCAAACAAATCTTTATAAATACTATTAGAATCATTATGTGAAAAGGATAACCCACAGAGATTACTCTGAACTTTATTTTTAAATAGTTCTAAACGATTGCAAGTTATGTGTCTGTATGTTATTGTCTGTGGTTCCTGATTAAAATCATTTAGAAAGGAAGCCTTTTGACCACTATGATCTGAATTAAAGCAGTTAAATATTTCCTTATCCAAACATTCACAATTACAAAAAATATTGTCTAAGCAGGTAGCACTTGAAACACCTATCCGTGTAGGTTCAAAGAACAAATTACCTAAATTAAAAGATTTAAATAAACTTAAGATCTTAATAGTATTATTTGACGTTTCTAGTAAGTTAACATTAAAGTCTCCACAGACAACAACATGCTTTTGAGTTTTACATGCTAATTTTAACACATTTTCCATAGTAGATTCAAATGTGCTGAAATCAGCTGATGGTGGTCTATAAACACAAATAATTATGTAATTTTCTAGTTCTATGCAAGAGATTTCTATAAGCCTCTCTATGGATAGCCTAACAATATCTTTCCTTTCTTTGGACTTAACGGTACTTTTAGCAATTATTAAAGAACCACCATGAATGGCGGATTTTCTAGCAAAAAAACTAACTAATTTGAAATTTATAAAATCAAAAATTAATTGATCCGGTCTAAGCCAATGTTCTGTAATACACATAATTTGAACATTTTCAGTATCTAAAAATAATCCTACTTCTAATTCTTTGCTGGAAAACCCTTGAATATTTTGGTGAATTATATTTATACTCAAAGGTGTTTCCGCTGTCCTATACTTTAGTTTAAATGATTAGGAGTGGCATTTGTGCCACTATTGTACTTATTTGGTTCTATATTAAAGGCTAATAGTTCTACCAAAGTCAAAATATATTTCTTTGGCAAATGAATTTTTTCAGATGTTAGCGTGAGACGCTTTATGAATTTATTTAAGTCGAAGAAATGATATTTACCATTACAGCAAATAGCATTATACATTAAAGAATTTAAATTTGCAATTTTATTATTATAATTATATGGCATATTTTGTGAATATGGTAATGCACAAAGTATAATTTTACCAATCCCGGCCTCTTCAATAACGTTTAATATTGACATTAATCTATCTACACTAGCCTTATCTATGCCTATACTGTTTCCTAATAAAATCACTAGAGTAGTAGAACTGTCATAACTTCCCTTTGATATTAAGTCACATAATTGCATAAGACTTGCATTATGATAACAGTAATTTGTTACATTTTGTGTCAATTTATTTCTTAGCATGGAGCCCATTCCAGACCCTATCTGATCTGAATAAATAATAGTTTTAGTATTACTAATTTGTCTAGGGGACTTATCTAAGACTACTTTTGGAGAACATAGCACAGAAGTATCAAGAGCCACATCTGGCTGAACCACAGCAGCTGGTGAAGTTCCTAAACATGTACAATTATCAATTCCATTATTAATTAGAGAATTAAAACGGTCCTCATTATATCTACTGCTCTCCAGCAATTGTGTGAATGCCAGCATGTGCTCCTTGATCTCGCCTTGAGCCGTTGAGTATTTTAACGAAATATCCTCTAGTTTATGTCTTAATCTAATTATCTCAGCATCTAATTTCTTAACACTTAATTCATGGTTAGTCATATTTAAATCTAACTGTTGATTACATTTTTGCACCCTATTTTTCATAACTGATAACTCTAATTTAATTTTAGAATAGTTTTTAATACATTTTTGACTTTTTATAAGCTTTTGAGTACGCCTTATGTATTTGTTTATTCTCACATACTTTTTTAACTTATTGCTACTATTAAAAAATATCAAGTTCTTAATGTTACTGTCCTTATTATCCTTATTACCGATCATCTCCTGATACAAATTTTGTGTAATTGAACTGTCATAACACTCACGTTCTTTCCGAAGGTAATTTAACTCTTCATTAGCAGCACCCAGTTCTTCTTCAAGGTTAATTATACGGTTTAGTGCCACTTCATGGGTAGAAGCACACTGGTTGAAGTTATCTACCAGGGTCTGCTTTTTCAATGTGAGTTTTCCATGTCATATTACTGTCTAGAGTGAGGCCTAAGAATTTAGTAAGATTCGTTTCTGATATTACATTATTTTTATGAGTTATTTTAGCGGCAGGTATAATACTACTTTTCTGATTAAAGTTCATGATACAGGTTTTACTTAAGTTAATTTTTAAGCGGTTTACGTCTAGCCATTTTGTAATTTCTTCTAAAGTTGTACTTATTTCTGATTCATACCTATTACCTTTAATATCATTAAATAGGATGGTGCTGTCGTCCGCAAATAGGACCAACGTGTTATTAGTAATCTTGGGCAGATCATTAATATACACTAGGAATAATAAGGGCCCTAGAATACTACCTTGCGGAACACCACGTTGAACTGTTTTTGGCTGTGAAGAAAAGATGGTTTCTTTTTGAGTATTGCAGCATAATTGAGATATTTGAGTAATTTGTTTCCTATCACTCAAATATGATTTAAATAGTTCAAGAATGTTACCCCTGACTCCATATTGATACAATTTATTTATTAAAATTTTATGGTCTACAAAATCGAAAGCTTTAGTTAAATCCATGTACATTGCAGAGACTGGCAATCTTTTATCCATATTCATAATAACTTTCAGTATTAATTCAAAGATTGCCATGTTAATACATTGATTTTTCCGGAACCCCTTCTGTTCTTTAACTAACAAATGGTTAGTTTCTAAATAATTGTACAGACTGTTATATATGACTTTTTCAATGATTTTAGCTATAACTGAAATTAATGCGATCGGCCTATAATTTTTAATATCATCTTTTGTGTCTTTTTTAAATACTGGTTTTATTATAGAGAATTTTAACATATCAGGAAATTTCCCGTATTCAATACACATGTTTGTTATGTAACTTATTATAGGTGAAATTATATGAGATACTTTTTTTACGATCTTAGTGGAAATTCCATCGTAGCCAACGCTACTCGTATTTTTCAGAGAATGAATTATTGTTTGTATATCTTTCGGTGTTGTCGGAGGCATAAAAATTGAGTTACTAGTATTGACTACTAATGTGTTCGTGTTTTTGTTTTGTTTAACGTCTATTGTATTGGTTTCGTGGTCGTTGTTATCTTTGACTACGTCTATGAAATAGTTATTAAATTCTTCTGCGATAGTTTTTGGGTCCTGTACTACGGTTCCTTTAATATTCAATTGCATTATATATTCTTTGGGCAAGTTATATTTATTTCTATTTATTATCTGCCAAGTTGTTTTTCCTTTATTTACAGAGTTTTTAATTGTGTAATTGTTTTGTGCTCTCTGTGTTAGTTTTATCACCTTTTTAAGTCTTTTTGAGTAAGCTATGTAATCAATTTTATCCTGGTGCTGTAGGGACAATCTGTATGTCCATAGTAACTGCCTTTTACGTTTACAACAGCTTCTTATCCCTTTTGTAATCCATTTCGTTTTTTTTGTTATAGAGATTTTAGTTCTTATTAATGGAAAACATAAGTCATAAAATAGTACAAAGTCGTCTAAAAAGCAATTGTATGAATCATTTGGGTTGTTTGCCATGAACACTGCATTAAAGTTAAGCGTTTCTATACATTTCATAAATTTATTTATATTATCATCCCTGTAGTCTCTCCTTGTCACGAACCAGTGTGTTAACACAGGTGTTTTTTTGACCGGGCATATCATCAGTTGCGCCGTATGATCAGAAAGAGCCAAATCTATAACGTTACATTTACCACCTCTAACGTTGTGTACAATATTATCAATACAAGAATTGCTTGCTAAGCGTGTTGGTTGGAGAAGTCCAATTTTAAGATTATTACTATAAAGCAAGTGCTTAAAGTGTGTGGCAGCAGCTGAGCATTTCATTAAGTCAATATTGAAATCTCCACAGAGTATTATCTTTTTATTATTTAAGCAAAGTTTGCTTATAATATTATTTAGTTTACTAAAAAATATCTCGACTGCATCACGACTCATATTTGGAACGCGATATATACATATAAAAAATATTTTGTGCTCAATAAGCTCAATAGCTGAACATTCTACAATGTTTGGAATACTTATTGCAGAGACCTTGTCTAATGTCTTAAATTTATGCTTGGTATTGACTAATATACACGACCCTCCGTTACGGTTTGTTCTAGAGAACTGTGCAGCCAGAACATAATTAGGAATATTTAGGTGTATCTCGTCACCTATACTCATGTTATGTTCCGTGATACCAACTAAATCTACCAATTTACCCTTACCTAATACTTCTTGTAAATGAACACTAAGTGTATCGCATTTACTTATAAGACCGTTTATGTTTTGGTGAAGTACTGAAATATTTTTATACACGAAAAAAATCTTTGTCTTTGTTGTGAATTTTAGGAGATTTACATGATTGATCAGAGCCTGAATTGTTGGTGTTTATTTGATCAGGTTGGTAGTCGGTTTGTATTCCTATGCTCACTGAGAGTTGAACTTTGTTTTCTTGAACGTGATGATAACTTGCGATTTTATCTCTTGTAGAAACGTACATAATGTTTGATTGTAGTATATGCCACAAAATTTCTCTACCTAAAAGTACATTATAGGAATATGCAGATGATGGTGAATAATTTTTAATACTCACAAATTTTGTATTCTGCTTACACTGTGTGCTCAGGAAAACAAATAATTCCCGAATTTTTTCTTCATTTAAGAAAGTATTTTTGTAGATATCACAAAGTAATACATTTGTATGTGACAATTTATCCAAGTAAAAATACAGCGATGAATTTAATTTCATAGGATTTGTATCATTACTACCAGCAGCTATAACAACGAAATCTGCTTTATTAAAGTCTTTACAATAGGTTAAACTAGATTCCAGAAGTTTGTCCGTAGTAGCTCCAGGTTTTGATATTAATGTTACCAAGAACGATTGGCCTACTTTACTTTGTATTTTGCTTCTTAAATTAGTACACTTATTGACAGAGAAAATGAGTATTCTGTTCCTTTTACATATTTTCACACATTCCTGGTCATCAAGCCTTTTAAAGTCGTCGCAATTTACTGACATTTCTTCAGTTTTTCCAAGTATTAATTCATTGGCATTTGTTTCACTAGATGTTAAGTTATTCTCTCTATTGTTTATACACATTTGAGTTATTGACGTAGCGTTGATCTCCATGGGATTTTCGGAAGTCTGTAGAGAGCTCCGTCCAATAGAAATGTCATTTTTCAGGGGTGTTGTCAATTCGGAAGGTTTAAGCAGTTTTTTATAAGCCTCAAGTTTATTTTGTTGCTCTTGCATATTCCTCTTAAGTTCCATCATTTCCGTGTTAAGACTCTCGATTTTAGCCTGTGCGCTTGCCAGCTGGGTCGAAAGAATATCGATTTCGTAATTAAGATCTACCCCTTGTAGTTTTACAGCTGGAGAGAGGGTTGGCAGGCTGTCTAGCGTATCGCCTAATAACGTGGATTTAGAGCAGTCGATATCAGATTCTGAATCAGAGGGGTTATTCAGAGAAAGACGTTTTCTTTGTGTCTTGGGTCCTCTAAAAGTAACGCTCCCATGGCTAGTTAACCCTTTAGATGTACTTGGTACGTTGGTGATGTTTTTATGTTGTTTATTATCACCTTCGTGACACGGCATGCATTTCCATGATTTTTTTGTTGCCGCTGTCATCAATCGAAATCTTTGGGAAGTTACATTTGTGCACAATATATCAAAAGTGCTCAGACATTTCGCGCATTTCATGTACTCTTTTGTTTTAATATCTTTGCTGCATTTTATGCATGAGACTTCCTTTGTTTTAGGTGCCATAATTATTTTGGTTTTGACGAATTATCCTAATAAAACTGCAATACACAGAAAGAGCCCTGTAATCAAATATTTTGTCGCAATATCCACAATCATTAGGTCACACGAAGCTTCATATTCGCGCCATTCATCGCGCCATTCATCGCTTTTATCATAAGCGGAAATATAGAATAAAATAACACACAATACCTTTAAAGCTCTTAATTAGTCTGTAAGCGCTGAAAGGTTCGCAACAAGCGTCTTAAGCATACGCGGTAACGAAGCGCGCTGTACTCACTGCTTGCTCGATAGGTACAGTGACGAGAAAAAAGTCATAAGCGCCGTGCATTTCCTCGCACTTACCCGTTCTTACACTACACTTTTTACTGGCGGCGGCGGTTGAGCGGCAAGCAACGAGATTTTTGAAATGTTTGTTTACACTTTTTAAATTGGAGTAAATAATTAACGGATTTGTATAAAACGAACACAAATAAAGTTATTTTAAATGTATAACGTAAGTTTATGGTACACAGACGTATTGTTAAGTTCACAGGACTATTTAAATTTTAATGTTAGTGGTTAATTTAGGAAAAATGGCTTCGACACTGTCACTATTTTTGTTTCACTTGTAATTTAAGAACTACTTATTGTTTGAACGAGATAACACTTACACTTACTCTATATACGTTATAGATGACACTAATAATGTTAAATATAAAGGAAATGCAAATAATAACTTATTTATGAATTTTAAATGCGGAGCTTATGTTTACCGTGACAACTAGCGCCATTTTTCCCGCCATTTTATCTTTTTATCTTTTTAATTCTTTTTTTTCAGTGTTTTTTTGCATGATTAGGATCACTATGAACTAAAGAAGTTTTTAAAGCTACATGAAATTTATTTTCATTACAACTTTTGGAGCAAACGCCCTGAGTTACTTTCTCCATACTAAGAGAACCCCGCGTTTGTTTTTCACCTAGTATGGAAAAATAAACTTTGTGTGTTTACTCCAAAAGTTGTAATGAAAATAAATTTCATGTAGCTTTAAAAACTTCTTTAGTTCATAGTGATTCTAATCATGCAAAAAAACACAGAAAAAAAAAGAATTAATACATGAACTTAGGGGTTTTCCGTAACATGGACATAAGGGAAAATGACAAAAATTCCGATTAAAATGATCAATACCTCGGAAACTAATAACAATTGCTGAACATACATGAGGGTTAAATCAATAGCTTATGAGCTGCTCTATCACCCCTTAAAGCTGTCGAACTAGCTACCAAACACCCTGTATAAAAGAAACTGACTGACTGACATATCAACCTTCAGCCCAAACCGCTGGGTCCAGAGATTCCAAATGTAACTGAGAAGGGATTTTTGGAAATTCATCCTCTATGGGGTAAATTGATTATTATAGATAACATGTAATGACGACGACTTTTCCAAATTATTTTTGTCACGTTATTAAGCTAAGCGATACTGCGGAGATACCGCACGTGACGGCTCGATTCCAAACCGTTCGTTTGTTTATAAAATAACCGATTGTCTTGCACGATGGTCGTTTAAGATATTCTTTGTACTTTAAACAGCATTTAATTTAAACCGGTTATTGGGAGCTTTCTTACATCAACACTATTATAAAGCGGTGATTTATAAAAACAACGGACGATTCGACGGTTCTCGAACGCTGGTGACGTTTCTATTTTCTATGGAATGGAGTTGATGGGCCGACTATGGATTATGCTGACTTGCCAACTAATCGGCGCTGAAGCTTGTCACAAATAAGGACAATTATTAATTGGACAATAACGTTACGTCTATTGGAAATAATTACAAACATACATAAACTTACGCCTTTATTCCCAGAGTGGGGTAGGCAGAGCTACAGAATTTCCAACTATATTTTTTTTTTGATAATTCTGTAACCACATTTTGCACACTTAGGCGAAGATGTTTACCAGTGTATTAGTGACAGGTTGCAAGCCCATCGCCTAACAGTACTACACGAAATAAATTCAGTCTTATAATTAGTCTCATATGGTTCATTTTAGGTTGTGTCCCTACTCACCCCGTTTTACGTTAGTACACACCTAAACTACATGTCATTTTTGATTATGTCATTATTCTATATGATACTAGCGACCCGCCCTCGCTTCGCTTCGGTTTATTTGAGTTTTCTATAACACACGTACATAAAACAAAATTTATTATACATAAAAACCTTCCTCTTGAATCACTCTATCTACTAAAAAAAACCGCATCAAAATCCGTTGCGTAGTTTTAAAGATCTAAGCATACATAGGGACAGACAGCGGGAAGCGACTTTGTTTTATACTATGTAGTGATGATGAAAACAGAATTGACAGAAGCGCGTGGAGCTAACCCCACGTGCTTCTGTTTAGTCCATTGGAGAAAATTCTCTTTTACCGAACAATTGTCTTCGCGTGTGATATCCACGGACTTATTGCTGTAATAAGTCCATGGGAGTGTCTATAAATAACTTGACATTGGCGAAATACACCTTATCAGGAGTAAAAGCCATTAATTAAAATAAAAAATAAAAAAAACATGATGAAAATAAAAAGGTCCTATTTCTGCATAATAATTATTTTGTTGTATTTAAGTAAAATACTTGAAAATCTTTAAACATAACACAAAGTCAATATTAGTGATTTATTTTTGTTTTGGTAGCCTTAATTAGTTCCTAAGATACAGGCGACTAAAGTGTTTATACCTACTAAAAATTATCTAAGACAGCACATTGTAAATAGAAAATTAGTTGCCACGTGTTGTATTTTGACATAGTTTTTTGTGTTTGTCGTAATGGCTTCGGAACCCTACACTGAGCATGGTCCGACATGCTCTTGCGCGGTTTTAGTATTTGTTTTTATAGCGGCAACAGAAAAACATTCATCATCATCTGTAAAAATTTCAACTGTCTAGCTATTACGGTTCATCAAATACAGCCTGGTGACAGACAGATGGACGGACGGACTTACTAATAGGGTCCTGTTTTTACCTTTAGATGGTACTGCTAAGGCAGTTCTCCCACTGCTGACAGGGAAACAATTAGCTATCGGCTATTTACTCGCTCTAGAAACAGAAAGATATTTTTTTTAATTTTTATATGACATAGAGAAGGCAAACGAGCACACAGGCCACCTGATGGTAAGTGGAAACTGTGACCCATAGACATTCGCATTCACAAGACTGCAATGCAATCCTAGGACTGCAAATGCGTTGCCAACCCTGAGGACTAAGATGGAATGCCTCTATGCTAGTCATTACACCGGCTGTCTTATCCCCAAACCGGAACACAACAATGCGAACACTGCTGTTTGGCGGTAGGTTAATGGATAAGATGGTGGTAGCGATCCGGACGGACCCTGCACAAGGTCCTACCACCCGCAAAGATAGATCCCTTATCAATTTAAGAGACATATTAATAGTTGATCGCTGGGTCACGTTCCTCGCTCATCGTCGTCAGTGGGACGCCTAAAGATGGCCGAAAGGGTATGCGATAATGTGAGATAACCAATTAACAACCTTTACAATGTATTTTATAAACAACATAACACTATAATTAACATTTAAAAGACATTAACACTTGATTACATTACGTAGTAATTAATATTATAATGATAACTTGATGAGACATATCCTATTAATACTACTAAAATTATAAATATTAAAGTTTGTATGTTTGTTTTTTACTCCTTCACACTGCAACAGCTGGACAGATTTCCATGAAATTTGAAATGGAGATAGCTTATACCCTGGATTAACATATTTATTTCATAAATAACAAAGAATAATATATAAATGATCTCGCTCATTGAATACAAAATGGACACATTCCAAAATAATTTGCTCTTGCATTAAAAATCTTATTTTTCGGAATGTGTCCGTTTTGTATTCAATAAACGATCTATTGGTATAATGAATATGACTAAAGCATTTAGATAACTAGCTTGCAACCTAGTTTGCAGTGACCAAAATTACTTAACCAAGGAAAATTTTTTTTTACTAGAAAAAAATTATTGGACAATTACAAAAAAATATGGTTGATTACAGTTTATTATTTTGTCGCAGTGAAGGTGTGAATTATTTAATTGAATATTACAACTATTAAAGTTTGTTAGGACATTTGAATGGCTTGATAGATGCAGATTAAATTTTTCACACAGATATGTAGTCTGTCTAAGTCCACAAATAATGTAATATGAGTTAAAAGACATGTAATAGTTAATATGACTTGACTGACTCATTGGCACATGATTAACTACCTAGTTACCGTTAAAAAATAAGTCCCATGTTTGAGATATTATTTATATCAGAAATAGATACTTATATTATATTATAATATAACTGCTTTATTTATTTGCAGGCCTTTGATTAGTCATGTCATGAACCTATATAAGGTCACCATAGTCTGGGCTGTTGACTGTATCATTGTTTAGAAGAAAAAAAAAAACTTGTTCTCTTTTCAAAAGGTCTTGTTCATCTAAAATACTTTAAGTGAAAAGAGAGTGTGAACATCACATCTCATTGTCAATATTTTTATTAGAATTCTAGTTTTAAATACCAGAAGTATTAATCCCTACACATTAACATGAAAGACATGTCAAGTTCAATATTGATTTGCAAAGTTAATCAATGTTTGAACGTCCCAAGTACGCGGTATTGACGCCGATACGACTTGACGACAGATTTATTATGATTCCTTTGACCGACGTCCTCTCTTGTTACTCACAACACCGCCGGCCGCTCAGTCAAAACGCCGAGACTACCACTTAAGCCCCGACAGATCGATAAGACACTAAGAAAAAATAAAATGACTTCTGACGGAAGCACGTACCACTATCGATTTAATCCACTTTTCACGACTGTTACGACATTATACCTACTTAATAGTACCTTGAAATACGAACTAATTGTATATAATTACGTATGTAATGATATGGTATAGCCTATTATACAGAAAAATATATTTTACTCACCGAAATACGAGGATGCAGTTTGGTGTAACACATGCGATGGTGGTCACTCTATCACATTATAACTGAATACTTTAGAAAAGATAGGTTTATACGAAAGTTTAATGAGGCACCTAGCATTGTTTTACTAAAGGTAAAAATAAATAAATATCGAACTTCCGACAAAACGAGACAAACACTCCGTACCTTTGCAAGTGTTTCTGCAGTAGAACCAAAACTATTCGTCCTACTCTATTGACAGCTGGTTTGACGTTTGAATTCTTTGAATAATTAGGCCGGTTATACACACTACAGCTGCATTTCCGGTCGTTCGGATATAAGCACTCTTCGTCTTTATTACTATTTGTCTATGGTCATTATTGCCAGCTTTTTCCCTTATAAAAGCCAACGAAAAATTTACTGAAATAGTTACCACTAACAACTAAAACCGAAACTTCGAGTGCTGAGCTCCTGTCACCCGTTACTAAAGCCATAATTTAATGGAAAACAGCCTCTATTTTACCATGCTACAAGGTGGTGGAAATCATTATTATGTATCTCTTCGAAATACATTTCTATGTAGCTTGTATTGAACATTTAATAAAATTAAAAAAACAAAAGATCAGAAAATACTTTTACATAATGTTATGGTATGGTCAATATACGTAATCAAATTTTTACCTTTTAAACTGCTATTTTGTGTGGTGACTGATAGTGCTAGCAAATATAGGTCAATGTGTAATTACAATTTTAATTTCCATTTAATTTGAACTTGTACACCGCTAAGTCAGGCATTAAAGACTGACGTAATGATAGTATAATACATTAAAGATTGATCAAGCAAAATACTTTTTCCTAGGTTAAAAATAGTTGATATTTTTTTCGTGAGGTGATTTTCAATTAAATACTGGCAACACTTAATCTCTTTTTTTTTTATTGGAATGGAACTTGGAAGTTAGTCTGTGAGCCAGTTGAAGTTGACACTTGAAACTTCGAGGATACTTGCGATTGTTTATTCCTTCGCACAATAGTTTAGACTAACTTTGTTTAGGTAACTAATTAACCATCAATGATTTCCAGCGCCCGCAAAGCAAGACTCGCTCGCGAAGTGAAACTGTTCCAGTCCAAACCACCATGGGGTGTAACTTGCAAGCCTGAGAATGAAGATCAGTTTGATGTTTTATCAGTAGTTATGATGGGTCCCAAAGAGTCTCCATACGAAAACGGGAGTTTTAAGCTTACTATAACCATCCCCGAGAAGTACCCATTCGAACCACCGCTTGTTAAGTTCGTTACTCCCGTTTATCATCCGAATATAGATAAGGGTAAGCATTTAAACAGTTAAAAGTTTGTGCATGTGGATTGTAAACCGACATTTATTTCCTGTTTAAAGTTAAACATATTTTGTTTTGACCCGCATTATTGCTTTAGTCTTGTTACTAAAAGTAAGGAACTTGAATCAGTGGAGTAGAAATTTGTTTCAGATTTCTTGTTAAAAGTTCTTAAAGAATTTATGAAATATATAAATTATTTTTAAGTTTAGATTGTATATCAAGAAGGTTCGAACAAAGCAGTATAATTCAACCTGATTTTACAAGCTTTTATATTACTTTGCTCAAGTTAATTTTATACCAGTTCCTGTGATTAGAACAGAAATTTGGAATATATTAATTAATGACAATGCAATATCATAGTACCTAAGACAAGATTTGATAATCGAGTAGGAATTTGGATCTCTGATATATGTAACGCAGAACCAATGAGTTGGAACAACAACACAATAAAGTATTTATATGCATACATAGAAGACTGTCTAAAAAAAAGAATAGTATAGAAGGAAAGGTTGCCCCAGAAATGAAATTTTGATGTAAACATATTAGTGTAGGATTAGATGCCAGGCTCCTATATACTGGTCCCAAGACTACTCATCGACAATTTTTTTTTCCAGGAGGCAGAATATGCATGGATATGTTAAAAATGCCGCCAAAAGGAGCTTGGCTGCCGACCATCACTCTGGAAACACTGCTCATCTCGCTGCAGACCCTCATGGCTAACCCGAATCCTGATGACCCACTAATGATGGATGTTGCCAACGAGTACAAGCAGGACTTCGACAAGTTTAAACAAACTGCCAGGGCTCATACAAAGAAATATGCTGTTAAAGATATGAAGGTGCAAATAAAGAAGAGTGTTTAGAATTATGTAAGAATAATGAATTAAGTTTAACACGTAAAAGAGATTCTGATTTGAAACAGACTGTTCTGTTTATAATATTATTACTTAGTACTTACATTTTCTAAATTAATTAGTATTTTAACACATTCAGCACCAATGACACACTAGTTGGGTACATTTTGCATGGAAAACCAAGTGCTTGGCGTTGAATGTGTGTGGTAATTCCGAAATTGGTCTTGGAACCTTCGTTATAAATTTGTTCTGTCATTTGTATGTGATTGACAAACATGTCCAGATATTTTGCCCCTAATGCCCCTAGTTATAAAGATGTGTCAGGTATTTATGAGTCCAAAATGTTGTCCAGTTATTATAATGATGGTGCTCTTTGCCTTCTCCTTGAAATAAAAAAAGGTAGCTATTCCTGTGTTTACTCCCTCATATCATATGCTTAGGCACGGACCCGAGCTATAAAAATAAATATATTTTTGTATTAAAAATAATCTAAAGAGACAACAACTTGTATTTTTTCACCCTTGTCTTCCAGGGTACTACTTCCCACCTAACCAGTCTCTTTATCATTATTCCTCCTTCTCTTTCTTTGATACAATCTTGCCCATATCCAACTCATAGCCCAGAGTTACCAGAGTTATTATATATTACAAGCCATCTCTGTACAGTTAGCAATGAATATATAAACATTCCCAAGCTGTCAAAAATATCTAGACACCCCACCCTATGCCACTGACGATAAGGGGCGGATTGCATAATAGAGTACAAGCTAATAGTATTAGTGGTTTTGTATGAATTTTTACTAATAGTATGGGCTTGTACTTCATTATGCAATAGGCCCAAGGTCCATGCATAAATATTATTTGGAGCTATAGCAATATATATATTAGTGCTTTTGATTGTACCAAATTATACATCAAAACATACAGGCATACTTTCACACAAACAAGATAGGATATATTGCTTGATGCTTTATCTATATGTATACAGAATTACTGTAATATATAGGATGTCCCATAAACCGACATCAACATACCTAGGTAGGGTTGATATAGCATAATATATCTTGTGTGAATCTCTTGACAATAGTAAACTAAACAAATATCAGAGCACATTCGCACACAAATTGATATAGTCCGAAATTAAGCTCTAGGTTTGTGTGATGAGGACTAGACAATTTTTCTTTTTAACTAAATTTATTTATTTATTTATTCAGGTTACAAACAGTCACAATTATATAATGGATGGGTATGAACACAATAAGACCTAAAGATTCCATACAAAATTAGTAAAGTAATGATAATAATAAGAATTTAAATGATATAGATACTTTAGAATGTAGGAATACATTACATAAATCTTTTGAGATATTAATTACTTATATGCTGCGTACAAAGCAATAAAAATACTATTCATTGTAATTAATATCTCATACCACACCGCGATAATAATTGTTATTTGGTATGTATCAAAGTTAGGTGTAAAATTGATAGATAGGTGGACTTAATAAATGAAAATGCAATTGAAGAAAATTTTAAATAACTTTATTGTACAATTTTAATGTAGCATAATTATGTTAAAGCATATTTGATTTTTATTATTAATTAACAAAATATTTATTTGGTAACTTAATGGAGAAAGTTAATTTGGGATATTGACATTGTTGGCCAACGGGATAAATAATTTATTTCAAGTGTCTAAAAAACGTTTGTATGGAAACTTATATGAAATACTAGGACACCACAGACAACACATATCTTTGTTGTCAATTAACAAAATTTATAAAGAACACTAAAATAAGTTTTGTCTAGATATTTTCGATTATTTTGGGATAGTTTGATTGTGACTAGTATGTATGTAAACTCTTTATTGCACAATAATAAAAAAAACAATTACTTACAAGTAACAACTAGTGTCTAATAATCTCGTAAATATATGGTTGACAATACAAATGACTATTTAAGTATAATTGTTACACCAATGTAGAACCTAGTCGTAGAAAGTCAACGATTATTTTTGACGTAGATTTTGGATTCGGAAATCGTTTAGATGGCCGACTGACTCACTCGCGAAATCACTATGGAACCCAAAAGAATAAAAAAGAAGATGTAAATTCTTGCTCAGGACTTTTTTCTGATTTTCTTTGTAACAGAAATCCATTCTACTGTTGGTCAACAATTATTAGATACATTTATTAACTACTAGCTGTTCGTCCCGGCGTCCCCCTGGGTGTTTTTTTTTTACACGAACTTTGTCCTGACCATTACAAACAATTTTTTTTTAAATTCAAATTGTTTGACCCTTTCTCGAGTTTTTGCGAGACATTTTTTATAATATAAGATGTTATTTAGTTACTATTGTGTATAGTTTGGCACAAAAGTTTGCTTTGGAAAAAAAAAATTATCCATAAAGGGGCGCTGCTCAAAATACGGTCACGGTACGGAATCGCAGAGACATGCCGTAAGAGTCCCGATTTTATCGCATGTTCTCCACCCAGCTGCCGTGACACGTCACTGCGATTCCGTACCGTCACCGTATTTTGAGCAGCGGTGTGGTCAGTCCTTTACAGTATATTTGTTTAAATCCTGGACTGACCAGCAATTGACCTCTATCTGACGGAGACTGATGATGGATGAACTCTAGGATACCTTAAGGTTGAACCCGTCGTATTACTAAACATTTTAGAAAAACCACAAAAACAAACCCTGGTGAGGACCAAAAAGTTGAACCATAGTTAAGCGCAGTTAACCATACAAACGACGAGGACGAAAAAAGTTCCGTTGTGCGACGAAAAGTATCCCTATAATGTATGGCTAATTTTCGTGTCACAACGGAAAAGTTTCATAGAAAATTTAATTGATTGAGTTAGCGTGGACAACTTTTTGGTCCTTACCCACCCGCCAAGTACGAGTTGGCTGGTGCGGGACCCTCGGTGCGCGATTCAAATTCGCACTTGACCAGTTTTTTTCAAACTCTTTTATGCCAAGCTACAGGTGCAGTACTAATAGTACTCAGATGTCTCGCTGTCTCACTCTGGCGTAACAAATATGTTAACATCTGTACTCCTTTGTGAGCAGACAGGGCGTTTCACAAAAAGCCCGACTGGCTGTTCACAATGGAGTGCTGGCCCCTAACCTGATGTATGGTAGTGAATGGATTACAACCTTACGGGTGCAATCCTAAGACTTTTAATGCGTTGCCAACCTTGAGGACTAAGATAGAATGTACTTATAGACCAGGGTAGAAGCCTTTAAAAATAATAAAAAGTGAAAAAAAATAATAGTAGGATGAAACCCATTGGAAAAGGAGGGAAATATTATAAAAATGAAAGGAAAAATAATTTACGGGCGATCTGAGGTCGGGAAGGGGATGGGGGTGAGTTTTTAAGGGTAAAAAACGGTTTTTCTCGATTTCCGGCAAAACTAAAAGTCCTATCGAAAAAAGTCAAATGGCAAAGTTGTAGGTAATAAAAAAATCTAAAACTTTTGTATTTACACTTTTATCACATAACCTCAAAATTTATGTGAAAAATCCGAAAAACCAAGTTTTTGGTTTTTTATTTTTATCTTTTACAAATTTTTTTTTTTTTTTAACGAAATTTGGTGAAAACTTACCTTTTTATGTCCCAAATACGCTGTAATTTATTTGATAAAAATATTTATTTTTTCACCTTATTTTGAATTAATATCGAAAAAACACCCTAATTTTCAATCGAAAATTCACCCGTCAAAATATCAGTTTTTTTCAAAAAGTTGGTATGGTTTCTGTTCGTTGAAATCTCTACTTTCCGATGGTGAAAAAAAATATATATGTTACTACAGTAAATCTTCTCAGAAAATGCAATCATCCATACTGATAATCTGAAAAGACAAAATCGAATTAATAATGCCTTCACTATTTTATCGTGAATAAAATCCCATGAAAAAAAAATAATTAAAGAAATAAATGTCAAAATGTATAAAAAATATATTATTATTATAAATCTATTAAAAATGTATAAAATATATATGGAAATCGGCCAAAAGTTTGTTATTAAAAATATATCGAATACTGGTTAGGCTAACGGTTGTAACAGCTGCTACGAAATATATAGTAAGTATATAATAGTAGGTATGTATGTAGTACGACCCAGACCCGCCTAGCCCCTTCCCCACTTCTCCACGAAATACCTTTTGATGGGCTACAATTTTTCGTAGGTCACTCAGGTATATCTACTCAGGTATATATAATTTATCTTAAAATAGTTATAAATAGGCATCTACGCATATAATATATTTATTATTATATATATATACACGGTATTTCGTGGAGAAGTGGGGAAGGGGCTAGGTGGGTCTGGGTCTTACTACATACATAAACTTATGGTGTCCTCCATGTTACCCGTTAGTTACATAATAGTGCTGTTACAAATCATCACTACATATTATAAAACAAAGTCGCTTCCCGCTGTCTGTCCCTATGTATGCTTAGATCTTTAAAACTACGCACCGGATTTTGATGCGGTTTTTTTTAATAGATAGAGTGATTCAAGAGGAAGGTTTTTATGTATAATAAATTCAGCTTTATGTACGGGTGTTACAGAAAACTCACATTAACCGAAGCGAAGCGAGGGCGGGTCGCTAGTAAAGAATAAAGAATACCGTAAAAGGTTCCTAGTTTGCTCCCCCACGGGTAATTATGCTCCATGGTTATATGGAGGTAATCTGTATTGTTTTCATTCACTTCGTGGCTGGATCAATTCTTTTCAGCAAATTTTTCATCGACTTGACTTATAATGTAACAAACGAAATAGTCACTATGGAGCAAAGTAGGAACAATTTACGGTACCTATTAGACTATTTCATTGATTTGCATGAGTGTATTTTGGTACTTGCAGAAGCTGCATTTACGACCTATTCGACGACTTTTCAACCCTCGAAGTAGCAAAGCAAGAATTAGTTTTACGTACCCCGACGGTACTATACAGCGCCAGTTGGAGTGGCACGGTTCCACCATTAAATTTGACGTGGCACGACTTGTGACGAATTTCAACTGGCAAGGTTTAAAAAAAAGATGAGCTACTAAAAGTTTCGCCGTTTCGTAGTTAATAATTAATTGGAGAGATTTAAATTTAAACACCAAAAATGTCTACATGGTGTCCCAGAACTTGACTTGAGGAAGCAAAGTGTACAGTAACATAGCGTTCTTTACCACTATTATTAAAACCTTAAAACTCTTAAATGAACATATAGGAAAGTAAGTATATTCTAAATCAGGAGGGTATTTTACTGGTTGCCGGCTTAGAATAGTGCCACTCCATGTCTTCCTGTAGAAGTCGTAAGAGAGGACTAAGGGAATATAGGTTTGTAGTATTGTTAGGCAATGGGCTTGCAACCTGTCACTAATATACACATGGTAAACATCTTAGCCTGTTGTGCAAAATGTGGTTATAGGATTAACAACAAGTTGTTAGAGTTGTTGGTAATTCTGTAGCTCTGCCGACCCCACTTTGGGATGAAGGCGTGAAGGTATGTGTATGTGTTTTTATACCTTAATGTTTACTCTAAGTTCTGGGACACCTTGTATAGAACCATAATAAACAATGAATAACTTATTCTATTAAAGTTTTCCAGCAGAGTTTAAATTAAATAAACATTAAGATTATTTTTACTTATTATACTCGAAATGTATGCATTATATTATGTATAACATCAATAATACTTTTACTTAGGTATATCCTTAGTTTTCCAAGATATGATAGTTTACGTTGAATGTAAAGCCGCAAGCAACCCAGCAGCTGCACTTCACCAAGATGCCATCATCGCCAAAATCAAACCAAGCTTCCCATTACGTAAGTCTTCTGACCTAAACTCATCCAGTGTCAGTGCTACTATCGTCACCTGAACTAGCACTCTCCGTCTCACTAGAACTACAACTCCTAGCTTTCTTAGGAGCCTCCTGACTATTCTCTACGGTAACATCTTTAGGGGTTTTCATTTTTACTTCTTTCTTCTTCGTTTTCTTGCTGTCTTCGTTTAAATTAGGTTTTAGAGTTTCTGTCGAAACTGTGGCAACCATTTTGGATTCCGTGTGTGGTTCTGGTGGTTTGAAGTCATCTTCTTCTTCGTCTATGGGTTTGCGGTTGACAACAGATGCTGCTACGGCTGTTTTGTAAGCTTCCGGGTACTGTATGCTGAAATGAGATTGCATTTAAATTGAAGCAGAAATTGGAACAAATAAATAATATATGAATATGTAGGGTAAAGTCACCAGTAGTCAGCCACAGACCAGTAGTCGACCTTTCGTGTCGACCGTTACTTGGTGTATGTGGTGTTTCAATTAAGTGTTTTGTATTGTACTGTACAATACACACAGTCGAGCTAACACCATGTTTTTCTGATGACTACTAATGTCCCTGCGTGTGATATCCATGGACTTTTTCCTCTTATAAGTCCATTGAGTGTCTATAAATAACTTGACACTGATGTGATGAAGTACACCTCGACAGGAGTGAACGCCATTAATTAAAAATATAATTAGAAGCACCACAACATCCACTTCAGTAGCAGACACTTGTCATATAACAGCGTAGTGAAACCATGGAACCAAGTGCCAGAACGAGTAGACTGGAGCGAGACATTACCAGTACAAAGGAACACTTGATTAAGGAACAGCTAGATATAGGATTCTATCAGTTTTCACATGTTCTTTGACTAATATCATACTTCTACCCACCAAAGTTTAGTCTTAATGGCTCGTATCTTCTTGAATATATACTCCAGGTCCTTCCTCATGTCCAGCAGAAGCTGGGTGTGTTTCTTGAACTCCGTAGACGCCGCTCGCAGACGGCTGGCAGACAACTGGTTGCAGTTTGTTAGCATCTCTGTTGTTTTCTCAAAACGTTGTAACCTGAAGTCGTTATAAACAGCACTTGTCAATTTCTCTCAATTAACTATACCATTATAGCCACTAAATCTGTACCTTCATAAGTGATTCCGCAGTTTATTGTTAGATATGGTATTGATTTATTTCCACAACTTACATGTTTTTCTGAGCTCTAATGATTGTTTCAACATCTGTTTGGTCAACCATTCCCGCCAGTCCCTGCACGAAAACTTCTGGTGCCGTGTAGTTTTGGAAACATTCTATCGAGAAATCGCTTTCTGGCGTTTCGTTAGCCATTTTTTTCCTAAGAAAATAATTAATTTTAAGATGACAAAACCATCAAAATTTTATTGATAAACGCACAACATTTACTTCTGTGCTGTGCTATTTCTACATTTTATTTGACGTTTAAACTTATAAATTACGTTCCTTTATGGCAAAATACTTTTCGCATTATTCTATTCTATTTTTTTTTTTTTTGTTTTTGGCAACCGGTCGCTTTAGGTTAGCAACCATTACTGCCAATGACACCTGACAGCAGCATGGTGTATAGCGTGTATGACCAGTTTTTATTTTTAATAGTTGTAGGTCCAAAAGAAAAACGTCGTCGTTACGTGTGTTTGTTGAGTACCTGGAATGGACAGACACAAAACATATAGACAATACAAAACACTTAAGACAATACAGGTCAAATGAACAGATGGAAATTGGGAGCGACAAAAGCGGGAAAAAGCACCTAGAGTTTGATTTTTTCTTTGCCTATGAATTTAATTAGGGAAAGTAGAACTTTTTTGTTTGATGATGATAGGAAAAGGAGGGTTTTAAGGTTGATGGGTTTGGGAATGCAGGGGGGTAGGATGTCATATAAAGAGACCGATCTAATCGGGCAGTTCAAAATAATGTGATCTGCTGTGCCTTCCTCCAGGCCACATGAACAGAGGGGGGATTGAACAATGCCCCATCTGTGCAGGCGGGAGGGGGAACAAGTGTGGCCAATGCGCAATCTACAAATGACAGATGTGGTCTGTTTGTTGGCTTGGCGAAACCGGAAGAACCATGGCTTGGAGGGGATGTTGGGCTGGATGTCACCATAATGGCGGCCTTTGACCGATACAGAACGCTCGTACTGCTGGCGCCAGTTAGATTCGAGGTCTAATTTGGCGGAAGATAGTAGGTCGTAAAAGTAGCACTGGGTGTGGACCTGACTGCCAATCTCTATAGCCTCCTTAGCACAGGAATCGGCAACCTCATTGCCCTGAATCCCAGAATGACTGGGGATCCACGCCAACGTGATCTCGAGGTTGAGTAGATGACACTCATACAGTGTTTGCCTGATTGATAAAACCAAGGGATAAACTTTTGAGTAAAAAGGATTGGCCTTGATGGACTGCAAACCGCTAAGAGAGTCTGAAAAAATTATTGACTTGCGGATCCCGTGGGACAAAACATATTTAATGGCTTCCAAAATAGCTACTAATTCCCCTGTAAAAACTGAAGTAAGAGGAGGGCTTTTGAAGTTAAGGATAATAGAGTATTTCGGAATCCAAACTGCCGAACCCACAGCCCCACAAACTAAAAGTCTGGAGGAATCTGTGAATAACAGCAGCCAGTCTCGCCAGAGACTGTTAATTTTGTCCAGGAATGCTATGTTGGCTCCAGGGTCATTTTTTGAAATACCAAAGTCAAGGATTATGTTGGGGTGGAAAATTAAAGAATCATAGGGGACAGAAAAAAGGGGGAATAAGGAACAAGAAAATGTAGGGTCCGGAGGATTACAGAACTTGCGAAAGCTATTTATCAAACACGGGGGATTTTTGTTGAACCAGTATCCGCAATCAGTAATTAGAGAAGAGAGTTCTTGAAGTTTAGGGACGAGAGGGTGGTCATCAAGCAGGGAAAATCTAAGGAAGAACCGGTCTGCCAAAAATTGACGCCGGAGTGAAAGAGGGGGGTCTACTGCTTCCACCTGAAGAGCGTTGGTGGGAGAAGATTTCATTGCTCCAAGAATGACCCTTAAAGCCTGAAATTGGGTTTTATCTAGTTTACCCAAGGCCACCTTACTGCAAGGAACCAGGGTGAAAGAGCCGTAGTCAAGAACGCTGCGGATAATGGCATTATAAAGGAGTTTTTGGGAATAAGGGTGAGCCCCCCACCACACACCTGAAAGACATCGTAAAATGTTAAGATTTGATTGACATTTTTGGACTATGAAGTCAATATGATCAGACCCGGAAAGACGAGAGTCCAGAATGACTCCCAAAAATTTTACCTTTCTCCTAACGGGTATCAGTTGGTTATTAAAGGCTATTTCAATAGGGGGGTAGGATCTCTTCCTGGTGAAAGGAACTACACTACATTTGTCGACTGAGAGGGAAAGACCATGAGTGGAAAGCCATTCTCCCAGATAAAATAACGCTTGATTGAGATCACTTGAGGCTACATCAACCGAGTGGGAGGAGGAGTACAAGACCAAGTCATCTGCATACTGTAGGATGTTGCAGAACGGGGTAACTGCCTCTTCTAGGTCATGGGTATACAGGCTGTAGAGTAGTGGACTTAAAACGGATCCTTGGGGAAGGCCTTTCCAGATGGATCTCGGAGCGGAAAGGACATCACGGTGTCTCACTTCGATAGATCTGTCCATAAGAAAGTTGCAAATGAAATGGGATAGCTTCTTCGGCAGACTCAGCTTAGATAATTTATCTCTGAGTAAGGAGAGAATCACATTATCATACGCAGATGATATATCCAGAAAAGCTCCAACAAGGAACACGTTCCTTGACAGAGCAATTCTGATGTCAGTGGATAAGATAGAGACGCTGTCCATGGTGCCCATTCCCCTCCGAAAGCCAAATTGGCTTTTGGCCAGGATTTTTTTGGATTCCACGAACCACTCGAGGCGTTTTTTAATCATGTGCTCCAGGATTTTAAGAAGACAAGAAGACAGTGCAATAGGACGATGTGAGGATGGTAAAATGGGGTCTTTCCCTGGCTTCGGTATGGGGATAACTATTTGTTTTTTCCAAGCTTCTGGAACAAAACCTAGGTCGAATAAATAATTTAATATGCTCAAAAAATATTTTTTGGTTGTTTGTCCAGAATTTGACAAAAAAGAGAAAGGGATATTGTCAGGACCTGGTGAAGAGTTTTTGAGGTGGTCCAAGGAGGCAAGGAGCTCCAACCAGGAGAATGGTTGGTCGAAATTGTTAGGAGGAGAGTTAGGAGGGAATGGAGTGGGAAGAGAATTAGAGTGGGGAACCGAGGGAGGAGATAAAGAGTCGATAAAATCCTGGAGCCAAACATTGGGGTCATTACTAGGAAGGTCCCGGTTTAGGTAAGAGCCACGATAACGTTTTATGGATTTCCAAAGAATTGCAGCGGGGGTACGGGGCGAAATATTATGGCAGAAGTTTATCCACCCATTCTTTTTTTTCTTTTGAAGAATCCGTTTTGTCGAGGCCACAGTCCTTTTGAAAGCGAGAAAGTTGTCTATGGACATGTTTCGACAGTATTCTTCCTCAGCTTCCTTCCTTTGTCGAATTAAATCCGAGCATTCAGAGTCCCACCAAGGGGGGGAGGACCTACCCACATTACTCCTTTTTTTAATTGGGATGTTCTTGTCTGCTGCCACTTTAAGGGCATCAATTAAATAGTCATGGCAGATAAGACCATTTTCTGTAGACACCGAGGGCATGTCACTGACAGCTGCATCTATGTCCATGGCAAATTGCTCCCAGTCTGCCTTGGGCAAGTGGTACCTATTATTATTTGACACAGCGTTGGGTTGGGAAAAGGATGAAGGAGACGATATTAGAATTGGGAGGTGGTCACTACCGTGGGAGTCAAGTAGAACTGACCATGAGAGGAGAGTGCCAAAATTGGGGGAGCACATAGAAAGATCAACCGCACTAGCATTTTGGCCAGGGGCCGTTCTGCGAGTTGGGGAACCATCATTGAGTAGGCATATGTTTTTGTCCACCATGAGGTCCACAAGATCACAGGCCAAGGAGTCGTAATCCGCACTTCCCCACATAAGATGGTGGCAATTAAAATCACCCAAAATAAGAAAAGGGCTTGGTAGGGCAGAAAATATAAGGTCTAGGTCAGAGATTTGGATAGAATGAGGATCAGAAATGTAGATAGAGAGAACAGTGAAATCCATGATTTTGGCAGCAACAGCATTGATGCAGGAAGGAGAGGGGGGGAGAGGAAGGAGGGAGTATGTGACAGAAGATTTGATAAGGAGGGCAACTCCTCCATAACCGTCATCTCTGTCATGCCGGAGGCAGGAGTACCCAGGAACCCGAAATCGGGATCCTGGAACCAACCAGGTCTCCGAAATGGCAAAGACAACAGGATCATACAAAGCAGCCATTTGTAGAATTTCGTGTTGCTTAGATCGAATACTGTGACTATTCCACTGTATGAGATGGAATGTTAATAATTTTTATAAATTCAGACAGTTTATTGGCAACGTTGGGCGGTAGGGGGAAATCGTCCATCTTGCTGAACATATTGATCAGCAGGGACAAAAGAACATCCAGTAAATTGTCACTGGAAGAAGTTTGGAGGGAGGGAGGGAGGGGAGCGCTTGGGATCTGGAGAGCAACACCATTCCTCGGGGGAGGAGGGTCTCGATCTCCAATTAGAGCACTGTATGAGGCACGATCATAGCCCTGTGCTAAGGGCTGACGCGGGGATCTCGGAATAGAGACAGATTTTCTATAGGAAATCCTTTGAGTTTGGGGGGAGGCGGCAGGAAATTGAGTCTGTGTGGGAATAGAATCATTTTGTGAATGATGGAAACTCTGTGCGACATCTGCATACGATCTTTTCACAGGAGGGAACCTATCACAAGCCTGGGAATAGGAAATATTTTCTTGAGCCATGGTATCTTTAATGGTCTTTTGGCGTGTATGTTCTGGGCAAGCCTTACTAGTGGCAAAGTGCTTGCCCGAGCAGAACAAGCATAAAGTCATGTCTTCCGGAGCATCACAGGTTTTACCTGTGTGATCTTGTGTGCATTTAAAGCACTTGGGTTTCGACCGGCATTGATCCGCAATATGTCCAAATTTACAACAGCTGTGACACTGTATTGTAGGCAGTAGATATGTTTCGACCGGCAATGATGTGTAACAGCAGAAAATCCTTGAGGGAAGGACTTGTCCACTGAATGTGATGACAACTGTCCCAGTGGGAACCCATTCAATGCCATCTGCCTTGTGTATCTTCCGGTTGAGTCTTCGGGCTTTAAGGATTTCTCCACAGCCCGATGGAAGTTCGACATCCCGAGCAAATTCGTCAAGTGAAAGATCGGTCGGGACACCTCTAACTATTCCCATGCGGGTGATATTAAAGGTGGGGATGACAGCCTCAAATTTATTTGCCACAAGTAGTGGGTTTGACAGAAATGTATTGGCTGATTCTGCGGAATTAAAATCGATACTTACGCGATTTCGGCCTATCTTTTTAATTCCCTCGCGGGAGATGTTTTGTACTCGCGAATTGACCATAACTTGTCCAAATTTAATTGGGTTAAGGGTTGTACCAGAGGAAGGTTGGGTTTCTGTCCTGGACACATAAACAAGGAAAGGACCTTTGTCAGTGGACGAGTATTTTCTTCCCTCTTTTAAGTTAGGGTGCTCAAACAAGTGAACTATTGAGTCGGACGGCGCCCTACTCCCCAACTTATTGGGAGGTTGGGAGCCCCCCGGCTCAAAAGATCTCTTGGTTGCCCTCCGTAAGGAATCAGACTCCATTGAATCCTCCGAAATCGTGTCAAGTGACTCGACATTCGGAACATCCCCGGATGACATCTCCCTGTTGGAGGTTATGTCTGGAGGCTTTGGCGGTATATGCGACATTGCGGGGTTAGCAGCGTACGAAAATAGGTTAAAACACTTACAGATCACCGAAGAAGCACAGTAACACAACAAAACACAAAAATAATAGCACAAGGCCACAAAATTTCGCAGGTCCGACACAAACACGAGCTGTCACCAGTACGTCGTCCTATGGCCCTAAATCAACAAACCTTTCGCATTATTAAGGCGTCTTTACACTTCGGGACAGCGTTCTATATTGATATGGTTTGACACATAAAAAAATCATTTTAATATTTACTTTTAGTTATGCTTCTTTTTTTGTTTACTTATGTAAGAGCCTGTCGACATCTCGGCGCCGTGAATGGCATGGCATGATACTGCGCCGTGGGTATATGGTCAGGCCCTATCTATGAAACATACCGTAATTGTCAACAAAAGCCACTTACTATTTCCCTTTTATAATACCTGCGCAGGCCCTGTGCCGTCCTTTTTGTGACCTTTTTATAACTCTTTGTTTATAAAACTTTTTCTCTTGTTTTTTAGAATAATGTTGCTTTTATTTCAATACATTCTTCTCTCGATCTCTCAACCATAACGTTTGACTAAGAAATACCCTACCCCTGTAGAGTCCCATCTATACTTTAAAATTACTCTTTGGTTGTTACGTAAAATGGAACAGGCGTAAAAATAACTAAATTTTTGACATTGACAGTTTGTATTTAATTGCAATTCGGATTCAAGTTAATTGGCCACCTTAGTCATTAAACTTTTTGATGTTTCATGCATTGGAAATATAATTTATTTTGTATGAAAATAAAAAAAATGGAAATTGACTTAATTACTTACCTATCGAGTTCCATCGAGTTTGTTTAATATGTGTGTAGTTGCTAATATAAAATATATTACAGAAGCGCCCCCTAGTGAGTTACTACCGTAACACATATTTAAGAACCCTCCCTAATCAACCACAAACCCTACTGAAACCCACATCAAAATCGGACTAGTCTAGTTTTGGTTTTGCATAAACAAATGTTTACTAGAGCGCCCCCTACTGAGTTGACACCGTTACACCTATTCAAGAACATGCACCAATCAAAGCCGAACCCATCACAGAAAACCGCATCAAAAGCGGACTAGCAGTTTTGGCAACATTGGTTTGCACAAACATCCTCTCACCCCAAATGCATTATACCGTCTCCGTACCGTCGTGGGTAATAAAATAAGGGTTAATATTCGTTTATTTTGAGGCAATCAATTTATAACTTTATGGTTTTTGAATTAAGAGTTAAGTGTCCATTATCGCTGCCTTCAGCTAAAAGTGTCGAACATTGCTACCGTCACGCTAGAAAAAAAAATATCCACGTGGTTCACATCAGGGCCGGATGAACCATGTCGGGCCATGCAATTCTGGGGGCACCTTGAACTTTCCTGGCTTCCTAAATAATATTTTTTCCGGTACGCAGGGCCCCTATGTGATGCAGGCCCCTAGCCGATGTGGGGCCCCTAGGCAGTTGCCCACACTGGCTGATGAATAAATCGGCCTTGGCTCACGTGTATTGAGCGTGCGTACGTCGCAGTGGCTTTAAAGGAATTAGTGGGGTATGTAAATCGTGGAGAGAGCAAGAGATATGCCAGATAACGGGAAAGGAGGGGTAAAGTAAGGCGGGTTATTGCTTCTGAGGGGCTATTATAAATTTTCATAGAAAGACGAGTTCTATTTTTAAAATTAGTATAAAAAGTTAAAATAGCCCCGCAGACGCCTGACCTTACTTATTATTATATCGAAACACCTTTTAACGACCGTATCATTACGAAGAATTTTCATTTTATCGATAGGCATTGCACGCCGCTTTTGTTTTTTGACAGTCTCAAGTCGAACCTAACCCACGTTATGTTTGGGATATCCTGAGGACATCATGGTTTCAGCGGAAAATAGCGTTTGATGAAATGAACTGATACAACCAATCAAGTGAAAATCGACGATGCGATAGGTTACCGGAATGTAGAATAGGTATAGTTGGATCGCAGGAACTACCTATTAGCGAACCTCTCATGAGTGATAAGTCGAGATCTGTGGATGAGCTAGGGAAACAATAATGATATTATTTACGAAACAACTAGAAAAAAAATGATTTAGAAGGAAAGAAAAAGAAAAATACATTTATTCAGTACACATACCTCTACAGGACACAGAAAAAAGTCAAAACAGTAAACACCAATAAAAAGACTAGTGAGTGTATCTTCGCGGCAGTGAATCGGACATTGGCTCAACATAATGAGGTGATAAACACCTGCAGCGGTTTTCAGCCAGCCCCGAGTTTGAAACGCTTTACGAACAAATAGTTACATGCAAAAATATGTACCGAACAAATACCTTTGTGAGGTTAGTTAGGAGCAAAATAAATACAAAAGTTAGTACAGTAAAGTGAGTACAGCTTTAAGATTCGGATAACTTTATTTTTCTCAATTTATTGATTAACCTGCCCCAAACCCTCAACTTGGAGTTCAAACGGCAGACCATGCTGTGGCAGGATCCCGGAGTAACTCCTGCGATTCTGCCGGCGCTCCTGCTTCTGATTATTGAAGTTCACACGGATTTTATTCTTAAGCATATTGTTTAACTTCTCCTTCTGTTGTTTTGTCAGAGGAAATAGCTTTTGCTTTCGAAGAGTCGGCATTGTTTTACTTGATTTTAAACTTTGCAGATTAGTATACACCCATTGGGGAACATATATGTTATGGTTGTTCTCGAAATGTGGCAGTACGACCGACGGACCCTCGTCGCCTACGATTACTGATTCAAGTCTGTCCCTTAACTTGAGTATGTCGACTTTGTCAAGCTTGGGCAGACCTTGTCGTAGGCTTTTAACAACCTTTTGTTGTGTCTTCGTTAATTGTGATACGTCCACGTCGTTTTTTTGGTGTAGAACATACGCCAAAAGATTATTCGTCGCCATTGCTTTGAAAGTTTCATAATATTTAAAAAAATCCTGCGGACTCACATTCTGTTGGCCTTCATCTGTCTCTTCTGAGGATACTTCAGGCACTAGCCCGCCATAAACAGTTTGGGTAGGTTTTCTATCTCTCTTTTTATCTGCATTTCTTATCAGATTTAAAATATTGGATTCGCTCAAGTCTGTGTTTTTGTCAAGATAAATGATTTCCATGTCATCGTCATCGTCGCCCTGTACGTCGTCATCTTTGTCGTCCGATCTGCTTCTGACAGGATGTCTTTTTCTGCAACCGCATCTAAGAACGTCAAGGCTTTGATCTTTGTTGCAACTACATCTCAGATTCTTAAGGGGGTTCTGTTCTCCACGTACGTCCTTTTGCAGATTGTTTATAACTAGCGAGAGGTCCTGTTTATTGTTTAAGTCAATGTCGTTGTCGTCGTCGTCGCACCTGCCGTCGGCTCTGTTGCAGCCACACCTGCCAGTGGTCCTGCAGAGCTGGCTCCTTAGAGATTCTTTATTCTGCTCTGCATGTTTGTGTAATTTTGAGCGACTGGAACTACGCTGCCCCTTCCTCAAGTTGTTATCCTTGATGACTACGTTGACATTCTTGATGTTCATCATGTTGAGGTTCTTGCCATGGTGGCTGTGCCGCGGGTGGGTAGCTTGGGTGTTTTCACTAGTCTCTTGGCCCGCGAGGGACTTCAGCAAACTCTCGATTTCCGGGCTTTTCAGCAGTTCTGCTATATTATCTGCATCGATTGACGCCTGGCTGGATGATGCAGCGAGTCCTAACAAAATAACGACACACAGCGCCCCCATGTCGATTCCGATGAGAACTTGGTCTGAATGGCCGTGCCGAGATTAAAAGTCAATAAAAAAAGTACAAACTGCCGTGAAATTAATAATGTAATTGGTTATTTCTAATAATTAGTAGCTAGGATTGTAATATGCCGAGTTAGTTACAAGTGTAATTAAACTCAGTTTTGCACGTTGTTATATGGAATTAATTAAAACATGGAGAATTTAATTAAATTTAGATACGCCATTTGGAGTTTTTGCTGCGAAATCAAGCAGGTGACACTCGTGTGTCGAACGGAAGAGTAATAATAAAAGTAAATTCTAAGCGTACCTAATTTAAGGTCCTAGATGTTTTTCCTTAAAGGGATTAGTCCACCTTTATACATATTTTTAGGGTTCCGTACAAAAAATTAAATAACGGAACCCTTATAGGATCACTTGTGCGTCTGTCTGTCTCAGCCAACTTGCTCCGAAACTACCGGACCGATTCAGTTGAAATTTGGTACACATGTGTAAATGGATGACCCAAACACAGATGTGCAAAGAAAATATTTTTTTTTACATGAGGGTCATTTTCGGAGGACGGATTAGGAAATTACGAAAAACGATTTGCAAACCTTACTGTGTCATAAATATCAAATAAAAGGGCTGGTTATGGGGATCTCAGATATATTTTTGTTGTTATTGTAAAATAAATAGTTTTTATTTTATTCATGAAAGAAGGCGAAAATTGACCATAAACCCCTGATCTACAAAGCCTAAAATTTTGAAAAAAATACAAAAAATACTTTATTGCTTCATAGGTAACATTAACTTTAACCATGGGACCAAGTCTGAAATCACGAAAAAAAAATCAGCTGCTTCATACATTTTGGTCGAGTACGTATTGAATTTTCTATGAAACAGCTGATTTTTTTTTCGTGATTTCAGACTTGGTCCCATAGTGAAAGTTGTTTATATTAACACAGAGGTTATCATATGATTCACGACTTACTACATACTTCTAGCACACTCAGAAGAAAGGCCATAGGTTTGGAATTGCCTGATTTTTAGTGGACTTTATCCATTGAAATCATAGTTTTAAAGAGTGGTCCAGGAGACGTCACCATGGCAAGGAGGTACAAAGAAAAGTTGATTGACCCAGATAATGAAATTGTAAAAAAAAAGTACAGCCAGCTACAAAAAATTAAAATGGGATTGTGAAGCGCCGTTAAAATAGTGTTGCTGTCAAAAAAAACCATACACATTTAACTCCGTGCGATAACGTTTCTCATCCCCTATATCAAGTCCGATTTCCACGGTTTTTGAATTTGTTGTAGTTACTATAAAGAACAAGGTCTGTAGGTTTCTGTTTTTTGTTTTTTTAATTTCTTTCATTCTAAAAAATATTTCTTGGACAGGAATACGTACTTACATAGTTTTTCATGATATCTACAACGTATTCAAAAATCGTATATATTGTGACCCATCTTAGGTCCAATCTCCAAAGTAAATCTGACATTCTACAGGAAGAGAATTTTCCACGGGTACAAATGTCTTGGCATCTCTATTTACGTTGACGACAACATGCTATTTTTTTTAATGGGTCCTATTTGTACGTTCGTGACCGTACGTGTACTTTCATCAATATAATAAAAAAGGAACCGTAAAACGGGGTAAGTAGGCATTAAGGGGTGAGTAGGAACACAACCTAAAATAAGTCATAACTACATACATACATACATACATACATCACGCCTGTTTCCCAGAGGGGTAGGCAGAGACCACTTCTTTCCACTTGCTACGATCTTGACAATTTTCTTTCGCTTCTTCCACATTCATACATCGAGTCATGCACGCACGTCGGTTTCGGGTACTTAAGATTCGGCCCTTTTCCAGTATTTCACCGATTTGACTCGAAAAAGTACGCCTAGGGCGGCCCCTTCCAACCCGTCCACTCACTATCGATCTGTATATCTCTTTCGTCAATCTCCTTTCATCCATCCTTTCCAAATGACCGAACCATCGAAGCATGCCCTTTTCAATCTTAGTCAGTACATCTTCTTTTATTTCACATTTCTCTCTGACTTTTTCATTCCTTACTCTATCAATCAGTTTCACACCACACATACTACGCAAAGAGCGCATTTCAACGGCATTTACACGACTTTTATGCTTGTCCTGCCACACCCAACATTCACTACCATACATCAGCGTAGGGGCCAGCACTCCATTGTGAACAGCCAGTCGGGCTTTTTGTGAAATGCCCTGTCTGCTCACAAAGGAGTAGGTACAGGGCCCCATTAATTTGATTCCCCGCACACCCTCCTCTCGATATCCTTCTCACACTTAACATCTCTTGTAAACACACTTCCCAGGTACACAAATTCGCTCACTTGTTCTACTAATTCACCATTTATATTTATCACGCACTCAGTCATCTCCTCGTCCTTCATCGTCCGTCATAAGTCATAAATTTACAAATAAGAACAAGTATTAAATAGGCAATAAGGTGTTAGTGTTCGAATTGTTCTGTTCCGGTTTGGGGATAAGACAGCCGGTGAAATGACTAGCATAGAGACATTCCATTTTAGTCCTCAGGGTTGGCAACGCATTTGCAGTCTTAGGATTGCATTGCAGTCTTGTGGATGCGAATGTCTATGGGTCACAGTTTCCACTTACCATCAGGTGCCCTGTGTGCTCGTTTGTCTTCACTATGCCATAAAAAAAACCAGTCTTATAATCAGTAACATTAGCTTAATTTTAGGTTGTGTTACTACTCATCCCTTGATCTCTTCTCACCCCGTTTTACGGAACTTATACTTTATTCAACTTATTCTTTATTATACTATTCATCTTCAACCACGGGCACCTCCAAGTGGTGCAAATAGTCGACCGCGCTCCTTCTTTCCGGCCGGGGTTTGGCTCTGAATTGCTCCAAGTTCCTTTCGTAGACATTGTCGTTTCCGTCGCTTTTCATATCGTCGTGCCAGGCCCAGTCACCTTGAACAGAAGCGGGCCGGTGCAAAATCGGTATTTTTATTCCGAATATCAAGTCTTCTTACAAAAACATTACATTTGTTAGATGAAGTTTCCAACGTCGTAGTTGAAATTGTGTTTTCCTTATCGACTTTTACTAGAATGGGTTGACTTTCCCTTAAACTACAAATGACTTGGCATCTCTAATGCCATTGACGACTACAAGCTATTTTTTTTAAATGAGTCGTGCAAGAACGTAATACTGTGTGTTACCGGCATGCGGGCATTTATTAAAACTGCCGATAATATGTTGATTTAGCTATTGTTTGCAAGTATTATCAATTAATAAATAATTAAAATAACTTCACTATTAACTGTCTAAGATACTGTCCATTTTTAATGTAGTGCATGTGCTGCGTGTTCATCGTTCTCAGTATCGCTGTTGCTTGGTACAAGGCATGTCGTGGTACGGGGGCAGATCATAATAATCAAAGTATCCGTCGACTGTCATTTACACTTGTCAAATTGCTGTGCTTTACATTGCTGGCAATTAAAATTTAGTTAGAATGTTAACAAAGCCTGAAAACTTGTTTATTAATTAAATTAATGTCATGGTTACGTTACAGATAATACGTTATTTTAACGTACTTTAAAAATAGCCAGGGTGCTGGTTACACACTGTATATCGTGACCGTACCGTACGTGTACGTTCATCAATATAATAAAAAAAAACAACTTATACTTTATTCAACTTATTTATTAGACTATTCATGTTCAACCACGGGCACCTCCAGGTACCCCTTGACGTTCATCATGAGGGGCACAGCGTGGTGCATCAGCACCTCGCTGTCGGACGCGCCGGCGCCGCTCCGCCGCGAGCCCGGCCGCCAGCCGGCCTGCCCGTGGTGCAAATAGTCCACCAAACTCCTTCTTTCCGGCCGGGGTTTGGCTCTGAATTGCTCCAAGCTCCTTCCAAAGTCGTCGCCAAATCTGTCGCTTTTCACATCGTCGTCCCAGGGACTCTCATCTTAAACAGAAGCGGTCCGGTGCAAAATCGGTATTTTTCTTTTACAAAGTCATTAGATTTATTCATTCATTCATTAAATCACGCCTGTTTCCCAGAGGGGTAGGCAGAGACCACTTCTTTCCACTTGCTACGATCTTGACAATTTTTTTACGCTTCTTCCTCATTCATACATCGAGTCATGCACGCACGTCGGTTTCGGGTACTTAAGATTCGGCCCTTTTCCAGTATTTCTCCGCTTTGACTCTAAAAAGTACGCCTTCCACCACTTCCGTCTACTCACTTTCGATCTGTATATCTCTTTCGTCAATCTTCTTTCATCCATCCTTTCCAAATGACCGAACCATCGAAGCATGCCCTTTTCAATCTTAGTTAATACATTTTCTTTTATTCCACATTTCTCTCTGACTTTTTCATTCCTTACTCTATCAATGAGATAAATCATTAGATTTATTAGATTAATTTTCCAAAATTGTTGCCGTAATTATAATGTCTGTAAACCTACTTTTTTTATGGCTTAGGGAAGGCGAACAAGGATACAGGCCACGTGATGGTAAGTGGAATCTGTGACCCATGGACCCTTTTTCATTCTCAAGACTACAACCTTAAAACTTGTCCGTCGTCCGTATTTTATTTAGATCCGTGTTTAAGGTCACAACAAAAAAAGAAAACGAATGTAAGGTCCATTATGTTTCCAGCCCACACGGCGCGAAGTTTCCAACGTTGATATTACTTAGTAGCCGAAACTGTGTTTATTTTTCCTTGTTGCAATTTTCCAGTAATTAAGTAAATTCATAGTGTCGATGGAACTCAGCATTCGTGGACCTATTTCTTGGTGCTCTGATCCTTTGGGTCTATTTAAACCTAATTAAAAATGGGAAACTGCGATTGGGAAAAATTCTAATAAGCATAGAAAATTCGCATCAAAGGAACAAAACATCTTGGGAAAAAAACGAATCCCCAGATATACTGTATATACCAGATTTTTTGCCACCGACAACTCTTAATTTGACAATAAAAGTTAAAACCCTTTCAAGAACAAAAAACACAAACCAAAGAGACTAAAGGTATTTTCACTATGACAAACACTGTCAGATTAAGAGTAACAAGAGTCAATAAGATAATGCAAATAAATGTCTTTGGCTCCTCGATCCCACTTACCATCAGGTGGTCTCGTATACCTTCTCCTTGCTGGTAAAAAAAAATTACCTTGGACGTCGCTCGACCGTCTGGCGATGGCCTTAATCAGCTCCGCGAGCTTAGGCGCGACGTTGCTGTCCTCTGCAGACACCTTAGTCTGGAGACTCGCGAGGTTGGTCTGAACGAGGCGTAGTAGGTTCTGCGTGTTGTCGATCTCATCGTTTTGTTTCTCTGGCCTGCCGAAAAATAACTTAACAAGAACGGCTACCACAGATTATTTTAACTGTGGTAACTTTACTGGTTGATAATCTAAGATTTTTATTGTATTAGCCATATTGTACCGTTTGTACCCTAATAAACATTAAAACATTAAAACATTAAAACATTATACAGGGTGAAATTTAAGTCGTGAATCGAATGATCACCTCTGTGTTCTACCCACGAATATAAACAACTTTCACTATGGAACCTACCCGGAAATCACGAAAAAAAAAAACAGCTCCTTCATACATTTTGGTCGAGTACGTATTGAACTTTTCTATGAAGGAGCTGTTTTTTTTTTCGTGATTTCCGGGAAGGTTCCATAGTGAAAGTTGTTTATATTCGTGGGTAGAACACAGAGGTGATCATTCGATTCACGACTTAAATTTCACCCTGTATACCGTAAAAGGGCGAGTAGGGATTAGGTTAGGGGGTGAGTACACAACCTAAAATGAAGCATATTTTACTAATTATAAGACTGAAATTATTATTATAATATGTGGAATAAAAGAAGATGTAGTGACTAAGATTGAAAAGGGCATGCTTCGATGGTTCGGTCATTTGGAAAGGATGGATGAAAGGAGATTGACGAAAGAGATATACAGATCGAAAGTGAGTGGACGGGTCGGAAGGGGCCGCCCTAGGCGTACTTTTTCGAGTTAAATCGGAGAAATACTGGAAAAGGGCCGAATCTTAAGTACGAGAAACCGACGTGCGTGCATGACTCGATGTATGAATGTGGAAGAAGCGAAAGAAATTTGTCAAGAACGTAGCAAGTGGAAAGAAGTGGTCTCTGCTTACCCCTCTGGGAAACAGGCGTGATTTAATGTATGTATGTATGTAATTATTTCCAATAGACGTAACGTGATTGTCCATTTAATACTTGTTATTATTTGTAACATGTTATGACTAATTTTAGATCGTGTCCCCATTCACCCTTTAGTTACTAGACAGATACGTAACTCGCCGCCGCCTAACAATATAGGACAAGCAGATAATCCAATTTCAAAAAGAGACACGTTTTCTCGTGGTCCTTCTATATTAGTTCTATTGCACAAAAAGTGCACCTCTATTTGAGCACCAAATACTAATTGAGCTTGTAAAAGTAGGTAGGTTAGGTTAGGTATCCCACAGGGTAGGGGCTCCACCGAAAGTCAGTAGGACAAATATAGTAGGACCACGAGAAAACAGTGAAAAAGAATACAGCCAGCTAAAAAAACCTTGTACCAAAATTTTATAATAATATAATCGGTTTACGTCCTTAAATCCTTAATGGAGGTCATAGCATCTGACTTAATGATCATATTTAATCACTGTGTTGATTGTGGTGAGTTTCCTGATCTTATGAAACATAGCAAGATAATTCCATTATTTAAAACGGGTAGTACTTCTGACCCCACTAACTTTAGACCGATATCGATACTACCCACTTTCAGTAAAATCTTTGAGAAACTAATTTTATCACAGTTAATGCAACATTTTCAAGATAATAATTTATTACATAATAAACAATTTGGTTTTACTCGGGGTCGCTCGACAACCGAAGCTGGTGTTGAGCTAATTAAACATATTTTTGATGCCTGGGAGGGGTCACATGATGCTTTAGGTATTTTCTGTGATTTGTCCAAGGCCTTCGATTGCGTTAACCATGACACATTGGTCAGGAAGCTACACCATTATGGAGTTAGAAGTACTGCGCTAAACTTAATTAAAACGTACTTATTCGGGAGAATACAAAGGGTAGACGTGAATGGAAAACGATCACCTGGGTCTTTGGTCTCAATGGGCGTGCCACAGGGCTCAATTTTGGGTCCATTTCTATTCCTCATTTACATAAATGATTTACCATACCTTATAAAGGACAACCATGATATAGTATTGTTTGCTGATGATACCTCACTTGTATTTAAAGTCAAACGACAACAGGAGTTTAATGTGGATGTAAACAATGCTATATCAAAAGTAGTAGATTGGTTTAGTGTTAATAATTTATTACTAAATGAGAAAAAGACTAAATGTATTAAATTTATGACTACCAATGTGAAAAATAGACAAACTACTGTAACTATTAAAAATGACAAATTAGACTTAGTTAATGATACAGTATTTCTTGGTATAACGTTAGACTCAAAACTCCAATGGGGTCCTCATCTGGCTAAATTAGCGAATAGACTAAGTTCTGCAGCTTTTGCAGTTAGTAAAATTCGGAATCTAATAGACTTGAAAACCGCTCGATTAGTTTATTTTAGTTACTTCCATAGTATTATGTCATATGGTATTTTACTATGGGGTAGTGGTGCTGACGTAAACAGCATCTTTGTTCTACAGAAGAGGGCTATTCGTGCTGTTTACAAGATGGGTCATAGAGACTCGCTTAGAGATAAGTTCAAAGAAACGAATATATTAACCGTATACAGTCAATATGTTTATGAAAACATTATGCATGTTCATAAGAACATCAGTAATTTTAGAAAGAACTGTGACATACATAATGTTAATACTAGAAATAAACATAAGCTCGCAGTGCCCTTTACACGGCTTCACAAAATAAAAAACTCTTTCATGGGTAATTGTATAAGGTTCTATAATAAGCTCCCAAGTAGTGTTACTCATTTATCAGTAAATAAATTTAAGAGATACGTTAAACGTAAACTAATTTCTAAAGCTTATTATAGTATTAAAGATTATATGAATGATGACAATGCTTGGGACTGATTTATATATATTTTTTTGTATTACAATTATTAATGACCGTGGAGACTATATACATCTCCCTGTATGATTACCTATTATTTAATATGACATCTGGAGACTCTTTACATCTCCAAAATTGACCGTGGAGACTTTCTACATCTCCCTTATTTTATTATTTGTGTTTTTTTTTTTATTTATATATAATTAAATTATATTTAATTCTTAATTTTAATTTGACATTTGGAGCCTGTTTACATCTCCGAAATTGTATTATTTATTTTAATCCGACATTTTGATTTATTTAATTATTATTACTACTGGGACCTGTACATCCCTGTGACATTTAAATTATGTAGCTTAAGTTTAGTATTGTAATAAGTGATTTATTTTAAAAAAATGGCTTACTGTTGAGTTTCTTGCGGCGCTTCTTCTCAACAGTGGTCTCTTTGGAAGCGCTGGTAGACTCAGACTTGTAAAAGTGCCTACAGGGCCTACTTACAGAATAAATGATTTGAATTTGAATTTTGAATTTATATATAAACTTATTTATTAGTAAATAGTTATGAGAATCACCGGTCTCACATAGTTCGCCGATACTCCGCCTCCTCGTAGGCACCCATGTCCAGGAGGGGCGCCACCTCGAACCGGTCGCTTCGGTCGTCGAACCGGACGTCAGGCTTCACACCGTGAAAGTACTGCCCTGACGCCGCCGGCAGCAGCACAGTTAAGACCACTAAGAACTAAAGAGCAGGGATTGTAACCGGTTACAAATAAACCGGTATTTATTTAGGTTAAACCGGTTAATTATTTGGGTTACGTTCCAACGAATTGGTTACGCTCACAGGGAGCGAAATGCATTTACCGGTTATAACCGGTTAGAGAGCGCTTCCGTCATTCACCCTTGTCTCGGCTCACACGGAAGGAGCGCTCGCTAACCGGTAAATGCATTTCGCTCCCTGTAAGCGTAACCTTTATTATGGGTTAGGCTCTAATAGTGTGGCTTTAACCGCTACGGAAAATAAACCGGTTTTCAATCCCTGCTAAAGAGAAACTATGCTTTTTAATGGTAAAGTGAAAGATTTCGAAAAATAACACTTTACCATTTGACTTTATCCCAACACATCGTTAATTTGTCCGAACATCTTTTCACAGCAGAGTTATTTATCATATGATATGACATATTAAGGTGTTGTATTAAGCATTTTTAGCTTTTATATTGGGTCCTTACCTATGAAATTGGCGTTTTTTTAAGTGTTTTATTTCATACGGAATTTATTTATTTTAATTTTGACTTCTAAATTCTTTTTACAAAGGTTTTAGATACAAATAATATGGTTCAATTTCTTACTTAATGTTAAAATTAAAGAGTGTCAACTTTTTTCATGTGCTGCGAGTTTAAAGTGTTTCAATTACGCAGAGTTTTATGAAGCTAACTATTTTGAAGTAATTAAGATATGTATAATATAGCTTAAAAGTGTCCAATATTCTCGACACAATTTTGTCCTCGCAAAATTAAATGTATGAAAAACACCGTTTTCAAAAAAATCTCCACATAAAACGCCAATTTTGATACGCTACAAAAAAAAAACCGTTTGACAACATCCCACTCCTTTGCCTGCAAATTCTGGGTTTACGGTATCCTAGCGTACTATTTCAAGTCGGAAGTTTCGTTTCCCGAAATGTTTCATTTTACAAATTTGTACGAAATACGTAGGTATGTTTTGAATATCACGGTTCACTTTAAGCAACTAATTTAGGTGTGTTGTGATCGTAAGATACCTAATTCATCTCGCTCCGTTCCTCCTACTTTTTTGGAAGTAAGTCAGATGTGCAGTGATCGCGTGCTGTACCCGCCCTCCACTGCGAGCAAAACGGGCCCCGTACAGTCAACCAATTTGATTCCTAGGCCACTACGGACTTTGTCAACGTGACGTTGTAAACCAAATCATAGGGAGTCTCTTACGTTTTGGTTGACAACGTCACTTTAACATAGTCCAAAGTGGCCTAGAAATCAAATTGGTTGACTGTACGGACTCGGTTTAGCTTACACCGGTGACTTCGAAGGGTTAGCTCACAGTAGAAACGCTTACTAAGGCCCGTATTAATAAACTAATCTCAACTCTAATGCTCGTCTCGAGATGTGTCAAAAATGACAGTGTTCTATGGTTTGACGTTTACTTTGACGTATCTTGTGACGCGCATCTCAGCCAAGATGAGTTTATTAATACGGGCCTTAGTGTTAACTTACTTGAAGTAACCGTAGTAAGCCAAACCAAGTCCGTACAAGACCCCGCTCGGGGTGGATAGCAGGCATTTCAATCTTTCTCGCACCGCTCGTCGTAGTACCTACCTAACAGATTCTGGGATAGTCTTACTTTTTCGCCAGCAAGTCGGGTGTGTTGTGATGGCCAGATACCGGGTCAGTCCTAGCTCCACACAAATAGCACTGATCAAAACAATAGTAACTCGAAATATAACTGAATTCTAAAATCAACTTTAATACAACTACTATGAGCTCAAAACATAACTAACAAGGATTTTGAGTTGACACCGAGGCCCTACTTTGAAAATCGAAGTTTGAAGTTGGGTTAGCTCCAGCCCTGTCACTCGTCATTCGAGACTATATTGAGAAAAAGGGATGGAGCTAACGTAACTTCCTTGTGTAGGGTCCGTCCGGATCGCTACCACCATCTTATCCATTAACCTACCGCCAAACAGCAGTGTTCGCATTGTTGTGTTCCGGTTTGGGGATAAGACAGCCGGTGAAATGACTACCATAGAGGCATTCCATCTTAGTCCTCAGGGTTGGCAACGCATTTGCAGTCTTAGGATTGCATTGCAGTCTTGTGAATGCGAATGTCTATGGGTCACAGTTTCCATTTACCATCAGCTGGCCTGTGGACTCAGCCTCTATGGCATAAAAAAAAAACTCGTCATTCGAGACTATATTGAGATAAAGGCATGGAGCTAACGTAACTTCGAACCTCGATTTTCAATAGGGCCTCTGTTTTGACATTGCAGTGCGAAATGTGCCTTGAAAAATTTCCGAGTGTCCGCGTACCCCCCTTTTACTCCAAACAAAATGGCATACGTCTATTATATTATAAATTCTCGCTCACCATATTTCCACTAATCATACTCCGAGTTTAGTATTCCACTCCTCATCGCTGCGCGTGTAATTCGTAATTTTACGGCTGTGACTTCCGCTAATTAGTTTTAGTCATGAATGTACTGAACGACGCTATTTTTAAGTTGCTGTATAATTTAACGATTTTGTCTAGCGTTACGTTATACCACTGTCGAAATAAAGGAGGCGATTTTTATCATTTTTATTGTGAGGTCTGAAACAGCGAAAATATTACGTTTGGAACTTGTAAATCTGATTCAATGTTCGTTCTGTGGTTATCATTTCTTTATTTAGTAGGGTTCCAGTTCAATTTTAGGGATATTTTTATTGTCAGAATATCACATTTTTATGCGTCTTTATAAATCCGCTAATATTGGAAAATCGGCAGCGATATAGATGTTTGTCTATTAGGTAAAGGCCATGGCAGGATAAGGAAAGACAAAGCGGCCTTTTAAGATTAAAAGCTGTTTTTTTTTTTTAAACTTGGCGCAATTGCACTACTATTTGTAAGTAATTATAGAAAAAAAACAATAGTTTGGTGAGATAGCAGCTAACTAGGTACTTATGCTATATTTTTTTCGATTGTTTATTTATTATTTTACAACTACTTTTTTCAATAAGTAATAACTATATCTAATGAAACTATAATCTTGGATTTTTTTGCTAGGAGGTTCTGATTGAACTACTTGAAATAATTTTGATTTATATACCTATTTTGGCTTTGGTAGTTATACGGTCAGCCTGTTAAGTAGCTGCGTAATTTATAGGTAAAAAACTTAAGTAAAGGACCTCTTGCATGTAGTTGTAACACATCTGTATAGACCGTTCCACATTCTATATTTGAAATTTGACGTAAATTCCATACTAGTTTTGTACACAAATACATGCTAGAGGTCCTTTACTTAAGTGTTTTACCATAGTGCTTTGTCACTGCTGCACTAATTTGTGAAAGTCGTTAAAGCGACAAGGTACCAGCTCATACACTCAAGACTCTTAAACATATGCGGGATAAAACCTCAAGTTTCTAAAATGAGCTTATCATACCAATAAGACACTAAAAATTATAAAAATAAATCCAGCTTCCTCACAATTCAGATTTAATCCTTCCAAAACTTAGAACACCAAAAACAATTCCATTTAATCCCGCATTATTTGAACGCACCGCTGCGGCTTGGCGCAAACGTTGGCGGGAAAAAAATGCAAATGGCGGCGCCACGTGACGTCACGTCCGCGCGCCAGATGGCGCGTGTGTTCTGATGTCGTTTTAATTGGAGCTAGCTTTTCGCGGGTGTTTTATTGCGCCTTTCTCGCGCTTTCTTTGTTTGCGTTGTGTTGGTACTGCGTGGATGTATGTGTTTTGGCGCGTAAACCAGACGGTAATTTTTAATTTGTTAAAGGACGGTGGGCTAATTGGCCTAATGACCAATAAGGACAAGCGATATGTCCCCGAATAGGTAATTCTAAGTTGTAAAACTATTACTATGGCAGGTGGTTCGAAATCTTTGTGTAAAAAAAATTATCGCCATGCAAAGACAGCGGTTTTTCAAAGTAAGTAATTAATGTAATTATGCTAAAATCGTCTATGTAGGCGTCCCGATGTTTCAGATTTTTTTAATATTTCACACAGCGATTTAAGATTTCCCGCCATACAAAAAGTTTTAGAATATGAAAAAACCCTTACAAATGACATATGACTTGTCATTAGGCCAGTGTACATTCCATACAAAACTGCCCATCACCCTTTGAATGTGGCGGAAAATGCATGTAGAGAATCAAAGCAAAGCAAGGACTTGGAGGATTTTAGACTTTAAGAAACGCCATAAAGTACAGTGATCCAAATTTATCTATGAGCGCAATTAATATACCTATGTAAAATCACTAATCAATCAAAATCTGACGTTTTTTCACTTTGACAGTTTCCACTTTGTGGCTCACAAATCCATTTGATTGACTGTACACGACACAATTTAGCTATTTTTAACATTGGAAAAGCTAGGGTCGCTTTGTCTTGCATATCGTATACCTTTCATACTGACCGTGACGACTAGCCTAGCCTTGATTTTATTGAATACCTGATTCTTTAACTCATTGAAGAGGGTTGTCACACTTGTCATATGGGAGCGGGCTTCGAAGCATTAACATAGAGCTTTCGGATTATAAATTTATCTTTTTAAATTGAACAAGAGACATAACTAAGTAACTACCGTTTCCTTAAACTTTGATGACATAATTTAAGACCATTCGAAATGTTAAATAATTTACTTTAAATCGTCTGGGCCTCATCGAAACATAATCAAAGTATTCGTATTCGTATTTTTTAATGAGTAAGTATGTGAATATCGTATTGACTCGATTGAGTTTTTTATAATTGCATGGTGAAAGGGATATAGGATCAATCACACTCAAAGATAAAGTTTTTTTTTTTTTGGCATGGGGAAGGCAAGATCTCTTGATTAGACATAGTAACGGATCTGAGGCCCACAGATAATGCAAGAGTACAATCTCAAGACTGCATATGAAATACTGTATAAGCGTTGCCAACCCTAAGATGAAATGCCTCTATGCCAGTGCAGGATTAAGCCAGCGCGGGGTCTGTAGCAAATTCTATAAAGAGACCCTTGGTTTGTTTCAGGTTATTATATTAAGTTTAGGGAGTTAAAGAAAACATACTTAACTAGTAGAAATAAATGTCTGTGAGACGTGGGTGTGCGCGGGTCCCGTAGCATTTGCTACTTGCTACGTGGCTATTCCTTCACTGCTCTATGCTAGTAATTATACCGGTTGTCCCGACACCGGTACGATATTTTCCAAGACCTAGGCCCGTATAATGGCCGCCTTTATCGCGGCGGATAAAGCATCCGTCACTCTCGCACTTACATATTGGTCAGAAAGTGACAGACGTTTTGTCCACGTTTATCCACATCGATAAACGCGATCATAATAGGCCCGCTACACTGCTCTAATAAAGTCGATGGAATCCCCAGTATTTTCTGGCTAAATTTATATTGTGAATTAACTTTTTAGTTCACAACCCTAATCTACAACACTACAAGGTCTTCCACTTCAATGTGATGGGCGCGACCATAAACAATTCATTCAATAATCGTTATTTTCCACAGACAACCTTAACTGTCATTAATCATTTCCTGTCGTTTCAAATATTTATGGTTTGTTAACGATCTATAAGCTTTCACACTTGCATGTTCGAAATTATGATACAGTATGACTGTTATTGATGTTTCGGTAATTGTGGGGATGTAGTCGGAAGTTAAAATTAAAATCGAAATCGTAAGGTATATTCCTTACAGCATCCATCTTTAAAAGGAACATTTTCTGCTTGTCGTTATCACCTCAGGATCTTTTATATTTTCCGGAATGAAGTAGACTATGGGCCGTATTAATAAACTAATCTCAACTCTAATGCTCGTCTCGAGACGCGTCAAAAATGACAGTTTTCTATGGCTTGACGTTTACTTTGACGCATCTTGTGACGCGCATCTCACCCAAGATGAGTTTATAAATACGGGCCTATGTGTGTTAATCCAGGGTATAAGTTAAGTCATACTTATTTCAAATTTAATTTAAACCCGTCCAGCCGTTGCAGCATGAAGGAGTACCAAAGTAACACACAAACTTTTGCATTGATAATATTAGTGAGGAATTATACTGGTCTCAGAATTGACTTTTTATTTGACTTGAACTCGTATGTATACATCGGATGAAGCGTATGTAAATAAATGATATTTGCTGCTCACATTTAAGTTAAGAACACTTTAAAATTAATGAGACCATTTTTTTTCTGAAAGCTGTGTCATAATGGAGTTTTTTTAGATAAAATATATAATTAAATTGCTATACGTATGTCAGGTTAGGTTTATTTTTGTATGCGCTAGGTAGCGTACGGATTATACAGTAGACATGCAAGCATAGAGTAAGCACGTCCGAGCTAACTTTTTTTTTTTATGGCATAGAGAAGACAAACGAGCACACAGGCCACCTGATGGTAAGTGGAAACTGTGACCCATAGACATTCGCATTCACAAGACTGCAATGCAATCCTAAGACTGCAAATGCGTTGCCAACCCTGAGGACTAAGATGGAATGCCTCTATGCTAGTCATTTCACCGGCTGACTTATCCCCAAACCGGAACACAACAATGCGGACACTGCTGTTTGGCGGTAGGTTAATGGGTAAGATGGTGGTAGCGATACGGATGGACCCTGCACAAGGTCCTACCACCCGCACGCTGTTTTGTTATGAACGTGCTTTCTGTACCTGTAATAATCTGTGTCACAACACACAAAGACTGCATCCCTTAAGCGATCAAATAAATAGAAGCAAGCAGTGACGTCACGCATCATCGACATATACTCCTTTTTAGTTGAAAAGTAATAAACACAAAAATAAGGCAATTAAACCATGTTCAAACATGATCAAACGTCAGAATGTTTTTAATCCATGGCGACAACATGGTCGATCATTCATTACTCTTAGTTTTAGCGTGTGACGTCACAGCGCACACGTATCCGCCGGCACGCGCTCGGCCAGCTGAACTAACAGCGCCGCTGTTTGCGCAACTGCTCGCCTATTTGAGCTGTTGAATTATATTTTTGCTCTTTTACAGCTCCAATTATGGTGCCACAAAGATTTTCCAGGAATAAAGAAAATTTGTTGAAGCTTGCTTGATAAGCTTGGCAAAAAAGTTTGACGTGAATACTTGGAAGTCGTGGATTGGGTAAAAATTATTACATACATAAGCTCACGCCCTTAGGGTATAAGTTTTAATCGCGCTTAAATTATTTTAGGTATAGGTTAGACTTGAGGACGCCCGCGACTTTGTACGCGTAGATTCAGTGTGTTTGTGTGTGTGTGTGTGGGGCGGGGGGGGGGGTCAATTTTCAGAAAATCCTATCTATACCCCTAGGGTACCCAAGGAATATTTCCTCCAAATTTCAAGTCCCTAATTGCAGTGGTTTTGGCTGTGCGTTGATCGATCAATCAGTCAGTTTCTCCTCTTATATATGTACTAGCTCTATGCTCTTATGTATGTATTCCAATCGACTTCAGAGTGGAACAACTGTTTTCATTTTGTATGCATTCATCATTTTGTGTGATTGCGAGTGCGTTAGGCAATAGGCCAGCCACCCTCGCTTCGCTTCGGTTTATGTGAGTTTTCTGTAACACCTTTGCACAAACCAGAATTTATTATACATATAAACCTTCCTCTTGAATCACTATTATCTATTAAAAAAACCGCATTAAAATCCGTTGCGTAGTTTTAAAGATCTAAGCATACCTACATAGGGACAGACAGACAGCGGGAAGCGACTTCGTTTTATACTATGTAGTGATACAGTTATATGTTATAACTTTAAAACTAGGCAAGCTTTGTGATCCAAAATCACACTTATTTCGAGTCGCCGTCGCTGGCGGTGTAGTCCAAACCAAACGAGAAACGCTAGCAACCTCCTTGCCTGCTGGCCGGATATTTTAAACCTTGCGGGTGCGCTGAATGCGAAGTTAGGGGGACCGCAAGCTTAGGCTACTCATGTGAAATAACATTATGGTTATATTATGTGTATAAAAAATTGTTAAGAATAATCTAATTTAATGTAAAACGCTACTAATTTTAGGATATCCTTCTTAGGGTCTTCTTCTTCTTCTTCAAGTGCCTCTCCAACTAGTGAAGGTCGGCTACTAACTTCTGGAATTGTTGTCTGTTCTTAGGGTATAATGATTTAAAAAGTGTATTTTTAAAATTGCAAAAATTAGTTTTTTTCAGTAGATAGAATGTCGTCTATAGTAATTTAATATTATTTACCTTGCCGTTGTAAGAAAATAAAACATTGGATTCTATGAAATATTTCTTAATGGCTTGGCATCCAAATAATACTGGTTAATTAAAACAATCAGTACCAGTAATACGCTCACGGGTGTGCCGTAATTAAACACAAATTTCAGTAACAAGTATTGGCAGAAAATTAAATTCAGCAAAAATTACTAGGTAAAATATGTTTACATTTTTGCTCCGTATTTCAATGGAATAAGGTGAAAAAATGTAAACATATCTTTGACGTCGACGTACATACTAAAGACCAAGCTTACACTTCATAACTGACATCATCACATGATCACACCCACACTACCGAATCTTCTCGATTATAAACATTCAGCTCCTGGCTCCTCAGTCCATAAGTATCGAGTTCTTTGGCACCGAATGGCTGAAATGTCCAGATGCTCGTTTGTTTTCTATTGACCATCTGGCAACTGCCCACGTAACTATGCGGGGAAATGGCTTCAACACCGTGCCCCATTTGTTTTCTGCAGGCTATCGTAATTAGATGCCGAATGCGCTTGACAGTTAACTTAAGTCACCTATTGAATCCGAATTTCCATGAGAAAAATATTAGAAAACCCCCTTTTAAGACAAAATAAGTGAGGATAATAATGTTTGTATACGACAATATGTATTGCAACAAAAATATCATGCGTTGCTACAATTATTAAACGAAATAGGTTTCTTTCTATCCCATTGTTACAACCTATTCATTGTTTACTCTGAAAATTGTTAAATAATATCATCAAAAGTTCCCAGTTTAACGCGACCTGAAACTCTAAAATCTATACATGTAAACGCTCCAGGCTCAACAAACAGTTTTCATAAAGCGGTTTTCCGGAGCGGCGGGCATGCCGCCCTCAGTCAGCCGCCGGTCGCGTTGCGGAACGCACGTTTCGCGCGCTTTTCCACGTCATCCTGACAGATCGCGTTCGAAAAAAAACAAAATACAACTTCCGGTTTGTTTTTGTATTTGCGAACAGTTCAAGTAGACTACTTTTCAACGTTTTATTGCTAGTGTTGTGTTGTGAACGGTGACTGTAATAACCAGGGAAGCTGTAAGCTGTCATCTGTCAAAAACGCTGCGGTAAGAGTAATTTATCAGCGCAGTTTTAAATCAAACGTTTATTATGTGTTGCATAGAAATGTACTATTAATGTACAGTTAATTTACGCTTGTTTATTAATCAGTTTTGTCAGTGACGATGAAATACGATTTGCGATGTTTTACGACCGTTGTAAATTTTATTTAAAAAGTAGATTTAAAAAATATATTTAAAATTAGATGGTTACACAAACATTGTTTTTTTTAAACGACGTTTATTTCATCGATAATTTATCAAATACAAAAAATATGATATTTTCAAAAAATAGTTTTAATTTGGCCAAAAATACCAAGTATCCAGAGAATATATTTATATTCGTGAAATACCAGAAAAAAAGTTATTACTTTCATAAAGGTGGCACCACCTGGCACATGGCGGCGGGCATCAGCTGTTGCAGCCAATATCGCGCCGTTAAACCCTTCAGCGGGCGCCATACGCGGCTGTATGAATTACTCCCTGGTCCCTCCTATTTTTTTAATGGTAAACAGTTCCAATTTCGAACTGCACATGCTGTCTGAGAAAAATGGAAATATTATCATAATTTTATTGTAGATGGGGTACGAGTTTAGAAGTATTATTTCATTGGGGGAAAAAGGTATTTGTTTGTTTATATTCCTAAATGTGTTTCTTTGTCATTTAAGCATGTTTAATTTAATTAGTACCTAAGCAAAGCACCTTATAAGTATATAAATATCCGGGGAAATTTAACACAAATCGACCTCGTCCCATAATAAACTCTAGGCTAGCCACAAGTGACTAGCCTTCCCAGCTAGTAGTACAAACTTTAGAGTGCTAGATAACGATACACTTACTTAAGTATGTAGAGAAATCATTCTTAAATACATAGATCACCCATAGTCATTACTCATTACACAAATAAATGGAAATTTGCTTGGATTTTTTAAATGGCATTTCTCAACAAAATAAGAAAATACCGTAAAAGAGATCACCATAAGTGAAATTAAAATTCAGACCGGTCAAGAAATATGGATGATACAAGCATTTTAAACTGCTTATTAGACAGAGAGATCCAAGGTGCACTCTGAGGTCATTGTAACAGGTCGGCCAGATAAACTCCACGTGAAATTCTGTTTTGCTAGAAAAAGATAGGAACACATCTTTGTTGGCTTATATCTTGGTTATTTTTCTACCTTTTATTGAAGCTGTGAAAAAAAAAACATGAATATTGAGCGTAGAAAATTATCGTGTTTTGAACTTTTAAATAAATAACCGCTATAGCTTAGTACGGTTATTACCAACCGTGGATAAATATCTGGACGACTGTACAAATCCCCTTGAAAACATACCCTCCACTGGACCTTAAGAGACGTGCATACTCTTTCCTCGAAGGCTGGCAATGCACCTGCGATTCCTTTCATGATGCAGTACCCTTACCACCACCGCCGTCTTACCGTACTCTCTAGCTAGTCGAATGCCCAATATCTCTCGCACTTTATAAGAATACTATGTGAGGGACAGACAGAGCATTCGTTTCGCTAGGGAGTACGGTAATTGTAACTCATGGTAAAGGGGGTGTCCATGGGGGGCGGTGATTACTTTACTTCAGAGACCCTATTTTGAAAATCGAAGTTCGGAGTTACACCAGTTCTATCTTTCGATTTAGGCCCGTATTAATAAACTAATCTCAACTCCAATGCTCGTCTCGAGATGCGTCAAAAATGACAGTGTTCTTTGGTTTGACGTTTACTTTGACGTATCTTGTGACGGGCATCTCAGCCAAGATGAGTTTATTAATACGGGCCTTAGTCACGAATGACAAGTGACAGGGAAGGAGCCACAGACAAAGTAGAGAACTAGTAGCTAACGTTACTTTGAACTTCGATTTGAAAAGTACCTAGGGCCTGTGGTGGGTAGTTTGTTTGCCTGCTCTTTTTCTTCTTTTATCTCTCACGTAAGATTTTGGCATGTTTTCCTGCTGATCTGCGCATGTTATTTGATATTATATTGAATTTAATATTTATTGCTTTATATAATGCTAGATTAAGTAGTACCATTGTAATATGTTTTTAAAAATGATTGACTGCTGAGTTTCTTGCGGCGTTTCTTCTCAGCAGTGTCTCCTCTTGGGAGCTGGTAGATTCTTGACGTGTAAAAGTGCCCATACAGCCTACTTTGACTTGACATCTCTAATGACATTGACGACTTCAAGCATATTTTTCTTGAAATGGGTCCCAAATTAACGCTCATGAACGTACTAGGCGACCATAAACCTACTAGTATAGAGAAATAAATCAGCTGCACAATTTAAAAAATACTTGTACAGAAACACCTCATCTCAAAACGTTGCCTATCTAAATATTGACAGAACGATAAGCCGCAGTTTATGCATGCGGGGCGCTTGTCTTGCGCCCCCGCATATACGGGCCATGCGGGTTAGCTTGCATACCTGTGGTATTAGATCTGGTACTAGCTGTGGTATTAGCTATAGTAATAAGAGCGTCGTTGCTGGACCCTAGGTCTCGCAAGCTACTCGTATATCGTCTATCCCACTAGTCCCATTGAGTTGTTCCATTAAGGTTGCCTGTAAGAGGTCGCTAATATCTCATAGAAATAGAAATAGAAATAGTCTTTATTGTATAACTGTGTACAAGGGTGATTGATAACAAAAAAAAAGAATAGTCTCAACAGCTTATCCATCTCGGAAGTACAATAGAACATTACAAAATAAAATATATCTATCAGTAGAGTGAATGGCAATATCCCTCATTGGGCGAAGAATTCCGTTACATCATAGAACGCTTTTTCAATGAGCCAATTTGTTACCCTCTAGTTTTATTAAATAAACAGGTAGTTTATTGAATACTCGCATTGCGGCAATAAAAGCACTTTTATAAACGAGCTTATTGTAGGCTCTGGGAATAACATAATTAAATTTTTACTGACTTCGCAAGTTATTTCGGAAACATGATTTTTTTGTGAAGAACTCATCATTACATTTAACACATAAACACAGCTCCAAAATATAAATACCAGTCAATGTTAATAACCGCTTAGCCGTGAATACATTACGCACATCATCTCGTAGTCTAATGTCACACAAAGGAAAAACGAGTGAAATAGATGGAACTCCCTACTCTTTCTTCTATTTCGCTTATTAGAAGACTAGCTGCCCGCGCCCGGCGCTGCTCGGGTGTATTTGTTTTTCATTCTAACCTCATAAAATATAGTTTACGCCCTATTCTCAGACCTACTGTATTATACACACAAAATTTCATAAGAATCGGTCAAGCCGTTTTGGAGGAGTTTTGTTACAAACACTGTGACACGAATTTAATATATTAGATTTATGTACGGGATTTACAGAACTCTTATAAACCAAAGCGAAGCGAGGGCGTGTCGCTAGTACCTTGATATATAAGTACCTAATCTTAATCCTATAAAATCAACGTAATCACTAAACGTAAGGTCTCTTATCGCCCGCATTCCCCGTTGCTGACTGTACCGGAGCCCTAAGGGTTGTTTGCCAAATTACGGAGCCCGAGCTGTCACGGCCACGCCTCATTGAAGTAGTGTTTTTAAACGCGTCGACAACAACCCCATTTTTAACCTTTGTCAAAAAAAGAACGGTGATTTAAGTGTGTATACCTTGCGGTTCTGAGTATCTGTTCGACTATCTTATCTGTGGCATGGTAGCTCCCAAACCGGTGGACCATGGAATGAGGAAGCTACATTGATGAGTGTTATGAAAATCGGTTTAAATTCGTTTGAATCGATTGACACTACTTTATTAAAAAAATCGTCCTATCGGTCCATCCGTTTAGGAGCTACGATGCGACAGACAGATACACGTTACAGCCTAGATAACAAAAACACATGTTAACCTTATAAAACCCCTTTTTTTAATTATCTTTTGTCGGGAGATAAAATACCGCTGGCGTCCTACCAAAGAAGGCGGTTAACTGCATATCAATAGTATAACTATTTTAAATTAAATAATATATGGTTACCAATAGAGTATAGAATGCTTTGACTTCTAAACTCGGATTCATAATTAGATTCCATCAAATCTACCAAGAAATGTCACTGTCACAATAACATCTGTCACTGTCAGTGTGACGGTCCAGATGCCACCAACCCTTTCTTAATAATAGAAAATAGGTATAATTTTCTTATTGTTGGTGAAAAACTTAACGAAATCTGTGTCTTTGTAGTAGAGAATGAATAACGACGTCCATATTCAAATAAAGTCTCAATTTTCTGTACACAGGCGCTCTATAATTTTATAAACGTAGTTGTTTCGTTGATAACACAAACTTAACATCAAACCAAAACCCAAAAATGGAAATTACCACGACTAGTAAAGAAAACATTCGATCGCTCGAGACATAATTTTTTTTCGAATTTACGTACCACCATGTTATCGAGACCTGAAGTTTCACCATTGCAATAAGAACACTTCTACCATAAAATAGCTTCAAGTAAATATGTATTTATACGACTGCTTTATATACAAGCAAGTTTATTTAAACAGAGCTTTTAAATGTTATTCTTAAAATTGCAAATCAATTAATTACTTACGTGCATTGCTTCGCCCAGAGTAAATTTACTAATTTTAGAATGTTTCATTTTAATGGCAACACAGAGGTTGATTTGATGGAATCTAATTATGAATCCGAGTTTATATTGTATAGTTGGGTGAATATTCGGGCGTTTCAACCACCGTCATTGTTGTCTTCAATATATTGACGAAAATAATGATAACTTCCAGTAACTTTTGATGTCAAAATCAGTGGACCCGGGGGTAGTATCCATTCCATTTAAAAGAACAAGAAACTTATAAAGTTACATACATACATATATTAAGTCACGCCTGTTTCCCAGAGGGGTAGGCAGATACCACTTCTTTCCACTTGCTATGATCTTGACAAATTTCTTTCGCTTCATCCACATTCATACATTAATGCACGCACGTCGGTTTCGGATACTTAAGATTCGGCCCTATTCCAGTATTTCTCCGATTTGACTCGAAAAAGTACGCCTAGGGCGGCCCCTTCAGACCCGTTCACTCACTTTCGATCTGTATATCTCTTTCGTCAATCTTCTTATAAAGTTTATGTTGAATTATATGCGGAGACAATAATGCCGTCGGTCAAAACACCGAATAAGTACCCAGTTAGGCGCCTTCTTGTAGTATGCCAGCGCAAGCAGCAATGTGAAACACCCTTAACTTCTTTTGGTTCACGCTTCTTTAGTTTCTTTAAATTCTAAATTTAATTTCACTTTGTGTAATACTTAATGCTGTTATACAATACAAAGCTATACAAATACGTTTGATTGAACAAAAAAAACAAAACACCGAACAGTACATTTTTATTATAGGTGTACAGTCAACCAATTTGATTCCTAGGCCACTATGGACTTTTTCAACGTGACGTTGTAAACCAAATCATAGGGAGTCTCTTACGTTTTGGTTGACAACGTCACTTTAACATAGTCCAGAGTGGCCTAGAAATCAAATTGGTTGACTGTACAACAGGCGGTCTTATCGCTAAATGGGTGAATTGCCAAAACAAGGGCTCAATTAGAAAATCCTTAACAATCTCAAAAAAAATCCTTTGTGTAACAAAGATAAGTCATATAATCAGATGGATAACTTTCGTTACACAAAGGAAAAACAATGGAAGAAATTTAACGTTATCTCAATGAAGTCCTTAACTATGTACAGTATTTTTGCAATTCACCCAAATAGCTATCTCTAAGGATCTCTCTCTATGGTTTCCGCAGTTTCGTGTATTTTTAAAGCTTTCGTTAAAATAATGAACATCTGTAATTGGTCTATGATTTGTAATTATGTCTGAATAAGCCTTCATTGTAATTTGTGCTGTAGATTTATTAAAATTAAATAAAACAAATAATACCTTCGGGCGTTTCAGATAACTGTTAATTACAACCTCCTCGTAATTAACACAATCAACAACAGATCTTCTATTTAAATAGTATTCGAAATGTTAACTGCGATAATTCCATCATATGTATAATCGAGTTTTTTTGTTCGCTTTATTTTCCTTAATTTTCGTAATTGGAACGCAATTTTTGAATAGAAAACTATTCATATCGCGTTTAAGTCAAACATTACATATCCCTATATACCTATGTATCGTTTACTTCTTTTTTTTGAGTTATGGCCTTTGACGAACTCAAAATTAGTAATTAATAACAATTATCCTTTCCATCAGTGATCAATAACAAGAAAATGAATATTTGCGCAAACATTTTTCTTTTTTGTCTCCGTTATAAAGGTAACGTGTGCAAATATGACCGTTATTTATTCTAAATGCTAAAAACGCGAAGTATAGATATACCTACTCGTAGCAATTAAATTATGCAATTAATCTGAAATGGCTCCAGTAAAACATGGCTATCGGAAAAACGAAATTTTAAGGAGCTCCCTACGTAATAATATCTAATATTGGGTAGGTCGAAAAGATTCTGGGAAAGCCAGAAATCTATATTTTTTATTTCGTTCAGTCTTTACTGCTCTCTTTCGTTACAAACTAGATATAAAGGGAATACTAAGCGACAAACAAACCGCAGGCAACTTAACTGAATAGTCTTAACTAACTTAAAATCACTACGTAATAAGGTAAGTACGGTTGGTAATATTCAAGAAAAAAACTGGAGTTTACGTTTAGTTTTAGTTCACATTTTACGCAAAGAAACCAATTTCCTAAAACTTTTGGTGCTTCTTTCTAGGCAGAGATTCAATATAGATTGAATTTAGAGCAGCCACATCCAGGGCCCCTAGACCGTTGGCATGACAATAAGCCGGTGGCGCCATCTGTGCGCCGCAGGTGTAACTCCCGCGATACGTATAAATTGTAACGACCGAATTCCAATAAGCAGGGGAACATTTTTCTTACAAGCGCTTTAGTGTTTACGACACCTGGAACCTAAGCCTTTTTTATTAAAAAAATTGGAGCTGCTTTAAGTCTTTATGGCAGGAACTTTGCCTTTGACATTTGCGCGCTGTTTGGTACAGGCTTGTTTATCGCGTGGGAAATAGTAGGTGCATAGGTGGGAAATAGCGTGATGTAGGGGGAAAGGTTAATAAAATTCGTAGTGCTACTTTTTATTTTCATTCATTATAAATGAAGAACTGAGTAGCAAAGCAATGTAGCATAAATATTAATTTGCCTTCTTCGGTAGGTATCCTCCTATCCCGAGCCTCTCACTTAATCATTATTATCTTATCAGTTTGCCTCGACATTACTGAAGCATTTTGGCTTAGAAAATACATTCAACATTTTTAGCGAAAAAAAACGCTGTCTAAAATATCTTAAACTGTACTGTCATTATTTTGTAAAACAGGTCCATAGTGAATTATTCCTAAGCTTTTATCCGTTAATTACTGTACAGTACTTACCCCATCGAAAATGTTAAACACTTGTCATAATAAACATCAAACTGAACATCAAATGACAAAGTATGAAAAAAACAATGGCAGTCACAATGACAAGGTCTAAGTATGCTCAACATTTTTACGGGGTGACTGTTCAATCAACAGGGGCTCTATTCTACTTGGTAAAATCTAATTGCTTTTGACATGTAATATATGAATGTATTGATCTTAACTCGGCTGCCATTACTATTAAATTAAGTATATGAGCTATGGTAACGTTGACAATACGATAACATGTCAAAGACAATATGGTTTTACGCAGTAACATAGAGGCCTAGGTAAATCGTGTAGAAGACGTATCGTGCGCGTAACGGGCATTTATTATGTAAAAGTCTCTTTTTATCCCTGAGTAAAGTTGCGAACTTTTTGATTCCCACTGATTTATTTTCGTTCGTTCAATCATTTACCGAAAGAGGTAAATCAATATCTAAAATGTATGGGAGTCCGCTGTCTTCTATATTTTAGTCACAATGCCTTTATTTACATAATTACATTTGACTGTCATAATTTTTAGATCGCTGGACTCGTAAAGTTTTTAGAATTTCATAAACACATAATACATTTCGGGTGATACAAAGGAAAAACGTTAGTGGCTTTTGTATTTTGGCTAGGGCCTTTGGGCGGAAAATCAGCAGTTTTTTTATAATACCTAAGGTAAAGAATTTAGTTTACACTCATTGTCAAGCAGCTAATATTTCATATTTTTCTACGTAAAGAGATTCTCAATGTTCCAAATGTGATCGGTATTCCTGAGATTTTTAAAATTTTGGGAATTGTCTGCAACTTTTACTTTTTGTTTTAACTTAAGCGCTTTTTAAAGTCTTATAACAATAAGTCTTAATATGATGAACTTCAATTTATAAGCATTTTTTGAAATGGAAAAACCACCAACAGGAAAAATGAAGATCAAATATGGTCACGCGCAAACTTTTGGAACCAAAACCCGCTGCACCAATTTTTTTTCAAACAGAATTTTCTAACCCCATTTCCGAATTAAACACATACAGACATAACTGTCAAGTAAATATTATATATTAATAATACTTTACATTAATAGTATCACCTGGAAACAAGTGACAATAGCCTCCCGTCGGTGTTGTCGGTTCACAAACACAGGTGGCGCTGTTTGCCCACGTTGTCGCACGCGCACTTCGTTTGACCAAGTGTTTTAAAACAATTAAAGCTGCGTGTTTTTGTTTTATGCATAAATATGGCAAATCATTTTAGGCCATCTGAAAATAATGATATGATAATATTTTTGATACGTTTCCTATGGTAAAAACAGTATTTTTTTTGGAAAATGATTTTATGGAAATGTGTGAAAGTCATGAGTAAATAAGATTTCCATTTTTTAAACTGGGTTTAAGTTGGATGGTGTGATTTACAGAGGTAGTGACAGAGATTATTTTTTCGTCCTGAATTTTGACACCTGCCAATAGAGTCACTGGTGATGACGTGTAATAGAAAAACGCGAGTTCATTTTACGTAGTCAGCTGCAGAGAAATCAAACCCCATTTGCTAGGAAACTTGTATGCAGGGGGGGTTACTTTTCTCTGCAGCTGACCGTACACTTACGTGTAAGAGTTATAGCTAGACCTTTTAACACAACTGTCAAAGAAGGAGCACGGGTACTATACCATACACACATACCGTCCCGCCTTCATCCCAGAGTGGGGTAGCCAGAGTTACAGAATTACCAACAACTCTAACAACTTGTTGTTAATCCTATAACCACATTTTGCAGGTACTATACCACAGATTAAATAAGAGTTACTACTATATGTAGACTAAAAAAGAAGTCCTATTATATTGTCGATAAATATTGAAAAGATAAAATAAAGAACTAATGTATTTTAACTTTTTGTGCATCCAATTTATCTACCAGTCTACCCTTCTCTACATTTCAATGCCTGACAAGGTACATAATTATGCATTTAATTAGTGTAGTGCACTTGACATACCAATGTAATACAATAATTTGAACATATAAATTCGGTATATTTAATGTAGTAAATTTAATTTCAGCACATTGTAATAGTTTTAGTAATTTATTAAATTGTTGAATTTTTTTTACGACGAAATTTAACAAATAAAAGGGGTTCGAAATTAAACCATAGTGTTTTTGCTTTAGACTCGCATTCTCGGTTACCTATTCCGTTAGAAATGTGTTTATTTATTTATTGATATAAAATCCACAGAAAAAAAACAACCATTTATAAACAGTAAGAATACATATTACTGGGTTACATATTTACATTTTATAATTGTAACTGTCAAATAACAAACCAAATATTACATTCACTCAGTACGACTTTGAAAAAGTAAAAAAATAAAAATGGATTAAATAGACACAGTCGTAATTTAAACGTTACGAGATACATACACATACATAAACCCACGCCTTTATTCCCAGAGTGGGGTAGGCAGAGCTACAGAATTACTAACAACTCTAAAAACTTGTTGATAATTCTGTAACCACATTTTGCTCACTTAGGCGAAGATGTTTACCTGTGTACCTATTAGGTAGTGGAAGGATGCAAGCCCATCGCCTAACAGTACTATACGCCTTAATACGAGATAAAGAAGAATATAAATAAAACCTTTAAAACAATGTGAAAAGTAACTATAATACAATTGAATGACGGAAAGAATCGGTCAATTGGAGGCAACAGCGAGATACGGAATCAATCGTGTACAAGATAGAGCGATGCGGGCGCGTACCGTCAGACAAACCGACTATATTTTTTTTTATTTGAAAAGCTGTGAATTTATGCAGTAAAATTCGGCAATCACGATGATTTTTCAACCCCTGACAAAAAAAGAGGGTATTAAAAGTTTAATGTGTGTATGTGTGAGTCTTTCTGTGGCATTGTTAGCTGAACCAACCTGTATGTTACTCACCATCTAACATAATTTACGGTATGTGTGTACCTATTGTTCACAAATAAATGATTTGATTTGATTTGATTGTGGTTTTTTCTAAAAAGCTAGTTTAATCGGGATGGTGTGATATATGTCAGCTCTAAAAGAAAAGATCGCTATCGTGGGTCTACACAAATTAAAAATGACAAAGGTTCAAAAATATCCCCCTACATTGTTTTAGAAATGTATCGCAACGCAGAATAGCCATTATGGTATTTTCAGTAACAAGTCTATACTAGAAAATCTAATTAAAGACCAAAATCTGACAGTTCCCGGCTTGATTATTTCGTTATTTTAACATTATTCCATAAAAACATGAATGAGAACTCGAGTAACCAGTAATATTAGGGTAAGTTTTATTGATAAAAGTACCAACATTTAAACCAAAATGCAGTAATCACAGCGAATGTGCGCCCGTTGACGTTAGGATTTTGGTCTTAAATTAGATTTTCGAGTATAGCATCTGCATTCAGAAAGTATAATTTGGAAAAGTAGAACTGATGAAGAAGACTACGATATCAACTATGACTTTCCCGCAGCGTTGCTTGCGGCCTGCTTGAAATGACCTATAGTTTCTCATTAATCGACAAGTTGGAATGTAGGTACATAGCAGCATGTGTCACTAAAAAGTATGAAATAAAATAAATGCCCTAAAAAACAAAAAATAAAATAAAATTATAATTACTTTACCTACATTTTTTTGCATTTCTGAAGGCATTTTTTTTATTGCGTATTTAATAGATATAGATGTACTTTTTCGAATCAAATCTGAGAAATACTGGAAAAGGCCCGAATCTTAAGTACCCGAAACCGACGTGCGTGCATGACTCGATGTATGAATGTGGAAGAAGCGAAAGAAATTTGTCAAGATCGTAGCAAGTGGAAAGAAGAGGTCTCTGCCTACCCCTCCGGGAAACAGGCGTGATTTAAATATTACATGTTTTCTGTGATTAGATGATCGACAGTCAGATCGTACGGTCACGAGCGTTAATTTGAGACCCATTTCAAGAAAAATATGTTTGAAGTCGGCAAAGTCAATTAGCTCATTACATTAGAGATGTCAAGTCATTTGTAACTTTTAGGAAACCCTACCTCATTGTTGTAGAATGTCAGATTGACTTTGAACCTAAGGTGGGTACCAAATTAAATCCCGTGACTGTACTAGATACTCGAGGCAAGCCAGGGCCGCGCGCTAGTGTTGGATAACACAACGCGGAGAGTATCCGTCGGTTGATTGCCGCCCGCATGCGGGCGTGTGTGAAGGCTGCCCGCAGCCGATAACTCGGCGCACCTACTTCGCCGCAGAATCTTTCGTTACGCACGTTTGTGCTGCGTAGATACGTTGTCTAAATAACATGATTATTTAATATTCTATATTGCGTGAAATTAATATTTGCACGCTTGCTTGCAGGCTGGATACATTGGACATTATTATTAATTATTATTTAAAATTGACTGTAACATCTTGTGTACTGTATTCTGCAAATAAATAAATGATTCATTGATTGATAGTGAAGCATGTTATAGAATAAAATAATATACAGAAGATGCATTACGACACTTAATAATGAATTCTTTCCGGTGCACGTGAACCTAAGCTCAAATTACCCTTACACAGAACAAACTAATATCAAAAACACATATTGTCATATACGCAGAAATTCAAAAAATCCTTACGTTAAAAAAAACCTGGATCCCAAAACACCCTAAAACTCAAAACGAACTTATCTTGATTATGTACTTGTCCCGCAACACCTAATGTCATAAAGGTTGAAACTCAGATCAAACCAATCCCATAACACACTAATCCTAAAATACTCCATTCTACATTTTACATCGTTTGGTAAAATTGGTAAATAGTCGCAAAAATCTGGTGTTTACTTTTTTTTAAGGTAAAAAATTTAAAAAAGTGATACTGTTCTAAATCTTTTTTCAATGTGTCCCCTTGGCATAATAAACTAAAAAAAAAATATGTCTCCTCTCTCCTAGTGTTGGTGTGTCCTCCAGGGTTCATTTTGTATTACTTATTTATTAGAATAAGCTGGGTAGTGATTCAACACCGACGGTCGGACGGACGGACGAGTGAATGTCCAAGCGGCGAGTTTAAGTGCGAGTTAAAAGGGATAAATCATATCCGTTTATGGGGTGTTCTCTCAAAAACGACGGACGGTCGGACGAACGAGCGAAATCGCAGCGGATTTTCAATTTAGCAGCATGGTTTCTGCCGATGGATCGAATGTTTAAGGCTGCTTAATTGAAAACACACGCGCTAAAACATGTTTTGTTCGCTCTGACGAGACTACTTAAATTCACCGCTGCGATTTCGCTCGTTCGTCCGACCGTCCGTCGTTTTTGAGAGAACACCCCAGTACCATTATGAAAGAGCAATAAATAGTTGAATTGAATTGAAGTGATGTTATAAACGGATATGATTTATCCCTTTTTACACGTGGACTTTGATTTTTAATTCTTAAATTGAAGACTGACATCAAATGGTGACCGCTTTGCCTAACGCACTCGCAATCGCAATTGTTTTAATTTTAAAAATCGAAGGCTTGTCTTCGTACAAAAGCACAAATAGCGGACTTAATGCCTAATGACATTCTCTACCAGTCAAACAAATAATCATACAGAAACTATCAACAATGGTGCACAAAAAAGAAAGACAGAAAATACAAAAATCATACCTTTCTGTTTATAAAATGATATCTTCACAATCTTCTTACTTTTACGGAAAGTAAATAACCTTCTTCGCAGTCGGGTAAAAGAGATAGAAATGAAAAAGGTACAAAGGCCAATTTATCCCTTTAAATCTCATCCAGTTAACTTTTGAGCGATTGAGAAATAAAAAATGATTGAAAAATATACTCGAAAAATTACTGAGAAAAACAGAATGTTCTCTGTCTTTACGAAAGGAGAACTTTGTTATCGCTACATTTTTTTTTGGTAGTACCTACTGTAAGATTTTAAACTAAAGAGGCGCAAATTCACGTTTTACCTTTTTATTTGTCGAATAAAGGGGTAATGCTGAGCCATTATTTCAAACTTTATTGAACAAGAAAAACCAAATGAGTAGGTACAATTACATTTTGTATTTGTTTTTTTTTACTTTGCTATTTTCTGTTTGTTTCAATAAAGAGTTTATATACATACATACAATTAATATATCAAAGATGTGCAAAGGTGAACTTATCCTTTTATGAAATCTCTTTCAACGAACCCGAACGATTCAGAAAAATAATCCTGCAACTCTAAATAAAGAGATAGGCCGCGTATTACTTATTAATTTATTAATTTAAACTTTATTGCACAATAAAAGAAAAGTACAAATGTCGGATTTAATGCCTTAAGGTGTTCGTTGAGTAAAAACAATATTCTACTTCGAACTACTGTAACATACGAACAGACAAACATACACGAAATTTTAAACGTTTACTACAAAACCTAAAAAAGACAAAAATATCATAATCCAACCAATCGTAAAGCTTAACGATTCACTAAACGCCCGTTCTTTTGGCTCAAACGTTTAAGCATTCAACGCGGCAATTGACCGCCCCCCTAAGCCGGGGGTGGGGGTTTAATCGTCAGCAAACACTATTAATCACGCTCCGCACCTGTTGTCGTCGTCTGCAGCAGGAATAGCAGGATAAATACCTATGCTGTGGAGCCTGTGGAATTAGGAAGAGAGGGGGGGGGGGGGGTATGAAGTTTTAGGAGATACAAAATGTTTTGTCTTAGTTCCGTGTGGATGCCCGATTAGAATAGTGCCACTCCATGTTTTCCCGTGGATGTCGTAAGAGACGACTAATGTCGGGTTCCTATATTCAAACCGCGGATAGATAAGGCTTACTTGGGGTTAAAATTTGACATTTGCCCATACAAAATGTGTCAAATTTTAATCTGAAGTAAGCCTATCTGTCCGCGGTTTGAATATAGGAACCAGCCATAAGGAAATAAAGGCTTGTAGTACTGCTGGGCTTGCAACCTGTCACTTACACCTGGAATAAGGCGCGGGGGGTCTCTATTGACTGCCATAATTATTTTTAGTCATAATGTGTTTCAAGTCATAATTTTCGCAAGTTATAATGCATTTTTCTCAGGACACGGTTATTTTTTCAGGATTTTTATAAAACTAACCTAACCTAACCTAACTAATCTACACGATAAACGTTTATTAAAAACTGTAACTTCACCCTGAAAGAAGTTATGACAAAAAAATGTTTGACTAACAATACATTATGACCAACGATATGTATGGCAGTCAAAGGGATCCGAGGCGCGGGTTTATATATGTATGTAAGGAGACAACCTAAAAAATCGTAATATTTTTGACGTTTTCCTGCTGAACTACGCATGATATTTGATATTATGTTTAATTTAATATTTATAGCTTTATATAATGCTAGACAAAGTAGTATCATTGTAGCATTAAATATGGTTAAAAAACGACTGACTGCTGAGTTTCTTGCGGCGCTTCTTCTCGGCAGTGGCCTCCTCTTGGGAAGCGCTGGTAGATTCTTGACGTGTAAAAGTGCCCGTGCGGCCTACTTACTGAATAAATATATTTTATCTTTAAATAAGTCATAACTTGTTACAAATAAGAACAAGTATTAAATGGAAAATAATATTAAGTCTATTGGAAATAATTTCAATCTATAATTAGTAACTAACAGTTTTAGGTTGTGTTCTTACTCACCCCTTAATCCCTACTCACCCCGTTTTACGGTATATCCTAACCTCCTATCCTATCCTATCCTCGGTGGTAGGTCCTAATGCAAGGTCCATCCAGATCGCTACCACCATGTTATCCTTTAACCTACCGCAAAGCAGCAGTGTTCGTATTGTTTTGTTCCAGTGCACTAGCACAGAAGCATTCCATCTTAGTCCTCGAGTTGGAAACACATTTGAAGTTTTGTAGTCTTAAGAATGTTTATCTCTAAGATCTCACTTACCATCAGATGGCCTTGCCAAGATGCATTCAGCTAACTAGCGTTTCTATTCGTTCCGTTCTTAAACCAATCGCGTCACTGGTAGATCACGTGATACGAAAAGTCACGTGGTCTACCAGTGACGTGATTGGTTTAAAAACGAAACGAATAGAAACGCTCGTTAGCGTTGTCGCCTGTGTGATCGTTTGCCCCTGCCCCTTCCGCTACCAGCTAAACCTTTACTTTTGCACATGTGAAAAAAAGGTTACGTATCAGAACGCCTAAAGTTAATAAGCCTAATGTATCATAATACCTAAAAGTTCATAATACCTAATGGTATTTTTTACAGAAACCGAAAACTTTTCAGGATTTTTTAAAAAGCCATTGCATAGAACTCATTAGGTTAGGTTAGGTTAGTTTTATAACAATCCTGAAAAATGTACCGTTTCAATAAAAAAGACAATTAGGTATTATGAACTTTTAGGGATTATGATACATTAGGCTTATTAACTTTAGGCGTTCTGATACGTAACCGAAAAAAAACACTCTAGTGATGTTCAGGAAATATGATTTGTCTGTTTTCTACTTTGCGATCTTTTGTCTGCGTTAAGACTTACCGGACCTCTTAACCTTAAGCTTTCAACCCACTGTGCTGTTTGGAGAACGAGGGCAGTTTTACGATTACCTTTTGTTTGATATTAACAAAAAGATCTTAGTGAAGATTACAGACGGCATTGGTGAGAATGAGTTCTAGAGTTACAGGCGACGCGAAATGCTTACCTTCTGAAAATCATCTACCTCAACAACATGGAAAAATTTATAGAAGTAAATTGAAAATTAAATTTGTTCAAACTTTTAGTTTTTGGAGATATTTTTTGTTTGTAGCATAAGTACTACATACCGACATGCTCTTGCCCAGTTTTTTAACAAACGGCCGGCAGGGTTATCAAGACATAAGTTAACGTTTTCAAACTGAACGATAGGTTAAACACAAAGCGGAAAAACAAAAGGTCTGCCAAGTGCCAATTCACCTTTGACATTCCAAACACCTCGTCAAATTAAACCTTAAACCAAATATTAATTAAAAAATTCCACACGAAATCGTGACGCTCAAAACGGAATTTCCATCTGCGGGGTTCTCACGGCCGTCCAGTATAGCTCTACCCCTGTTTCCAATACTACACCGTTTATCAAGGTGTTCTGTTATTCTGGTTTGGAAATACCACAACCAGTATACGTAGGTATCAGTGTGCTATAACGTACAGTGTTGTTGAGGTGTTCTGTTATTTTGGTTCGCAGGTAAAGCGAACAACAGTTTAGTTGATTGGTTCGGTTTTAATCAAAGTTTTGCTTCCCGCGCGCGTGCGGCCGACAGCTCGATTATACCGACTCGATTGTATTTAACATACTCGATGATGAATAAAAACTGTGTCTCTGGCACTTTGAGGTAAATTGTTTTCATGTTGGGGCTTGTGCCTTCACATTCGAAATACTTTCATATCTTTTTACCCGACTGCCTTTTTAGTTGGGTTATGTTTAGCGCGTATTTATGAAGGTATGGTCACGGGCGTTAATTTGGGACACATTTCAAGAATATGCTTGAAGTCGTCAATGTTGTTAAAGATGTCAATTGATTTGTAACTTTTAGGAAACTTAACCTTGTTGTTGTAGAATGTCACCATAAAGAAACATAAAAATCTTACTTCGAAGCCAACACAATATGTATCCATAAAAAAATATAAAAATCTTAGTTCTATGCCGGTGACACAACATGTGTGTCCATAAAAATATGAAAATCTTACTGCTATGCCCGTGACACACACGTGTGTTATCGTCAATTTCGGCCGGCATAGCGCAAGTGCTCAGTGAAACGTCACCGGGGGCTAAACCGTTAATAGAATCTCAATCATTTATTGAGTTTGGAAAAATAAGTTAGGATCACGACCCCACAGTCACCCTGGGATGTGATTCTTATAAAAATACGGTCGGTCGAACGAACGAGTGAATGTCGCAGCGACGAGTTTAAGTAGTTCCGTCAGAGCGAACAAAACATATTTTTAGCGTGTGCATTCTCAATTAGGCAGCCTTATACGTTCGATCTCATCAACAGAAGCCATGCTGCCAAATTGAAAATGCACGCGCTAACAAGTGTTTTGTTCGCTCTAACGGGACTACTTAAACTCGCCGCTGCGACATTCACTTGTTCGTTCGTCCGACCGCGATTTTGAGAATCACACGGATCACACCCCTGTATAGATAGCAAAAATGGCGTCGGGCGTACAGTCAGCATCAAAAGTAGCTTAACAGAATAACATGCTCAAGATGATCTAGACACGACATATTCTCTTGACGATAGAGTCTAGTGCAGGGGGTCTAGCATTCCTGCTAAGATGCATTACGCTAACTAGCGTTTCTATTCGTTCCGTTTTTAAACCAATCGCGTCACTGGCACATCATGTGACTTTTCGTATCACGTCATCTACCAGTGACGCGATTGGTTTAAAAATTAATCGAATAGAAACGCTAGTTAGCGTAATACATCTTGGCAGGACCCTCTGATCCTTTTGACCTGTCCGGTTGCTTAGCAACTTCTGCTGCTGGCTGTACCTGGCCCTGTGATATTATTATGGCTGCAAACATTGCATTCTGCCCGCGACGGCACCTCTGACGTCTCAGCCCTAATCCTTTGGCGGCGCCCTGCCGGTGACAGCTCGGTTAACCCCCACGCGGGGGGGAGGGGCGCTAGTGAGCCAATTACAAAAATGCCTTTGTAGTGTTACCATTGACGAGGTGCCACCTGGAATGGGAAATCGTTTATAAATACAGTAATATTATCCCAGCAATCATTTTATGTAAGTTTTCGTGAACCTGAGAATATTATTATTTACGTAACACCTGGCCATAATGTGAGTTTTATCGCACGCTGCGCGCACGGTAAAACTCGCATTGTGGCCAGGTGAAGACGTAAAATTGTGTACTCATCACGGGCAGTAAAAAAGAAAGCCCTCTATCGCATATTTACAACCCTCGCCTACGGCTCGGGTCTCAAATACCTGCGATTTCGGGCTTTCTTTCTTTTACAGCCCTTTTTAAGTAATGTACCATTAAGTTGGTATCACGTCTCACTGACCACTTCTTAGCACTTATACGCTTTTACCACAAAGGAGAAATGTATAGTGTGAAGAAAAAGTCTTGATATTAAAAAGTGGCAACACTGTAGTCATATCCTTTTTGTCTATTTTATAATTGTTATCTCTTTTGTTTGTACAATAAAGTGTTTACATACATACATACTTATCAATCTAAGAAAAAAGGGACGTCAATACAGTGTTACCAATTTTTAATTGTAAAACTTTTTGCCAGGCTGTAAGTGAATTACAAAGTAAACAAACTTATTGGTTGAAAGTAAGTCTAATATTGTAGAATTGACGTTTGATGCTGACCAAAATAAGTAACAAAACTTCACAGTCACATACTTGGTGTTTACGACGTAATTCTTACTTATCCGGGGACCTAAGGGACACTGACCTTTACGTCAATTTTGATTTTGAGACTACATTTTGCACACCATATTCCTGATTTTACATCATGAATGGTTTTTTGTGACAAAATTGTTATTTTAGGCGAAAAAGGAGCGTTTTGAGGTTATAAAAGTGTTTACTAAATAAGAAAAGTCTTTTGGAATGGACTTTAAAGCCCGATTTACATTGATCAAGGACAGTGGCAAGTACAGTGCCAAGGCAACTTGACTCGCCACTGTCTGATCGGTTTACAGTACTGTACTGTCCACTGTCCTTGACCAATGTAAATCGGGCTTTAGGATGGACGGACGAAAGGACAGCTTAGGCATATTAGTCCATTGAGTTTATTACAAATCAAAGTGGAAATATACACTCTTAAATTATTTGTTGTAATACTATCAATATTATTATAACCGGAGTCGTAGCGCGTAGCTAGCACGCGTGTAGCGACTTCTACGGCGTAGCGTCTACGTCTTACAGAAGGTTTTAGAGACTTTCGTTTCGTGCCCAACATACAAAACGTAGATATTGCTTAATTCGGGTTAAAATTTGACATTTGTTGGAATTAAATTATGTCAAAAAACCCTCTATTTTAGGGGGGTTAGAAAGAGACAAAAAGTTGCCAATGTCACTCTACAGACCACCAACTTTTTTCCATAAAAAACGTCAATCCGTCGCTCCGTTTCGACGTGAAAGACGGACAAACACACACACTTTCACTTTTACAAATATTAGTATTAGTATGGTCAGAAGTGTGTCTCTACATTGACGATATTGTACAAAATATAGATTTAGGTATGGGTTTAAAGTGTTTCTGAGTTAACAAAATTGGCTTCAATATTAGTGCAATGATATGTTTTTAACAGTAAAATAATATCAAGATATTATCTATTAACTTTTGAAGTGTAAAAAACATAACTTCTAGTCGTTTTACGAGTATTCTTCTTAGTGACTCAACGGTTAAGCCAATTTTAATACAGTGCCTTTACTTCCCACAGCTATTAATTTATCCTCGTAAGGCCACGTCAAATTTCGTTAGTTCCAAAACTAATCTTGCGTCAACTAAACTCGAAAGTCACTTTGGCAAATATCCTAAATTTAGGACGTTGGGCCCTACAAGGTTATAATTACGCAAAAATACATATAACTCGTAGAGTCGAGGTCATATTTTAATGGAATAGGGTGGACAAGTGTACACATATCCTTGCACTTGCCCTAGGGACGTTCCTCGCAGCGGTGCGTCAGCCGGTGCGTGATCGATTGAACTGCTCGCAGCGCTCGCGCTAATTGACGACGCACGTGCTCGCGGTCGCGCGGGGAAAAACGTCTCTAAGCGTACAGCTCTATTACACTTAATTTTACCCCATCTTGCTTCGATATCGTAATCTTATAGACCCTTTATCAAGCGGGCAGTTTGGTGGGTACGTAACATTAGTGATGGGCAATTTCATTAAAAAAACTCTTATGAATACTTCTTGAAAAGCGGTTAAACGTCAATCACAATGATAATTTGAATAAATGTAATGGGTTTTTTTTCGTTTATAATTCTTGTTTATGTATGGGTATGACAGAAAACTCACATAAACTTAAGTGAAGCGAGGGCGGGTTGCTAGTCACTGCATATTATAAAACCAAGTCCCCCGCCGCATCTTTCGCTGTTCGCGATGATCTCAAAAAGTACTTTTCGGATTTTGATGCAGTTTTCACCATCAGTAAGATATTTTTTCACGGAAGGTTATTATGTATAATAAATACTGGTTAATGTATGGAGAAAACTCACAAAAACTGAAGCGAGGCGAGGGCGGGTCACTAGTTACCGATAAATTTAGGTCCCGCTAAATATGAAGTAATGTATATATTTAAAAAAAACTCCCTTAACTCGCAATTAGTATAAGTATCGCTGCTTAAGACATCCACCTTTATTACATACCTTCACGCCTGTAATCCCAGAGTGGGGTAGACAGAGCTACAGAATTACCTACAACTTTAAAATCTTGTTGATAATTCTGTAACCAAATTTTCCACAATTAGGCAAAGATATTTCCAGCGTATTAGTGACAGGTTGCAAGCCCATCGCCTAACAGTGCTACAAGAATCCTTTATTTAAGTTAAAAAACTTACTTTCCCCAATTTTCCCAAATATCAGCCCCCAAAGCAATCAGGTCACAATCGGTCCCGAATAAATAAGTGTTCTGCGGGCGACGGCAGCTGCCCCCGAAAGGATTTGGGGGGTGCTATTAATAACTTTTGAGTTTTTGCAAATCTGCCGCATAGCTAGCAAAAAAAACCCAAAGCGTACACTTTTTCTGATCGCTTTTCTTAGATAAATACCAAATTCGTCGCTTGTATATTTTGCTTTTTTTACGATACAATAAAAATAAACATACATACATTAAATCACGCCTGTTTCCCAGAGGGGTAGGCAGAGACCAATTCTTTCCACTTGTTACGATCTTGACTTTCTTTCGCTTCTTCCACATTCATACATCGAGTCATGCACGCACGTCGGTTTCGGGTGCTTAAGATTCGGCCCTTTTCCAGTATTTCTCCGATTTGACTCGAAAAAGTAGGCACGGGCGGCCCCTTCCGACCCGTCCACTCACTTTCGATCTGTATATCTCTATCGTCAATCTTCTTTCATCCATCCTTTCCAAATGACCGAACCATCGAAGCATGCATTTCTATCTTAGTCACTAAGTACATCTTCTTTAATTAAACATAATGTTAATGAAAAACGATTCTTGTTCGTTATTTACCTTTATTTTTAATAATAACACGAATTCTGAAATAAAAAAACAACCCGCTACCTTTGACAGTTCAAGAAGTTTAAAGTTAGGACGGACGGACGGACGGACCGACGGACGGACAGCGTAACTAATAATAAAAGGGTCCCGTTAGCTTCTTTCGGGTACGGAACCAGTCTTAAATGCTAGTCATCGACCGAGCCTACTTACCATCAGGTGGCCTGTGTGCCAGTTTGTCTTGTCAATGCAAAAAAAAAGCAATAGGGGTAAAAATGCAAGTGGAATAGAGCCTCGGATTTTTAACTCCAGTTCTACCTAAAAGCACAGAATATAAATAAATAATTCAATTATTAAGGGAATAAATGCTTGTGATACCGTTAGGCGATGAACTTGCAACCTGTCACTACGCTGGTATTATCAACAAGTTTTTAGAGTTGTTGGTAATTCTGTAGCTCTGCCTACCCCGCTCTGGGATTACAGGCGTGACTTTATATTATGTAATTAAATTATGAGAGAGCTGTGAATCAAAATATTTCTTTAATGTTTAAGTCCTTAATGTGACAGGAATTCCCGCGTTGACCCATTTCCTGAAAAGGCTCATTTGGCGTGGGATTAAAAAAAACATAAAAATGCACATTAGCCCCAGGCTAAGCGCTATAATATTATACGATTTCCTAAATGAAAATCCATATAACAGGCAGTCGCTGGCACATGGTGGCCTACGCCGATGTACGGAATGTGGAAGTGGTTGAGGAAACTGAAATAATTGTATTTGAGCGCACTTCTAGCGTGAGTAGTAATGAGCCATTTCGTGGAGTTTTTTACGGTTCCATATCCGAAGAGAGCCTATTGATATGCCAACAATTTCCGTCCGCCCGTCCTAACTTTAAAAAAAATTAAAAAAATTCAAAATATTTATACAGTAAATAGGCCACATGAGGGTTCTTTTCTTCTTCTTCTCAGTCGATGCACTCTTTACAGAGCGGTCGTGGTCAACTGCTAGCACTATCCGGTACAGATGTCGCTCGCCGTATGATATTTCGCCACTTCTCCCGGTTCGCAGACATTCTGGTACATTCATGCAAGGGTCCGCCCACTGCAGATTTGATTTGGTCGGTCCATCGCATGGGCGACCTCCCACGTGGCCTTGTTCCTTCTACTTTGCCCTGGACGACCAGACGTTCAACGGAGTCATTGCTACGCCTTGATACATGGCCGAAGAATTTTAGTATTCGAGTCTGAACTAGTGTAGATAGACGCTGCTTGATACCGAGCTCTTCAAGGATGGACACATTGGTTCGAAATTCAGTCCATGATATTCCGAGCATTCTTCTCCAGCACCACATCTCTAGAGCGTCTATCTTTTTCTTCTCAATTTCTCGAAGCGTCCATGTCTCGGCAGCGTATAAAAATATGGGGAATATGAGCGTTCGGACGAGCCGGATCTTAGTATTTCTAGTAATATTCCTATTCTTCCATATTTTTTTCATTTTGTCCATTGCAGTTCTCGTCATACCCATACGCCGCTTCACTTCATCCACGCAACCGCCACAGTTTGATATTAAAGCTCCCAGATAGATGTAGGAGTGGACCACGTCACAGTTCGCAATCTTAGTTACTTCGGGCGAGTTGTCATTGACGCGGTCAACTACCATCATTTTGGTCTTTTGACGGTTGATCTTTAAACCAAACTCCAGACTCACGCGTTCCATCTTCAGAAGCAACTCTTCCATACGGCGTGGACAGGTGGCAAATAGGGTGGTGTCATCGGCGTAGCGCAAATTCGCGATCCTGTGGCCACCAACTGTTATTCCATCAGCCCAGTCTTCCAAGGTTATCCTCATTATCAGCTCCGTGTATACATTAAACAGGAGCGGCGATACTATACACCCTTGTCTGACACCTGCACTCGGGTGAAAATCACTAGACAACATATCATCTGTCCGCACCGAAGCTGTTCCCCTTTCGTATAGCTGCCTGAGAAGATGGACAAGATGTTTGGGAGTGCCCATTTCGACAAGTGCGTTCCATAGTTTAGGCCATTTAACCGAGTCGAACGCTTTGGAGAAATCGACAAAGCAAATATAAGTCGGCTTGTTAAATTCTCGTGCCTTTTCGATGATCTGGCGAACTATGAGGATTTGTTCTCGAGTCCCCTTTCCCTTTACAAACCCGGCTTGCTCTGGTGCGATCTCTCCAGACAGATATGACTTTAACCTTTCATTGAGAATATGAAGCATTATTTTGCTTGCGTGCGATATCAGCGCAATCAGACGGTAATTGCCGCAATTCTTGGTGGAGCCCTTTTTATGTAGAGGATTGAAGACTGTGTGAGCCCACTCCCTAGGCCACACTCCTGTCCGCCAAATCCTGTTGCACAGGGTGTAAAACATATAGGTGCCGTGCTCTCCCAAGGTTTTTATAGTTTCAATCGGGATGGCGTCTCTGCCTGTAGCCTTCCCATTCTTGAGATGTTTAATGGCAGCTTCAATCTCAGACTTGAGGATATCTGGCTCTTGATCCTCATACCTGGGTTCTGTATCTGGAAAGTTTTGTGATTGCGGGTCTTGGAACAAGGAATGACAGTAGTTCTTCCAGACTTCAGATATCTGAGCTAGGTCTGTTACCACTTCACCTCTGCTGTCTTCTATAGCCCAGGTTTTTGATCCCAGCGTTTTCGTTATAAAGCGAATCTTCCGATAAAGATCCCCAGATTCATGCTTGTACGCATGGGCTTCTACCTCTTCGCAGATTCCACAGAGGTAGGAGTTGTAGTCTCGCCTGCACTCAGCTTGGATTCGAGCAGACAGTGCGTTGAATACTCCAACATCCACCCCTCTGGTCTTTATCACTCGTCTTTCTTCTACTAGTGCGAGCGTGGCATCTGTCATCCAATGTTGGCGCTTACGTCTTTCATTCGGTGGCTCAGATTCACGAACTGCATGTTCAATGAGATGTTTTGTTCGGTCCCATATCACATCCGGTGTCTCTTCCGCAAGGTTTGCGCCTGCCCATTCTAACCATTTTTGGTCTATAGCTGCTCGAAATTTAGGCCCATCCCTTACTTCAAGTCTCCTAGGCTTGTCAAGAGTTCTTGCTGCTGTAAGTTTGAGTTTTAATTTTGAGACAAGCAGCTGATGGTCGGATCCGCAGTCCGCCCCGGGTAGGGTTCTTTTACACGTCGGTAATATAGAGAGAATCTACCAGCGCTTTGGACAAGACCATCAATGCGGAGAAGAAGCGCCGCACGAAACTCCAGCAGAAGGTAATTTTTTCAATCATTCAAGAATATTATATTATATTAACTAACCTACCATACAAAAATAACCGCACCTGCAGCGCTCGCGTGGTATCGCTTTTAGTTGTAAGATTTGAAGCAAATAAATAATCATACATCACATAAATACAAACCGTCATGCCTGTCTTCCAATGGGGTATGCAGAGACTATGGGACGCCAGGTACGGCGGTCTAAACATACAACTTTCGCTTCTTATTTTCATCAACCTCTTCATGTTCATACAACATATTAAGTTAAATAAAATATTGTAAAATACTTTAATCACTCAAGCGAAAACTAGTTAACATGTACTTATATTCTGCCTTTCCTAACCTACGGTGTCCAAACATAGTCACTCACTAAGAGTCAAGGGTTGAAAGTGTAGGTTAGCCAAGGATCCATGGAGCGCAAAGGATAGATCGCATCAGGACACTTCGGTCCAAAGCCACCAGGCGCAGCAGTGGCACACTACATATAGGTTAGAAAAAAATATACAAATAAAAAACTACATTAACCTAAAGTCTCTTCCAGCGCCCAAACATCCCCGTCGGCATTCATTAAAATTTGCCAAACCCGCGCGCCCGTCTGCCACACCTGACGCCCCCGGCAACCGCCCCTAAACACTGCGCCTAACCAAAAACACCATACATTACCGCTCGAGCTCCCTCTCACCACCACTAACCACCTGATAAACCATCAATGAATGACAAATGTTTTTATTTATCGTTGTGTTCAGATGATTTTTGTACAAGGTTGATGTATTGAATCTGGTAAACTATTGTTACTTGTTGATATTAAGGAATTGTTTACGGTTTTGGTGTTTTATTGTTTGGTTTTGTAAGTATTCCCTTATTGGTGCTCTGTGATTGGTTGTTGAATTTAGAATGAGCTTCTGATTGGACAGTTTAATATGTTAATATTTTTACTGAAAATACATCTAGGTATGCTTCGATGCATCATTTTTTCTTTGCAAATGTAATTGCTATTACTCAAGTGAAATATGTATAAATAAACAAACAAATGAATTTGCTATATGAATATGTTAAGTATATGATGTTGATGACTGATGACTTTTGTGCCTTGTAGCTTGTTTCTTGCTCTTATTGAAAACGTTAAAAGCAATAAAAAGGTACAAAGGTCATAATTTACGTATGTTGTTGGTACACAAATATATATATTTCCCTCACCAACGAAATTCTACCAAAACCGAACACATCACTCATTACCGACCAACTATTACACTTTGCAGCATCGATCGGTACTCGGCTAGAAGTGTATAGCGTCCATTACTGCAGTATCGTAAAGTATTGAGCGTGGTACAGGTAACAGCTTAGTTCTGTTGGTTTAGTGTTTAACACATATTATATGTATATCTAGTATACATATGTATACATACATACCTTAGGTATGAGTTTTACGAAAAATATACGAAACATTGGATTTTTTTCCGACAAAAATGGAACCATAATAGTAGCAAAGTATTTGTTCCATCCGCTTAGTAAGAGTAAGCCTTCAAAGAGAGCTCTATTTTGCAATTCGTGGTAACAATGCTCCATAAGAAGATATATTATGTGCTAGGAGACAAATGCATGAACAGTCTGTATGGTATGTTACTGTCACTTTTACTCGATTCTGTGGCGACTGGAGGTGGAAAAGGACAGGGCTACTCGTATAATAGGGAAGAATTGTTTCGTAACACAGAGGGTAACACGCGGGAACTAACACGTGGCGCCATCTCGTTAAATGCACCACACATAACTACAGTAGGACGTAGGTATACAAACCAACATATATATTTTTTTTATCTTTGTTAAAAACACTTTTTACATAGTACGAAATTATGTACAGTCGACTACAAAGAGATGTATCTACTTTTTCACCTTATTGCATTGTAATAAGGTCTAAAAATATATATCTCTTTGTAGTCGACTGTGCAGTCGAACTCACAAGTAGCTGGACATTTTAGTACCGTGTCGTCGGTTTGAATTTGGTGTAATAATAACCGCAACAAGGTTCTAAAATTAAACAAAAACAAAAGATGTAAATTAGTAGTACATACATCTCATCGACAAGCCATGCTACCAAATTGAGAATGCACGCGCTAAAATGTGTTTTGTTCGCTCTGACGGGACTACTTAAACTTGCCGCTGCTGGCACATTCACTCGATCGTTCGCCCGACCACGTTTTTGAGAGAATCACACCCCTGGACACACTGGGATGGAAATGTGTCCAGAAACGTTTCATTGTGAACCCGTTGGGCACAGCAAAAGTATTAAGAGAGAGGGCGACATGAATAGACTCGTAATATCTAGTGTTTTGAATGTAGTGTTTGTTGTATTTATCTATAACCTAATTTTGTTTTGTTATAATTTGTCATCTAATTATTCATTTAAAGTGTTATAAACTTTGGAAATTCGTAAGTGTTTGAGTTTATTTATAAATCAGCGTTCATTTGTTTCTTGCCTTCATATTTCAGGTAGATTGTTGTACATTTCCATAGCCATTGCATAAGGCTGCGTTTCCACCAGAGCTGTGCGAGTCAGCTAAGCTGTGTTGCGAAGAAAAATCCACCAATAGGATTGTAAGGCTGGTAAAACCAAATAATCCCATTGGTGGATTAACGCAGCCTTAGGGCTGGGTGAGATATTTCAAGCCGAAAGGGGGCAAGATAACCTTATGTTAATGGCGAGTTGGACGTGTACGAGGAGCCTTGGAATTAACATTTTTCCAAGATGTAGATGCTTTGAAGTGTAAATAGTTTGTGTTCCAAGGTCGTTCGGTTTTATTTTCACTAGATAGAGTAATTGTATTTCCTATTGTATTTGCATGGTCTACACCCGAAACATAGTCAATAATAATTTGATCAATTGCAAAAGCTTTATCTTGTCTAGGGGACACCGTTGATGTAGGAAAACGTATCGAAACTTTTATGTGGTCATCTTGCACCGTGTTATAAGTTATAAACAAATATAAGTAGGTGGGTTTTAGTTTTCTTTTTCTCCCTTTTCTTCCTTTATCTCTCACGTAAGATTTTTGGCATGTTTCCCTGCTGATCTACGCATGTTATTTGATATTATATTGAATTTAACATACATACATACATAAACTCACGCCTTTATTCCCAGAGTGGGGTAGGCAGAGCTACAGAATTACCAACAACTCTAAAAACTTGTTGATAATTCTGTAACCACATTTTGCACACTTAGGCTAAGATGTTTATATTGAATTTAATATTTATTGCTTTATTTAATGCTAGATTAAGTAGTACCATTGTAATATGTTTAAAAAATGACTGACTGCTGAGTTTCTTGCGGCGTTTCTTCTCAGCAGTGTCTCCTCTTGGGAAGCGCTGGTAGATTCTTGACGTGTAAAAGTGCCCGTACGGCCTACTTACTGAATAAATGTCTTTTTTTTTCCCTCTTTCATGTTTTTTCGTGAAAATCTGTCGCACTGTCGGTCTGTCTTCACGCCGTAGCGAGACATTAGCATAGCGGTCTGTGGGAAGCGCCACCTGTGGCCAACGCAGTTGAATGAGGCATCTGCTCTCGGACGTTCAGGGGTGGGGGGATTAATTGATATTCTTTGACAGGTAGCAAGCGTCATACTGATGTATCTGTAGCCTTCCCCATCCCAGAAGTAAAGAGACAAAATTTGCTTAGAAATATTTAATATAAGGAATGCAATAAAATCAGGACAAGGGCCGAATCTTAAGTACCCGAAACCGAAGTGCGTGCATGACTCGATGTATGAATGTGGAAAAAGCGCAAGAAATTTGTCAAGATCGTAGCAAGTGGAAAGAAGTGGTCTCTGCCTACCCCTCTGGGAAACAGGTGTGATTTTATGTATGTATGTATGTATGCAATAAAATCAAGGATGGTTCGTAAAAAATCTTGTATTTTTAAGATAAAATAACTATATTGAATTGGTGCGTACTTCAACTTTATTACCATTTTTTGAAGGTTATTTGCTGTCTGTCTCGTTACAGCTTTTCTAGATCTCAAAGCTACAGTTTTAGCCAATCTAGTCCACCGACAGTTAAATGCAGGTAAAGATTTGGGTTTGTCCACTTGATTTTTAACATAATGACTGTATCTATCTACCTCAATTAGTTCTGGTTCCGCTCTCTTTATAATTGAAAACAAGCGAAAAAGTATTTGAAAGATTTAACATCGACTCTCGACATGACAGTTGGTTTAACCTTTTTTGGATGTTTTCTCTTTGAACAATTTTCTCTATGAAAATTGTCTCTACTTCTGGGACACCCTTTATGTAATAAATTTATTGAGCAGCGTCTAGGTGAAGAGAAGCGTAAACACCACTAGTAGCTGTACGATAGAAGACATTTTATTATTGTTCGTACTTTGTTCATGTTTTATGTACAATGGGGATGTCGCTGACATAGCAATGTGCTTTTTTAAACGTTTACATTACTGCTATAGGCCAGTGGCCAATTGCCATACTAAAAAAAATACAAATACGGAAGTATTTTCATTTGTTCCCACAGCGATCTATGTTAAAGATAAATAAAAACAGTTCCTGAGAGAATTGAGATATTCAACTTCTGCGGGTATATAATGACTGTGTTTATCAACATGGATAAAACATGTCACTTTTTGGACCAATGTATAAGTGTGAGAGACAGATGCCTTAACTTATTAATATACAGATTTACAAAACATTAAACACAGGTGTATGATAAGCCATGCAAGTTTTTTAATACACCTGGATCGCAATCCATATCAATAAATATCAAATGTGTATGGATTTTAGGTCAATCAGCACCCTACCCAAACAACCCCCCGCAACTCCTGTATTGCCCCGAGTGCGAAGCCGAAAGCACTTACACACACAAACAATACGTAATACGTAAGATAACGTTGCACTCATGAACACAGACGGTGTGCATACAACGCAGCGCAGAAAGGTGTTCTACCGTTTATCTCCAAAGTTTTTTATGTTTAAAAGCAACCATCATACGGCGACTGCATGAACAAGCCCGCGGTCCTGTCCAGGGGTCATCTATGCGACAGATAATTTAATAATGATAAAGGTCAACAAACTGCTGAATGCGAGTAACACTAGGCCGGTCATGGTGGAGATGTGGTGGAGAAACTGGGATTACTAAACTGACCTTTGCTGGTGATGGCCATTTCAGTCAAAAATGGCTATCTCAGCATCGACAGTATTTTATGACTTCAAGTTTACGTGGACGTGCTCTGAGATGGGAATCTCAGCCAAGATCAGCGAATACGGTCCTAAGCCCGACTTTGGACGAGTGGTGACATGATGGTCATGAGAACGAAAGACAGCTTCATGTCTACTAGACAGTCTGGATCCGTCATTTATTTGCAAACTGTGCAAGTGGGTATGTAAATCGAAAAATCGATAAGAATCGGCATGTATGGTAACCAATGGTTTATCGAATAAAAAAAGGGTTATATTACCCGAGCCTTAGACCTTTTTAAAGTGAATTTGATTCCCCTGATGAATACCTCAGAATAGTTCAGGCAACATTTGGGACCGGTGTTTTATTTAAATAATAAATAAATATAAGGGGACAATCTCACACCGATTGAACCAGTCCCAAACTAAGCTCTAGGCTTGTACTATGGGTACTAGACAACGATATAAATACTTATATAGAGAAATATATACTTAAATACATAGAAAACATCCATGACTCAGGAACAAATATTCGCGCTCATCATACAAATATCTGCCCTTACCGGGATTCGAACCCAGGTCCACTAGCTTCATAGGCAGGGTCGCTACCCACTAGGCCAGCGCGTCGTCAGATTTATTTTTCCTTAATAATATGGAAAGTTCAAAATACAAATACTTAGATGACTTCACATTTGCGTCATAATTCGGGAAACGTTTGTATGGAACTATTCCTGTATACTGCTCGTTGTAAATAAACGTAGGGTTCATAAAAAAAAGCATTGTACTTTATCTATAAATAATAATATCTTTGTATGTGTGTGTAAGCCCGCCCAGCCAGTAATATTCGGTGTGTAAGTAATTATTATCTTTCATTATCTAGTTTTGTAAACAATTTTACTTTGTTCCACAATTTATGGGTTTACGTAACATTTCCCGCGTATTGTTGATTGAATATTTACGTGTTTTCTATTTACACGTTTTACAACTGCTTTCTTAATTCTCTTTACTAACCGCGAGGTATTTTTAACGATTGTTGCCTATCTACGATCTTTGCGTGAAACTCGTTGTTAATTTTTTTCTCGGGAGCTATTAAAGTTGCAGGATGAAAAGTATCGTATAACATTGTTGGGATTCGCTTCAACAAACAAAAAGACACTCGGTGTCGTCTTTATAACGAAAAGTATTTATGAAACCTCAAGCCAATAACTCCTAAAGAGATACAGATACGTAACTTTACCGAACATTACACTTTTCCAATCTAAAAATGTATAATAACATCTACATAATGATTTTTAAGAGCTATCCAAGGAGCTAACCTCACTACACTTGATGTCACAATGTAAAAAAATATTGTCCCTTTGCCTTACACGTACGGGAGGTACACGAAAAAAAAAGGTTTGTAAGATTACATTTAGCTACTTTGTTGTTGTAATTAAAATGTATAATTACACCAAATTACATCTTTGTAGTACTAAGAGTGTCCAAGAGTCTCTGAGAGAAAACTATAAGGTCTCCTTATTGATTACGGATCCCTAAAAATTGCGTCCGATCCGTATTTTTTATTTGGGTGCTATAATGCAATGGAGAGATAGATACATAGAACATTAAACTTGTGTCACCCCTCTTTTTGCGTCGGACTTTTTTTTTGAAACACTTTTTATACTGATTGTCCTCGATGCAATCGCAAAATCTAGTTAAGGCGCGTCACACACGGAGCTATAATATATGTTTATTAATATGTCAAAATATATATTATAGCAATTCATCTAACGACTAGTTGACCGAGTCCACATACGGAGCAATAAGATTTTTTATGTGAAAAAAAGAGGCAGACGAGTAAGCGAATAACCTGATGGTATAAGAAAAGTGATCATCGCGACCCATAAACACATGACACGTGATACGAAAAGTCACGTGATCTACCAGTGACGCGATTGGCTTAAAAACGAAACGAATAGAAACGCTAGTTAGCGGACTGCATCTTGGCAAGGGCCTCTGGGTAGTGATTCTGTAAACAACGCCGGTCGTACGGACTGTCGAGTGATATCCAAGCGGCGAGATTAAGTAGTCCCGTCAGTGCGAACAAAACACATTGTAGCGCGTGCATTTTCAATTTAGCAGCACGATAGGTCGAACGTATAAGGCTGCTTAATTGAAAATGCACGCGCTACAATGTGTTTTCTTCGCACTGACGGGACTACTTAATCTCGCCGATTGGATATCACTCGACAGTCCGCACGACCGGCGTTGTTTACAGAATCACTACCCAGTGGGGCTAGACAAGTTGCCATCGTTCACGAACGCTAGCGTTAGGCGATCACTTTGGTGATCACCTGTCACATGGCGCTGTCAAAATTAAATAGACTAGACAATCAGTTTTTAGCGTGTCAGTTGTAACGAGTGATATATCACGTGACTTACGTCATTCCCATACATTTTTCAATGACAACACATATCGCCAGTGATCACCTAACGCTAGCGTTCGTGAACGATGGCAACTTGTCTAGCCCCACAGGACCGCTGTATACCAAGTAGGCCAGCGCGTCGTCAAAATATAGCTCGTCGTCAAGATATAGCAGTGCGATATACAATGTGTTACCAGCACCCTGGCTTTTTTTAAAGTAGGTTAAAATAACGTATATCTGTAATGTAATTAGGACATTAATTTAATTAATAAACAAATTTTCAGGCATTGTTAACTTTCTAACAAAATTTTAATTGCCAGCAATGTAAAGCACAGCAATTTGACAAGAGTAAATAACAGTCGACGGATACTTTGATTATTATGAGTTTCCCCCGTACCACGACATGCCTTGTACTAAGCAACAGCGATACTGATAACGATGAACACGCAGCACTTGCACTACATTAAAAATGGACAGTATCTAAGAAAATTAATTGTAAAGTAATTTTATCTCGTCAAGTTATAGCAGTGCGATATACAGGGTGAAATCTAAGTCGTGGTTCCAATGATCACCTCTGTGTTCTACCCACGAGTATGAACAACTTTCACTATGAGACCAACTCTGAAATATCGAAAAAAAAAACAGCTGTTTCATAGAAAAGTTCAATACGCACTCGACCAAAATGTATGAAGCAGCTGTTTTTTTTTCGATATTTCAGAGTTGGTCCCATAGTGAAAGTTGTTCATACTCGTGGGTAGAACACAGAGGTGATCATTGGAATCACGACTTAGATTTCACCCTGTATTATAGCTGCGTTTGCGACCGGCTGAAGGCGTTACACATAACTCCCGGAATCAATCCAACTCTTCCAGCCGGCGCATTAATAAAGCCGTCCAGATGGCGCACTCATTTCAATTTCTTTTATACACCGGCCCGCGCTGTATAACTTACAGGCCAATAAACTGGAAATAGGCGTATTGTGACTTTTTTAACGGGGTGTAATTTGTATGTAGTTACTAGGCATACACGGTTCCCTATGGAATAATTAATCGTAACTTGTTCTAATGCATCGTATGTCCGAATTATAGTTTATCTTTGGTTTGTTAAGGTATGTACATTTTTGTGAATGATTTATGTGTAATAACTAAAGTACATTCCAATAGACTTGTCTTATTTAATAATAGTAGTTTATGCAATAGTTGTAAGTATTTAAGAGAGGTCAAAAAAGCCGAGTGGCGTGTGTGTGTGTAAAGGTAGACGCCGCGAGTGTTTTTTGAATTAATTGTACACCGTTGCATACTGTGCATACAATATTTTTTCTACGACTAGGTTTCAAATGAAATGCAAAATTAAGAGAAAAAACGTACGAACGAACGAAGCACAGAACAACAAACGAGCGGGAAACAAGAAAATGACAAAATATGTATCTGTGGTTTACTTTGTTTTTAAATTGACGGAATGAAAAATAGAATTATTCACAGTTCCAAAACATTTTAATTTGACCAATGAGAGTACTTCGCCAAATTAAATCCACCAATCACAATACACATCGACTGTCAATCGAAACGTTAGGTTCTTTTAGGTACGTGTTACGCTTTAACTAAATTAAATCTTTTAAAAAAAACTTTGTACTTCGTATCAACCAACCAGAATACAGCTATTTTAAAATCGACCAATCGGGTAACAGAATTCATTTCTCAAAACATTAGGTGTTTTTAGTTCCTATTTCACAATTGTTAAAATATGATTAAATCGATTGTGAAACGCTAAACTTCGGCAGCTAGACGTATCGTTTTATCTCAAAAACGCACAAGTGCTATTTTGGGGCATAGACTAGATAGACTTTTCTCTGGATTATTCTGCGGACATATTAATGTATGTTCTTATATTAGTATCCATTCGTGACTATATAAATGACAGGTAAAAGTACAGGAGTAGGAAAAGTTATTTTCATATGTCTTACCCTATTAAACCTATTAATATGCCTACGCCGTCCGTCTGGCCATCCCTCCGTCGATTTTAAGAAAAGAAGAAAATTTGCAGTGACGTCACGCTGTGCTACTGATGAATTCCCTACTCTAATTAATTTAATGAATACATACATGCCCCCGGCATATAAGACGCTCCCATCAGAGTTATCTCTTAAACGACCTAACATATTTTAATCAAATTCTGCTGGAGTTTCTTACGGTGCTTCTCCGCAATGATGGTGCTGTCCGAAGCACTAGTAGATTCACTCAATATTGACCAACATGTAAACGAGCCTCGGTGGTCAATATTCCCAATTTTTTTTTATCCGTGCTTTGGAACGTACGACGACACATGAAACTCCGGTTTTTTTAAAATACATACATATAGCATACCACGCCTTCATTCCCAAAAACTTGTGAAATTCTGTAACCACAATTTGCACCATCAGGCTAAGATGTTTACCATGTCACATGTGTATATTAGTGACAGGTTGCAAGCCCATCGCCTAACAATACTACAAGCCTTTAACCCCTTAGTCGCCTCTTACGACATCCACGGTAAGACATGGAGTGGCACTATTCCAAGCCGGCGACAACACGGCCATTCAATATTTCTTTTAAAAATTAAGCTAGTTTTATTATGGTTCTTAGCTAGCTTTTACGAAAATCGGTGAGGCCTTTTCATCATCATTTAAGAGACATAAAAGTGATTTGTGCTAAATATTTTATCTTGACCTTAGTCAACATCAACATCCCAATTCATTTCGAGGATCACGTCAAGTAATTTAGCCTATGTGAAACAAACGGGACTCAAACCCCTGACCTCTATACAGCAGACCGCGCTATAAATAGAGGCGCACGCTCCGCGCCATATGGCACGCACGTGGGCGTTACAGCTGGTGAAGACAACTGACGTAACTCAGCTTTACAGTGTTTCAAGAGTTATGGTATTTTGTTTTGGCTGCATACGTTAAAAGGAGCGTCCTCACTGAGAGCATTCGCGTGTAATGAGCGTTCGGCGCGAACATCGAGTGGTGTGTTGTAACGGTCGGCCCAACGACCAACGTCGAATATTCACGCGAATGCTCTCAGTGAGGACGCACCTTGAGGAAAATAATATACAGGGCGAGCGATACCAACGAGCCCGTATAGCGAATTCGGAAACCATAATAGGGTCTGTTCTTCGGACTCAAACGCTCGATTTTGGAAAAGGGAAAAACCGTTTTTGAATGAATCATAGGCACTGTAGACAATTGTAATATTTACTAATACTTAATAGTTAAAGATAAAATAATCTTTAAAGCAAAAGTTAAAAGGTGTTCTAAAAAAACACGTTTATATAGAGGGTTGTCCCATCATCATACTAATTTTCAGAAAAAAAAAATACTGAAAAGAAACAAAATTACTGCTGATGGGTAAAGAGCTTTAACACCACGTGGTCTTTTCTACGTCACAGCTAGTGCTAGACTTAACAACGAAACGCGGTTACAAACAAAATGACGTCAGTCCAACCACTAGTCCAAAGTGGACGTAGCAAACACTGACAAACAATAAAAAAAAAACTTTAAAGCATATTTTTTAGCAAAACACCTATTCCGAAAAATCCTGTTGTCAAATTGTCAACGCTTTTACCAAGACCCTTTTGAATTCAGAAATAAGAAAATGTAATAATCGTGAGTTACCCGGGTGCGCCGGCGGCCGCGCCGGTTCCGGGAGGAAGTGGGTTCCAACTAGCTTCCAATCCGTCGTATAATCAACATAACTGACAGTTTGACCTTTTGTCCAGCTTTTATTTAACTATACATTGTAGTTTGTCTACATTACATTGGAGGATGAAATTTGGAATACATACTGTGAATCCGACGACAATGTAGTATGATCTGGGGCTGTATCTGGGGTATGCATAACGCTCACGTAGGCGGATGGACTCAGAAGGACTAGGTCGCAATTATCGACTCCGCGAAACGACCACATAGACCGTTTCTAGTACATACATACATACATAACTCACGCCTTTATTCCCAGAATGGGGTAGGCAGAGCTACAGAACTTCCAACAACTCCAAAAACTTGTTGATAATTCTGTAAGTACATTTTGCACACTTAGGCCAAGACGTTTACCAGTGTAAATATTAGTGACAGGTTGCATTGCAAGCCCATCGCCTAACAATACACGCCTTTATTCCCTTAGTCGCCTCTTACGACATCCACGGGAAGACACGGAGTCGCTGCACGAAAATCCGCTTCTAGACTACATTAAAATGTCCGTGTCACAAAATGACCACTTCGTTTGTATTACTAGGTAGGTTAAGTGCGACAGGTAAATTCAAATACCCGAAATACCTACTCTAAGAGCCGTATTAATAAACTCATCTTGGCTGAGATGCGCGTCACAAGATACGTCAAAGTAAACGTCAAACCATAGAACACTGTCATTTTTGACGCATCTCGAGACGAGCATTAGAGTTCAGATTAGTTTATTAACACGGGCCTAAGGGCCGTATTAATTAACTCATCTTGAGCGAGATGTACGTCACAAGATACGTCAAAGTAAACGTCAAACCATAGTACAATGTCATTTTTGACGCATCTAAAACCGAGTTTTTGATTTGAGATTAGTTTATTAATACGGGCCTAAATATTTTTGGAACTCAAATCAAATCAAATCAAATCAAAATCATTTATTTCAGCCATCTTTGGACCATAATAATAACAAAGTGTTAGTAAACAAATTAAATTAAAAAAATAAACCTAATGTTAGTAATGTTTTTATTATGCACATAATTAAATAAAGCTACTTGGATCGATGTGCCAGTACGTTGTACTAGCGTTGAGTTTTAAATAATAGAATCTTCTGGAACTGAGACTGTCCTTGATACACTTGTTAATAATGTGAAATAAATAACATAATAACACATGTTCCGGAAATTGTACGTACATACTTACACAAAAACGATTAGCAATTAAGACTTACGCCTTACTGGCGTAAAGAACAGGTACAAAAAAATAATCGAGACAAACTTTTGTCGCTATCGGGACCAAACTAACGAGTCCACACTCGATGTGTCTACTTTACGTACAGCTGAGTCTGGTGCTATAGATGAATTAGCGAGAGCGTGGAATTGCATATGTAGTGGTATTGTGTGTGTGTTTATAGGCAAGAGAAAGAGAGAGACTTAATTTCTCTCTCTCTTTCTCTTGCCTATAAACGAGTATATATGAGTTTATTAATACGGGCCTAAAACTATGAAACGGGACATAATCGTGTAAGAAAATAAACATTTACTAACTAGACCCATGTCAGGTTATTTAGCTAGAGCAATGAATCATCTATATATACAGATTCATATTGGATCTCTAAATATAGGACACCCTGTATAAATATACGCCTATCTTTCCTTTTCATAAAGATTTATACGCAAGACAAGTAAATCTGTAAGTTTCAGCGTTTCAATTACGTGTGAAAGTAAAAATTGTATTTCCGCACCTGCGTCGCACCTGCGCAGTGGCGACCCCTACCACGGATGGCAGGGGCGAGAAATAGGTGATAAAGGAGAGAGAAAGAGGCGAGAAAAGGGTGAGATAGAATTTAGTAGTTCTTTGTAGTGTGTTTGCGTTGTTGTTCTGCGTTCAGCGGCTCTATTCTACCTATACTTAGTAAAACCTTATTGCCTTTGACCTGTTATGGTATAGTTTATAACTCGGCCGCCATTACTGTCAAGTAAATAAGAGCTATCGTAACATTGACAATACGATGACATGTCAAAGGCAATATAGTTACAGTGTTTTTTACCCTGTAGAATAGAGGCACGCAACCACAGATCATATGCACGCAACGCATTGCATAGATAACAAAAGATCACAATATTCACGTACATACCGCATCTTTAGAATTATAGTGACCTAATTAGCAAATTTTGGATTTCGAGTTAGGTCTCTACGGTAATCAATTTATGACTCGAAGTCGAACGATGAAAATTTTGAATTAGGTCACTATAATTCTAAAGGAGCTTATTATGATTGTTGTGACAAAATATTATTTCTTTCTTTTCTATTTCTTTCTTTGGCTTGATATACAAATTGGAGTGTATCGATCTGGTTCCCAAATTCTATAATTCGGCGTAACAATTTTCCCAGTCGCGTTTTTCCCCATTCATGGGTCTACTCGGTCACATTTTTCCTCAGTTATAATTTTACGAAGTCGCATATTTTTTGCAATGAATTTCTCATAATCGTGTATTCTCGTATTGTTATTACAATAATAATATAACAGTTAGGTAGGTTCAGGTTATGTTAGTTTTCCAGCCGGCCCGAAGGGCCAAAATAGCCAGAAATAGGAGCTTCGCTCGACTCTGTTTACATTTTAATTCAGCAATCATTTACATTTTTAATTTGTGACTCGGAAAAAGCTACAATGTAATAAATGCGCGTGTTTACAATTATGAATAGGGAAAAAATGCCACCGAGTAAAATTACGAATGGGGAAAGTTGTGACTAAAAAAAATACTACACGGAATTATCCAGTTTGGTTAACTCACTGAAAGAATATATTTTGATATATCTTTCCGTCAACCCCGTGGTAGGGGCTACCCCCAGGTGGTCCTAACTAATGCTGCAGAATACAACTTTTTTCAAACACTCATTAAACAGAGCTCAGGATCCGTTCTAGAGCCATTGCTTATTTAAATCCGCCTGTCTACAATGTTTGGAGCATCTGTCACTTTCTTATTGTATGTTTTGAGAAAAGGATCGACTGAAGATTTGGGCAGGATTATTGCCTGAATGGCTTATAACTTGAGTAATCATGCAATAGTTGTATAAAAGTAATGATTTCCGAGTATTTCGCCCATCTTAATTAGTTCTATACCTAATAATGACCTTGGGGCTTTAATTGCAATGATCGATTCTACTCATCAAATGCAGCTTCTTTTGTTCTACGACTTTGAAAACGACTTAATTTTCAGTGAGTCACACGTGATACTAGTCAAATCAGTAAATTGAAAACGTTAGGATACTATCACCCGTATTTCTCGGTACAGGGGCGAGGCGGGTACCCGGGTACCTGTCTTTTGTTTTGATGTAACGAGTTTAACGACAACGGACGTCGTGCATTGAACATACTATTTATTTTGTATGAAACTATAAAAAATGAGAAATTATTTATTAATTAGCAGCATTTGATCGATTGCAAGTAACCAAGGTCAAAATGTTGCAGTACATTTTGTGAAATATAAAATTTATTTAAGGTTACTTATTATTCCTGAAAATTATTGACGCGTGTCAAAATGCTTACAATAAGTGTACCTAAATCTGTGTTTGACGAGTAGGACGATTATAACGATTCATCGTCTTCTAACTTCTTATATGTACAGTCACGAGATTAAATTTGGTACCCACCTTAGGTCCAAAGTCAATCTGACATTCTACAACAATTCGGTTGAGTTTCCTAAAAGTTAAAATGACTTGACATCTCTAATGACATCGACGACTTCAAGCATATTTTTCTTGAAATGGGTCCCAAATTAACGCTCGTGACCGTGCAGTCGGCCCAATTCAATTCTTTCAATGATGATGATGACACCAATTTTAAAGAAATGAAATCGCTTTGATTTGACAAACACTGACATCAATCATTTCATTTCGTGCAACGAAGTAAGACTATTTGCAAGTAAGAGTATTATAATTTGAACTGTACTTTGTGCATTCTTCACAATATTTTCTCGTCGAAGGTGAAGTTGTGTGTCGGTTAGTCTCAGGATTGGCACGCCGGAGTTGTTTCCCGTTCGATCTATAGCAGATGTTTTCGGACAAACACAAAGCAGGCGCGAGTTTTCTTTAAACTAGACACATCCCAGCTTCTTATAGCGTTCAGCTAGCTATTGCCATCACACCTGCACTTGCAACTGACATAATTGCTTTTTTTTTAAAGGTATTCTGACAAAAATTATGCTAATAGAGGTTTGTCTCAAAAGCAGAATGCAGAATGAAAAGGTGAAAGAAATAGGCTCACTTTGGATTAAAATTTGACACATTTTGCATGGGCACTAGTACCAAGAGTCTGATTTAAACCGCGGACAGACGACACTGTAAGTGTTCCTCGTTGCCCACGGAACCCTAAACATGCGTGTTTACAATAGAGAATGTTTGTTTGTTCATAGATGGAAGCGAAGGTGAAGGAGGAGGTGCCGGACAAGGACTACCAGCCCTCCAGCACCGAGCGACGGAAACGTAAGTCATACCGTTAAACGGGGTGAGTAGGGACATAACCTAAAACTCATCAACTTGTTAGGCGTACTTTTTCGAGTCAAATCGGTGAAATAGTGGAAAAGGGCCGAATCTTAAGTACCTACCCGAAACCGACGTGCGTGCATGACTCGATGTATGAATGTGGAAGAAGCGAAAGAAATTTGTCAAGATCGTAGCAAGTGGAAAGAAGTGGTCTCTGCCTACCCCTCTGGGAAACAGGCGTGATTTAATGTATGTATGTATGTATGTATGTATCTTGTTACAAATAAGTGTCCATCATTGGTCCTTGACCATTACTGGCTCCGTCACCCACACTTGAAGATCTTGTTGCTTACGTGACGTGAGAACTCATCGGTCATGTTCTCCTAGTCATTAATTTTAGTTTAATGTCTAATAATAACCTTACATTTGTATTGATTTATTTTGCTAGTTTTAATAATCTATTGGTTAGTACTTTATTACGTTGTGTAATGTATTATTATATTTGTTGTATTGATTGATAAAATTACCTGCTGGAGTTTCCTGCAGCGCTTGTTCTCCGCAATGATGGTCTTGTTCGAAGCGCTAGGAGATTCAATCCATATTACAGACTCATGTGGCCAATTTACTGAATAAATACTTTGAATTTGGAACTTACTTTGAATAGTACAAAAATGTTTTTAGAAGCTTTTATTTGACTTGTAATGTATACAAGGTGTTACAAAAATACCCGTAAAGCCGAAAGGGGGTTAAATGGTACCTTATAATAAGTCCATTTACAATATTTGAGAACCGTACTATCACCGCATGACTTACCGGCAAAAAAAAGAAAACCATTATTGCTTTCATTGATGTGAAAACCCTATTTCAGTAAAATTAAAGAGTAAACTACGCAGATTGTTTATGTACATTTTTACCTAATTCGTGAAACGATTAAGAGACATACTAACAAAATGTACAGAATTCGATTAGATAGATATTACAAGTCGAGTTTTGGTAGATTTTAAAAGACCTAAGCTACTTACGAAGAAACCTAAACTAGCACTTACTTTTTCGTAAAGAACGTCAAAATTACAGGAACGGCTCAAAGTGAGCTCTGCCTTGTTCAATGCACAACCTCGCTCGTCGGGATATGGTTTTAAACCCATTTAAGTTGAAAAATTATTAAATTAGTAGGTAGGCCTCTCTGTTAAAATAATCTATGCTAACTCCGGTTCCCTGACATGACAGCTTACTAGGGTTGACAATATTTTAGGCTTTGATAATTTATTAGATTTTTTACGGGGTATTTTGTAACACGTTGTATAGTATTTATGTATGTATGTAAGGGTCAAATCTTGCAAGTTACATTTGACCCACTTCCCGATTTCCGATGAAGCTGAAAATTTGCATACGCCTTTAGTTCTGACAATATAATAATATAGTACCGTCGAGCTAGTCTGATGATGGAGACTCAGGGTGGCCGAAGGAACTCCTAAATTACACATGATAAACCCGTCGTGTAAGGGGTGGTCAGAATCATCTTGACGAGTAGATGACGACTGTGCAAAAAAAAGTACAGTCGGCAACAAAAACTTGTCCCAAAATATTTTTTTTGTCAGAGACTTATTTCTATTAATATTGTATGCCGTTTTCGTTATCTAGGTAGTTACCCCGCAGCGCCCTCTGTGGGTGTTATTCGCTGTTATTGTAAATTCCCCAGTTCCCTCGGGCGAAACTAAGCAACTGTAACCAACTATCTATAACGTTTATATATTTCACTGGACATGAATGTACAGGGACTAGATGTGGCCGAAATATAATAATATGTAAATATCAAAAAAACGGAGCCCCAAAATAAGCAAGATCTGGTTTAAATTCGTAGCACTTTGCATCGTAGCGGGGGTCTACAGCTATTATTGATGCTACGACAGGGGCTTGTTTTTTTTATGTCATGAAGAAGGCGAACGACCACACAGGCCACCCGATGATAAGTGGGATCTGTGACTCACAGACATTTGCTTTTTCAAGACTACAATCTTAAGACTGCAATCTTAAGACCGCAAATATCTTTCCAAGACCACGAGGATCCTAGAACTGGGTCAAAGCGATATGGTTTTTACTGCCTAGAATATCGGCCTAGTTAACGTATTGTCAACGTTTTGATAGCACTTATCTAGGTACTTGACAGTAATGGCGACCAAGTTAAAATAATACCGGTTTTTACCGGGTAACCCGAATTTCAGTTCATCGGTTGTGTCTTTCCATCGAATTTAGTTTCAAGCTAGGTATTTTCTGTTGAAACTATGATGTTTTAAGAATATCTTAAACATTAATTACGTAGGTTATACGGTGACTTGTGAAAAAATCAAACTCATGCGGCGAGAAATGCCTTTCGATGAAATAAAAATTCTGTGTATCGATACGTTCGTCGAACGGTGTTTCGTTGAAATAATAGGACCCTTCTTACCGACTAGCATAGAGGAGTTTGTTGGATAATTTTTACAATTGCATTTTTTTCATAGTAGAGAATTTTCACATCGCGTTCTTTCATGATCGCAAATTTAATTATTCGTCTTTCTTCATGTAGCCATTTTTCATAAAGAGTTTTATAATGTTCGCGATCATTTTCTTCGCATATTTTACCAGTAGATTATATTATTACTCGCATTTTTTCTCAGTAATTACATCGTAATACGTAGGTAGGTTAGGTTAGGTTCGTTTTAGGGCCAAAACAACCCGGAAATAGGAGCTCCGTCGACTCTGTCAAATGCGACTAATAAAAGAACCTACTGGTAAAATATGCAATAAAATGAACGCGAACAGAAAGAAAGATGAATAATTAAATTTGCGATCATGAAATAATGCTTTAGTGAAAATAATCTAACAAATCTCAGGCTCAGATTGCCTGTGTGCGTGGGATTTGCTGTAGTTTGTTGTCGCATCCAGCGCATCCTAGGCCCCCAGCGGCCGTGCCGCGCGCCGCCGCCGCCGGATTACCCGGGGACACCCGCTCGCTCCCACGGCTGTTTGCGCCTATAGCTCTGTCTGCTCTAGTTTTTGAGGTACCCAAATATGGTTCCGTCACACGTTGCTGACGATGTAAATTACCTGCGGTGGCCTCTGTACACGATGACCAAGCATTCTTTTGACATGTTATCGTATTGTCAACGCTTGTTTATTTCACAGTTATCAATGTTTTCCAAAATATAAACCAAAGTTCAACCTAGCGTAACATCAGTCCTAACCCAAAATAACTGCAAGAGCTTTCTGGCCTTGACCGGGAAGTAAGTGTGAGACCCATTACTGACCACTGACATTTTAAGTGTTTGGACTTGCATAAAGCATGGCCAAAGCGCATGCATCTCCCATAAATACTACTTAACCACACGGTAAAATCTAATTGTTTTAGACTTGTTTCCGTATTGTCAACGTGCAACGTTTTAATAGCTCTTTTTTACTTGACAGTAATGGTGGCTGAGTTAAATACGATACCATAACACGTCAAAGACAACATTTTACCCAGTTGAAGCCCTGCGGGCCTATTATGATCGCGTTTATCGATGTGTTAAACGTGGACAAAACACCTGTCACTTTCTGACCAGTACGTAAGTCCGAGAGTGCCGGATACTTAATCCACGGCGATAAAGGCGGCCATAATACGGGCCCTGGTTAGAAGCCCCTTACTTTATTACATAAACACATCTTCCTAATAATAAAAGACCCTATGAGATCAAAGGCGCTATTCCCCAACACACTCGCAATCGCAATCGTTTTCATTTTGAAATTCGAAGGCTTGTCTGCATACAAAATGAAAACAATTGTTCCGTTTGAAGTCGATTGCGATTGCAAATGCGTTAGGCAATAAGCTGGTGAGGTAAATGCGTCTACGGGCCAAGTGTGTCAAACCAACTGTATCTTCTACAAAAAAATAGATGGTTCATCGCACTTACGCCGTTGGCGTTGATGGACTTGCCCCACGTTACAGCGCAAGCTTTTAAAAGGTCTATCGGCTTTGATCGGCTCTCCCACTCGCTCCCATGCGGTCTTATGCTAATCTTACCGATTTTAGCCGAATCAGAAATACTTTTTGAGACCTCTAACATCTCTGAATAAGTATCAACATAATAAATGTATTGGATACAAGCTTTTATTAGTCGACTATCTTTTTGCGTAAGTTAGTAGGTACCTACATATTATTATATGTTAAGGACAGTGAAGATCCTATTGCCACATTCCTACTCCATCATCAGATTATTTCTTAAGACACCAAAACATTTTTTATTAGGTTTACCACATTTACAGTCAAGGAAATCGCAAGATTTACCTTTCCCGCCCTTGTGACAATGTGCATAAGACATAAAAAGGTGCGTGTGTTAGTTTCTCTTACAGCGAGGTAAAGGTATTGCGTCTGAGGGGCTATTGTCACTTTTCATACTAAGACATTCATGTTCTATTTTTAAAATTAGTATGAGAGTTACAATAGCCCCTCAGACGCCCCGCCTGACCTTACCAATTGAAAATTTCAGCCCTTCTATAGTCTGTACTTTTAGGTATTTAAAAAATGTAAACAAAACTACCACGTGATACCTATAGTTCGTCAGCCAATAGAAGCAGAACACTGATACGTCAGTGCAAAAAACAATTTTGATTGGCTGTTTAACAATGTCACGTGGGTGGTTTGGATTGTTTACATTTTTTTAAATAGGTATCTAAAAGTATAGACTATAATAACAGGAACCTGAACCCGGTTCAAAAATGACTGAGAGAATTGTATGTACGTAACTTCTAACAAACGTTAAGGTCAATAAAAGGAAAAAGATACCTACGGTCGGTTAAAGGAAAAAATCACTAACCATCATTTTTCAATGCGCATTACAAATGGACATGAAGTAATTTCGAACAAAAGCGAGGCAAGATAATGATAGAAATCAGTCGCAGCGTAAAGCGCGCAGGCGGCGGCTCCCACCATGTTTAATTCACTGTGTTTGCTTTCAAAACGGTTCTAGCGAGCATCGGTTAGCGGGCGAAGTAGGTAACTGGATGAGACCGGTTTAATATTGGGTCCTTACCTTTGAAAATGGCGGTTTTTTTACGTTATTTCGTACGGAATTTATTCACTGAAATTTTAACTTCCGAATTCTTGTTAAATTTCATTAATACACTATGTTAGAAAGGTTTTAGATACTTAAAAATAATATGGTTAACTATTTTTAAGTAATTAAAATATGTATAACATAGCTTAGAAGTGTCCAATATTCCTGACAGAATTTTGTTTGAAATGGGAATCTGTAGATATTGGAATCTGTAGAAATGAGAATATGTAGATATTAGAATCTGTATAAACGGGAATCTGTAGATATTGGAATCTGTAGAAACGGGAATCTGTAGATATTGGAATCAGTAGAAATGGGAATCTGTAAATATTGGAATCTGTAGATATTGGAATCTGTAGAAATGGGAATCTGTAGAAATGGGAATCTGTAGAAATGGGAATCTGTAGATACTGGAATCTGTAGAAATGGGAATCAGTAGAAATGGGAATCTGTAAAATAAGACATTCATTGGGTTGAGAATCTGTAGGTATTGGAATCTGCAGAAATTAGATTCTGTAGAAACGGGAAACTGTAGAAATGGGAATCTGTTGAAACGGTAATTTGTATAAATGCGATTCTGTAATGGGAATCTGTACAATTTGTAACAAAACCATCTAAGCTCTAGGCTTTTAGATACTATATGAGTACTAGACAACGATGAACAAGCAGAACACCGGTCCTGTAAATCGTATCCAGTGAAGCTAACTCCGCGCGCCGTCTGTATTATTCACCGCCGTGTTATTATCGCCTCCAACGACGGTCATTGGGAGTCGATGGCGATTTGTATAACAGCGTAGTGTCACGGCACGTTTATGGAGTAGGTAGATAATGATATGCATTATAGGTCACTTATTTTTACATTATAAAAAAACAAACTAGCTAGTATTCTTTTTAATCCCCGACGCAAAAAGGGGGTGTTATTGTTTAACGTGTATATCTGTGTGTGTCTCTGGCATCGTAGCTCCGAAACGGATGGTCCGATTTTGACGCGGTTTAAAAAAATCTAGTGTAATTGGGATGGTTCTTAGCTAGGTTTAATAAAATCTAGTATTCTTTTTTTACGCTAAATGTTAATTTAAATAAGACATTTGGTGCATTACTTGTAATAAAGTAATTGATGTACAAAGTATGACTTATTAATTGTACAAACAAAAGAGATACCTATACCTAACCATTATATAAGCCGTGTATCCATATATGAGCAGACGCAGGCCGAGCAGCCTCGACTTGAGGCAAACAGCCTCAGTTTGAGGCTGCTCGCTCTGAGGCAAAGACTCGCGAGGCACGTTGCGGATCAGCTCGAGTCGCCTCGGCTTGATCCGCCATGTGCGCAGTATACACGCACGTCTCCGTCAAATGCACGGCTCAGATTGAGGCTCCTTGAGTTTTTTTTTACAAAATATGGCTCGGCTCGAGGCGAAGAATTTGCCTCGTGTCGCGGCGTGCCTCAGGTTGTGGCAGCGTCTCCACTTGCGCGGCCTCGGAGCGAGGCAGCCGCTCGACCCGAGGCTGCCTTTAGTGGATACGCGGCTTAACAAGAATGTACAAAGGTGAAAACTTATCCCTGTAAGTATTTATGTATGTATATAAACTCTTTATTGCACAAAAAACAACAATTACAAGTAAGTACGTGCAAAAACTCAAGATAAAGTGTACAATGGCAAAGTTATCCCTTAAGTTCCGGTTCATGTTTTATTTAGTACACGCGCGCGCCCTCGCTTCGCTTCGGTTTAGTGTTTTCTATAACACCCGTACATAATCCATAGTGTATTTATACATAACAAGCGCCTACTTACTGAATAAATGACTTTTATATTTTTTTTTTCTTCTTGAATCTCTCTATCTATTGATGGTAACTGTATTAAAATTCCATGGGTAGTTTGAAAGATCTAACCTAACCTAACCTAACCGTACATGCAGATGAACAGACGAGGGGAAGCGACTTTGTATACTATGTAAAGATAAATATCAATACTAATATAAGTTTTAACAATTAATAGGTATACTTATAGATACATAGACAGGGTAGTGATTCTCTGAACGACGGTCGGACGGACAGACGAGTGAATGTCCAAGCGGCGAGTTTAAGTATTTCCGTCAGTGCAAAAAAAAACATATTTTAGCGCGAGCATTATCAATTTAGCAGCATGGTTTCTGACGATGGATCGAACGTATAAGGCTGCTTAATTGAAAATGCACGCGCTAAAATAAGTTTTGTTCGCTCTGACGGGACTACCTAAACTTGCCGCTGCGATTTCGCTCGTTCGTCCATCTGTCCCATGTTTTTGAGAAAATAACACCCCTGTACACAATTTCCTTTCGATAGTCCAATCCAACGGACAGACGCCCGTCACGTTGCTTTTATAGTATTACCTCGTATTACACCGTAACTGGAAGATCGATCATTTTCTTTTGAAGTCAACTGTACTGCCGCAGATGGCGGCGGAATGAAACGTCACCAGCAGCCGCGGTAAGTGGCTAGTGCTGCCACCGGGCGACGTGTTGTCGATATCGATGGTTTAATGCTTCACTAGTTGGAATAAGATCTTAAATTTGATATAAGAGAATAAATGAACCTGAGGAAATATGAAAACTAATTTCCATAAACAATTTCACATGTCTGAGTCTGCCCGCGCTTCCTAAAAGAAGACAATTTTTTTATTGTGGTAACACCGCGAGCCCGTAAGAAACATAACAGTCATATTTTTCTTTAATATATCTTATTTAATATGTATAACTTAAGCTAGTGTTATATAACACTGATTAAGTATAATATAAACGGGTGACCCTAATAAAAAAAATCCTAGCGCATCGGTTGTTAGGTGAGTCAGATAATATTCAAGTATTCCAAAAATACTTGCAGTTACGTTAGGTTAGGGTTGTACTATAAATAAATACACAACAAAACAGGCGGCAATGGCTTTAGGATAAATAAAAATTCAAACGATGCATTGGGACAGATGACGATTAGGGATTTCAATATAGACCCAATATAAATATTTGTATGTTATTTGACGATGTTTGTTAATATTACCGTAGACGGTTACCGGACGAAACTTACCTAATGTCTGTCTTAGTTTACGGGCTAATAACTATCTCTGTCTGTGCCCAATTTAATTTCTATCGGCCCGAGCAATGAACTGTAAACGAAAACAACTAAGTAAGTCACTATTGCACTTTAATCTCTAAATATCGAGTTACATACATACATACACAAACTCACGCCTTTATTCCCAGAGTGGGGTAGGCAGAGCTACAGAATTACCAACAACTCTAAAAACTTGTTATTAATTCTGTAACCACATTTTGCACTTTTAGGCTAAGATGTTTACCAGTGTATTAGTGACAGGTTGCAAGCCCATCGCCTAACAGTACTATACGCCTTTATTCCCTTAGCCGTCTCTTACGACATCCACGGGAAGATATGGAGTGGCACTATTCTAACCCGGCAACCACACGGGTTCAAGTATCGAGTTATTTGTACTATTTTCATATAGCATTAATTAAAAATTAATTCACCCTATATATATTACCAAAATGTAAAAGAGCCCTTAAATGCCCAATGACTGACTAAATAATTTGAATAGATATCGTTATCGACTCTGTCCCCTCACTAGCGCATTGTCGTGGACACGCTCCGACAAAAACACGATGCGGGCTATTCGCAGTCAAACGCACTGAGTGTCGCCTACTGTCACCTACTGTCGCCTACTGGTGGTCACCGTCGCCTTCTGAAGTAGGCTCCATTACGACTAATTCTTGCTCTATTATTTATTATGTGACTGAATTTTTATATCTCCTCATCTAATAATAGAGACCTATGTGTCGCCGAAATGATGGGAGATGGAGCAAGCGTATTTTGGAGAGGCAACCTCGCTCAAAGAGAGGAGTCGGCAGGCCCCCAGCAAGGTGGTCGGATGACATCAGCGCGACCGCAGGCCCAATCTGGGGGAGACCCACCGCAAATCGGGCCCAGTGGAGGAAAATTGGAGAGGCGTATGCCCAACGGTGGGCGTATATGCGCTGAAGAAGACTGCGTTTTTGCTTAGGATGGTGTTCCCGTGTGGGGATAAAACAACCGGTGAATTTACTAGCATAGAGGCATTCCATCTTCATCCTCAGAGTTGGCAACACATTTGCGGTCTGTCTTTCAGTCTTAAGATTGTAGTCTAGAGAATTCAAATGTGTATGGCCACAGATCCCACTTACCATCAGGTAGCCTATGTGCTCGTTCGCCTTCCTCAAGTTACATATTTAAAAAAAAACTCAAAAAAATTGTGGCGGAAACTACGAGTACATTTTTCATTTGCAGTGTACAAAATTTCATTCAAATCCGTTCCACCGTTTAAGCATAACCTCCAAAGATCCTCAAAATTTACTTGTGATAGATACAGTAGGATCTGTAACCTTAGCTGTATTATAATTGGTTATACAGCTCGAGGCTGCCTGAGTGGCCCTTAGCCGCTCTCAGCGTAAGTGCTGTCCTCTCGAGGCTGAATCACAGGGGACGTGGTAACGAGATGTCCGCTGCAATACAACCTCCATTTGACAGTTATATTGACTATAAACTTTATAATTGAATAAAATATTTTATTTGATTTGTTTGTCATTCTTTTTAGGGTTAAAGCGGGACCCTATTACTAAGACTTTACTGTTCGTCCGCCCGTCTGTCTGTCTGTCACCAGGCTGTATCACATGAACCGTGATAGCTAGACAGTTTAAATTTTTACAGATGATGTATTTCTGTTGCCGCTATAACAACAAATACTAAAAATAGAATAAAATCATTGATTAAGAGGATCCCATGCAACAAAAGTGTTTTTTTTGCTAATTTTCTATAGATAATGATACCGCACCCTTCGTACGAGAATCCGACTTGCACTTGGCCGGCTTTATAAATGTACTTACGCTACGTTTTAAGCAATTTATAGTTAGTTAATTAATTTGCAACCTTAGTTGTCTTATTATCAGTTATACAGCTAGAGGCTGCCTGAGTGGCCCTTAGACGCTCTTGGTGTAAGTGGTGTCCTCCCGAGGCAGAATCACTGGTGATTTGGTAGCGAGGGTCACCCTCATTTGATCAAATGCTATAATTTCATGTCTTATTTCAGTGGTTCTAAAATCTGAATCTATGAGGGTTAAATTTTATAATACTCATTGCATTTATCTCGAAATCTATTATGTATAAAATCAAAATCTTTTACACTCATTTACCTTTATTTTTATTTAATCTTGTATTTTTTGATGAAAAGCACTTCCTGTGAAAATACAATGAGACTAACTGATGCTTGTCAAATTAAAACAATTAATTACTTAATGAAATAAATTAAATAACAAATAAAGACAAACAAAAACACACGCAAGTACTTACAAACTTACTTAATAGTCAAAATATAAATGAACAAAAAGAGATTTATAGAAAAAAAAAATACAACTATGAAGTGTTAGATTCTCAAATAAAGTACTATTAGTACAAGCCTAGAGCTTAGTTTGGGACTAGGTCAATTTGTGTGAAACCGTTCCCATATTTACACATACATATGTACCTGCACGTCTGTAATCCCAGAGTGGGGTAGGCAGAGCTACGAATTACCTACACCTTTAAAAACTTGTTGATAATTCAGTAACCACATTATGCACCGCATTAGTGTAGCGTTCCTATATAATATGTATTTGTTAAAAAAATACGAAACTGCCCGGCTGTGATACATATAACCACAGACATATTCGTCAAATATACCTAACACTATTTGGTAGAGATTAAAAAAATCAACAGTCTAAATGTGCAGAGAATGCACTAACATAAATGGCAGCTTTTTGCTGATAGGTCCCCGCACTGTTCGCCCCGTCAAACTGTCAGGTGCGGATTCGAATCCAGCGAGTGTCCCCCCCGATAGCGGCGGCCACGAGCCCGCTTCAAGCAACGTGTCAGAGATGACGCGTTTAATATTGCAACTGCAGATGCAGTATGTGCACCGCCACAGCATTGATTTACGAGAATACGAATGATTGGTATAAATTGTGATAGGTATGTATGTATCTTTCCGTGGATGTCGTAAAAGCCGACTAAGGTAATAAAGGCGTGTAGTACTGTTAGGCGATGGGCTTGCAACCTGTCACTAATACACTGGTAAACATCTTCGCCTAAGTGTGCAAAATATGGTTACAGAATTATCAAAAAGTTTTTATAGTTGTTGGAAATTCTGTAGCTCTGCCTACCCCACTCAGGGAATAAAGGCGTGAGTTTATGTATGTATGTGTATGTATGATAGGCATGCATTTTATAGCAAAACTAATTGGGTATTCCTCTGGTGCATTACGTGCAAATTCCAAGACATCCAGAGAAATTATTTTTCACATCACCTATTTAAAAAGGCGATTGGTCTTTCCTGCTAGGAGGGATCAAAGTGGCACTTTTCTGTTCAAGGACATTCGGTACTGTTTGAAAACAAAGTGCCACAAATTTTCTTATTCAATTTGATAATTTCAGCAATTTTAAAAAGTGTAAAAAGTTAATTTGTTTCATCACTAAGATCTTTTATTGTACTGTGAAAAGCAGTATGTGTCACACGGTGGCAAAATTATTTCCACCTCACTACGCTCAGGATTCAATGTATGCCCTCCTCGCCGTAAATATGACATTCTGCTTCTTTGTAGTGACACAATCTACTACTATTTTCTCTATTTTGCTTATATTAAGCTAAGTAATGAAAAGTATGACAAGGTTTTGCTGCCGACTATACTTTTCCACTCAGACATCCTTATCGAGACGAAACTAACGAGCCCCAACTCGGTGGGTACATATTAAGTACAGCCAAGATCCCGTCGCCACCTTCCGACTCCATCATCAGATCAGCTCGGTGGTCCCATAATATTGCATTGTCATCGGTTTAACACATGTGTTGATAATTTAAGCCCATTCCGCTGACGGGAACTGGTTCCAAATCGACACAAAATTCCAGGGTGTGATTCTCTCAAGAAGCAAAGGTGAACGAATGCACGAGTGATGTGCAAGCGGCGAGATTAAGTAGTCCCGTCAGTGCGAACAAAACACATTGTAGCGCGTGCATTTTCAATTTAGCAGCATGGTTCCTGCCGATGGGTCGAACGTATAAGGCTGCTTAATTGAAAATGCACGCGCTACTTAAAATGTGTTTTGTTCGCTCTACTAAACTACTTAAACTCGCCGCTTGGACATCACTCCACAGTCCGCACGACCGGCGTTGTTTACAGAATCACTACCCTGGACGTACGAGTGAAGTTCAATAAAAGTTTGTTAAAAAAGTTTGTTACATATTTAGATGATTACAAGGTATGATTTTCCATTAAAAAATATATTAATTTATTATAAATTTTAATGGAAAAACGCGAAATAACTTCAAAACGGACGGAGTCGCGAGCATAACCTAGTATTAACCACGTTATAGCGCAATCATAAGAACAAGGGTCAAGTGAGGCTGGTTTGCGAGTAACGCCGTAGGCCAAAGGCCTTAGACAAGATGTATAACGCTAACGTAATCGATTTTCGAAAACGAAAAATGTATATTATTGACATAAGTAACGGTAACGTTCTCGCAATCGTCTAACCGCCTTACTTATAAAAGGCCTAAGTTCGCCTTTGTACATTACTTTAACAACAATGTTGTAATGTTATATTTTTGTACAATAAAGAGCTTACATAGAGGCTTACAAGCTTACAAGAGCTTACATACACTCACGAAATTTAATTTGGTACCCACCTTAGGTCCAAAGTCAATCTGACACATTCTACAACAATAAGGTTGAGTATCCTAAAAGTTACAAATGACCTGACATCTCTAATAATATTCACGACTTCAAGCATATTTTTCTTGAAATGGATCTCTAATTAACGCTCGTGACCGTACTTATAAACGTGGAATAACCGTGGGGTAGCTATACCATGCTTTGTCCTTATCTGTCATTGTGACATTTGAATTTAAGGGAATAGGGCCACAGTACCCTTACCATGAGTTACCTTTACTATACTCGCTAGCGAGTCGAATGCTCTGCTCTGTCCCTCACAGATCTCGCAGTATTCGTGTCTTCACCCGTGGTACGGTTGGCTATGTCCGGTTAACCAAAACACTCAGTAAAAAGAACCAAAAATATTAGGTATGTGTTAGGTTGTGTTAGTCCTTCAGCCGGCCCAAAGGGCCAAACAGTCGGAAATAGGAGCTCCGCCATAGCGGAGCTCCGTCGACTCTGTTAAATTGGATTTTGAAATGAAAATTTTAGTCAACCGGACATAGCCAACCGTACCAAGGGTGAAGAGGGCAGTATTCTTATAGAGTGCGAGGGACAGAGCATTCAACTCGTTAGCGAGTACGTTAATTGTAACTCATGGTGAGGGGGCGTCGAATTAAACTGGAAACGTAACAGTAACGAGCAGGGGTCAAGCTAAGCTGGTTCGCGAGTAACGCCGCAGGTCAGTGCGTGGCGCGCTACGTACAAAGCGCGGTAATTGCGAGCTCTGCGGCTGCCAGCGGCAGCTTTCGATAACTAGGGCGCTCTAGTGTCGATACATTAATGTATCGATATAAGTCGAAAACAAATCGCTGCTGATTTTAAGAAAACTTTAAGTAGAAAGTGTTCTAAATTTAAATGCAACAGCAACTCATTTTTAGATGCTGCATTCTTGCATAAAAGTAACCAAATATTCTTTATTGTACACCACCAAATAATAACAGCAAGGAAAGTAAAATCATAAATAAAAAAAAATACAAATTGAGTCAAGTTATCGGGTAGTGGCTAAGTCGGGAACTTCTCATTTCGGGATGAAAAGTATTGTATATGTTAATTCAGGGTAAATCGTCAGTAATTGGCCACCCCCCGGTAACTGGCCACTTTGCAATAAAATGAGTTAAGAAAGATGTTTTCTCACATTTTTGCGATTAAACTAGAATACCTAGATCTTGAGTTATTACCCGGAGTACTGACCAAGTATCTTTACTAACAGCGTCAGTAAGAAATTTAGTGGCTAGTAACTAAATGACCCTTTTTAAAGTGGCCAGTTACTGACGATTTACCCTATAAGCTATCTCCACTGTAAATTTCATTCAAATCCATCCATCTGTTACAGCGTGAAAGAGTAACCAACTAACACACAAACATTCACATTTGTAATATTAGTAGGATAGCTAATGACCACTTACGTTTATGCTATGTTTCTTACTTACCGCGTACTTACTATGTTTCCTTCTTATAAAGAATTAGCCAATTAGAAAAAAAACATAGTAGACTAACTAGTCGACTAAACGCACAATAACTAAAGTACACTTTGAGTATGGTTTGTACTTATCTATCACTGTGACATTTAAAATTTGACGAAAAGATATGAAGCATAATTTAACTAAAATAGGTTTACACATACATACATAAACTCACGCTTTTATTCCCAGAGTGGGGTAGGCAGAGCTACAGAATTACCAACAACAACTCTAAAAACTTGTTAATAATTCTGTAACCACATTTTGCACTTTTAGGCTAAGATGTTTACCAGTGTATTAGTGACAGGTTGCAAGCCCATCGCCTAGGTTTATTGTACGTTTATTAATAAAAGGGTAAATATTTTAGCGACGCATGTAAAAATTTCAAAGGATAATTTTAATACTTTTTTTGTATATTGTTTGCCTATCGATATTCGGAGCGGTGTCCCCCACTACGCTCGAGGGCGCGTGTCGGGCGCACGCCTCCCGCACTAGCTTTCGGAACTTTTATTTATTCTGTCCCGCGCAGAACTTAGAGCTTTCTAGTTTCACAAAAAATACCGATTTTCATTTGCGGATTACTCTGAAGCCTCGGGCTTTTGTATTCAATTTAGTTTAACTTTAGCTCTAGTTGGGAATAAAAATAAGGTCGATCAATATTAAATGTGCTTACCAACCGGTTACCCGCCATCTCAATTTTTTTTCGCGTACGCCATCTTGAAAATGTATAACGTATTTCACTTCGACAAGTAAGACGAATCGAATGACACCTCATTCGATTTTCATTTGCGGATTAGTCTGGAGCCTCGGGCTTTTGTATTCAGTTTAGTTTTGCTTTAGCTCTAGTTGGGAACAAAAATAAAGGTCGATCAATATTAAATGTGCTTACCAACCGGTTACCCGCCATCTCTATTTTTTTTCGCGTACGCCATTTTAAAAATGTTAACGTATTTCACTTCGACAAGTAAGACGAATCGAATGACACCTCATATATTCAAATCCTTTAAGCCGTTTAAGCTGCAGAACGTCCTCAAAAATAGACAAACATACATACATGTGGTTACCGCGTGGTTGCCGGGTAAGAATAGTGCCACTCCATGTCCTCCCGTGGATGTCTTAAGAGGCGACTAAGGGAATAAAGGCTGTGTAGTACTGTTAGGCGATGGGCTTGCAACCTGTCACTAATACAGTGGTCAACATCTTAGCCTAAGTGTGCAAAATGTGGTGACAAAATTATTACCAAGTTTTTAGAGTTGTTAGTAATTCTGTAGCTCTGCCTACCGCACTTTGGGAATAAAGGCGTGAGCTTATGAATGAATGTATGTGTAAAAACGTAACCTTCCTTGGGACAATCGGGTAAAAACAATTTTACGGCTCCGAGCCGTTCAATTCTTGCCTAGACAAATCGGTCAAATGCTTACGTTGACAGTTGACACATGAAAAAAAAATCGCGAATTAGAGCCTTTTGTTATAATAAACTTTAAAACGGATACGTAAAGTGACACGACGTAATTACCCCACTGACGTAATAACGCCGCTTGACCTTAGCGTTTTTCCTCAATTATAATTTGGGATGCCCTCAATTTATGTGCAGATACAATATACATCCCCGCTTGCTCTATGGCCCGCCGCAAACCATAGAGTATTGGGCCGGCCTGTGCAAACTCCGTGATGAGTTACGTGCTAATGCATAGACCAGAGCTGTTTATTTTACGGTATTGGCGCGAAAACCAGCCGAAAGTTGCCAGCGTTAGAATTTTAGGGGCTGTGAAAATATTTTTGAACGCTCTCAAAATACGTTTGAAGCGAATTCATTCAAGAATATTCAGTGTGTTGTAGAAATATGGTATTTCGTAATTGTTATATATCCTACGGGTATGATTTTGTTAGAGAAATATCGTTTATCGTATATAGTTTTGAGTAATATTAATGTGAGTTAGGGTTAAGTATTATTTAGGTATATTAGTATACTAGCGACCCGCCCTCGCTTCGCTTCGGTTTATGTGAGTATGATATATAGCCTAGCCTTCCTCGATAAATAGGCTATCTAACACTGTTATTTTTTTAAATCGGACCAGTAGTTACTGAGATCAGCGCGTTCAAACAAACAAACAAACAAACTCTTCAGCTTTATAATATTAGTATAGATTTGTTGAAAGAATATACTGGCTGTTAGTTTATCTTGAGAAGCGCAAGTAGCATGCTGCTAGAGATTTAACTGGTAAGTACCTAAGTATGTGTCCTGCTTACAGAATAAAGACCATAATTAGTTATTTATTATTGACCAAAACGACGCTGTTTAAGTGTTTACCTTTTTATGGCATGGAATTGGCAAACGAGCACACAACCCAGTGCCGCCTATTTCACCATCACCAATGACAGGTGACAGGTGACATTTCAGTGTACATGGCGCAGCTCATATGGAACCCAGGGATGTATCAGCGTGTTAACTTTGCAATGTATACCAAATTGTCACATGTCACGTGCCATTATCAAGATAGTGAAATACGGGGCTGATGGTAAGTGGGATCTGTGACCATAGATATTACAGTCACGAGATTAAATTTGGTACCCACATTAGGTCCAAAGTCAATCTGACATTCTACAACAATAAGATTGAGTTTCCTCAAAGTTACAAATGACTTGACATCTCTAATGACATTGACGACTTCAAGCATATTTTTCTTGAAATGGGTCCCAAATTAACGCTCGTGACCGTACCTACCATTCTCAAGACTACATTCTTAAGACCGCACTTGCGTTGCAAATCTCTAGGACTAAGATGGAATGCCTCTAATCCTCTATGCTAGTAATTTCTCTTGTTGTCTGATCCCCACAACAGAACACCTCAATACGAACCCTGCTGCTTAATTTAACTGTACTTCAAAGACAACCCTTTTATTCATAAACGCGCAATAGCTAAACAGTGGTTGAATATCTGTCCTGGTCTGTCGTTATGACATTAGAGTTTGACAGAAAGGGACAAAGAATACTTTAACTACCATTTAAGTCTTGGATCCACTTTACTTTCTACTTTCAATGTATACATCTATGTATATCTTGGTGGTCTTACCCATATAGTAGAAGCCTATAACTATTTATATTATTGACGACGCGCTGGCCTAGTGGGTAGTGACCCTGCCTACAAAGCTAGTGGTCCTGGGTTCGAATCCCGGTAAAGGCAGATATTTGTGTGATGAGCTCGAATATTTGTTCCGTAGTCATGGATGTTTTCTATCTATTTAAGTATATATTTATCTTTATAAGTAATTATATCGTTGTCTAGTACCCATAGTTAGTACAAGCCTAGAGCTTAGTTTGGGACTAGGTCATTTGGTGTGAGATTGTCACCTTATATTTATTTATAAAGGCGTGTAGTACTGTTAGGCGATGGGCTTGCAATCTGCCACTAATACACTGTTAAACATCTTCGCCTAAGTGTGCAAAATGTGGTTACAGAATTATCAACAAGTTTTTAGAGTTGTTGGAAATTCTGTAGCTCTGCCTACCCCTTTCTGGGAATAAAGGCGTGAGTTTATGTATGTATGTATGTATTTATTTATTTATTTCGTTTGAGACTACAGTCTGTGATCGAATTCAAAGGTCAATTTGTGTAAGATTGTCCAGTGATTTCTTTATGTAAATATATTACACAGTTTTAGACAATTAAGCCTTCTCCATATATTCCTTGTTCCAATAAACCCAGTATATTTTGTTTGTGTGTTCGTCTCCGCGGTTTTCGGAGCCGCAAGCTAAACAAACGCGCGTGACGTTGCATACCCGATCGCATCGATGGCCACCCTTGTATACTTCCCACGGTTCCAAATTATTCCGAGCTAGAATTTAGATTTTAAATTTTACGTGAAAGTGATGTTAGAAATTTGTTATGAATTTTAGAACAACACGATATTGAACAGCTACATTAAAGTCGGTTTACCCGTTTAGAGCCTTGGCAATGAAAGACAGTCGGACAAACCGACTTAACCGACACATACACTGATTTTAAAGTAATAAAAAAGTTGAGGTTCTAAAAAACACCGTTTATCCAATCCAAAATAACTCCTTAAATAAACCGGGCAAGAGCATGTCGGACCATGCTCAGTATAGGATTCCGAAGCCGTTACGACAGACACAAAAAACTATCAAATTGCGTTACATGTATGCGGTTTCATGAAAAACAATATTCAGATTTTTAGTATTTGTAGTTTTAGCTGTAGAGGGGGGGACACACAAACTTGACTCTAACAAAAATTAGCGCTTTAAAATGAAATACCTATACGAAATGAAATGAAATACGTAGGTAGACGAGAAAAAAAAACATCCCAACGTCACGTAACGTGTAGGGGAGGTAGATTAAAAAAAAAAATTTTTAAAGATTTTATTTCACGACTGTTAGCGTGACTAATATGTACGAGTATATTCATGCCAAATTAGAGCTTTCTAGTACTAAGAGTCTCTGAGCTAGGCTGCGGACGGACGTACGGACATGGCGAAACTATAAGGATTCGTAGTTTTGACTACGGAACCCTAATTTTTATAAACTGTATCGTTACTGTGCCTAAAACTACTTTATTTATTGATATTTTCGTGATTGGGCTGCTTATTTAAGTTAACACCGCCTCTGACGTTTTCGTTGTTTATCTCTAAAATTTTCTCTTCTTTGGAAGGTAGGCTATGGAATACATCGCTATTTACCATCGATCACCATTTACCGATAAGACGCGTTGACTGACTTAGTGACATTTCTTTGTATTTTCCATGCTGGGTCTTAATAAAGTCATCATTTAATTTTAGCTAAAAGCCGTACAATGCTGGACATAGGCATTCCTTAGGCTGCGTTTCCACCAGAGCTGTGCGAGGCAGCGAAGCGGTGTTGCGAGGAAAAATCCACCAATAGGATAGTGAAGCTAGTAAAACAAAATAATCCTATTGGTGGAATTTTCCTCGTAACGCCGCTTCGCTGCCTCGCACAGCTCTGGTGGAAACGCAGCCTTAAGGTTTGCCACAAGGACCGATGCCGGGCCCCTTGCTATAAATAGTATTTGTGTTGAATTGTCTCTCAAACTGTCTGGCACCTAGTTTATCATTTGCTTTTGTTGCAGCCTCCTCGAGCAAGGAGCACCGCTCGCCGGAGCTGGACGAGGGCCGCGCCTCGCCCACGCCGGGGCCGCCCAGCCCCCAGCACAACGGCACTACAGGTAGGTAATGCTAGCCCAAAATAAATCATTGACAGAAATCTTCGTATAAACCAAAAAGACGTTTGCGATACAAGCTTTGGTTCTCTGGTCATCTAGGCTGCTTATCAAAAACGGACAAAGCCAAGCTTTGTTTGCAGCAAAATTTAAACTAGCAAACAAGGAAACAACATAAAATTATTTCCAGTATAAATAATAAAGAAACGTGTGGCAAAGACCGTTTGTTAACAATATGGTTGACCAAGCAATGTAAGGAGAACATGAAATAGGTTAGATTGCTAATAATGAATGAGGGTTGACGCTGGCCGTCAATGCCTTATATGTACGCGCGCCCTCTTTAGGCTACATTACGTACTAGTTACTAAGCTTACCGATTTCTAATGTTTTACTTATTCCTAGTTAGGTAGTTCATTACAATTTCCACAGATGGGTGCTACTTGTCAGGTGGGGTAAGAGCGGGATAAGTGCAACAAACCATTTATATAGTGTCCGACCGAAATTTCGGTTTCGGTTTCGGTTTCGGCCAGTTTCGGCCAAAAAATCAAGTTTCGGCCCGAGTTTCGGTTTCGGCCAAAAACGGCCGAACCTTTCGGCCGCGCCGAAACTTACAACATCGTACCTTCGGGTCGCGCTCGGCTAACGTCGGGCGCGCTCGGCACGGCTGGCAATATGGCGTCGCTCGCCTGACTCCGCCGGCAACTACCTAAATCAGTGCGCTTTGCTCGTGTAGACGTGTCAATACGTGTTGTGTTTGTTCCGCGAATAATGGTACCTAAGTAGTTTGATCAAGTATTTTAGTTTGTTTTTGTTGTGAATTCGTCATGTCATAGTTAATATTTAACGCTTTATAAAAGGTTCGGTTTCGGTTTCAGTTTCGGCCGAAACTACAATGAAACCGAACCTTCGGTTTCGGTTTCGGTTTCGGCAAAATAACATGTTTCGGTCGGTCACTACATTTATATTTTTAGGAGATATTGTTGGTTAGACGAACTTACCCCGTATACGCACTTGCTCCACCTTACCTTAACTCATGAGATTCAAGCAAAAAGTAAAAAAAAAAGTCTATTTTTAAACGTTGCAAAGTCTAAACGAAGCCTTTTCGACTACTCCCAATAAATCTTTCGTGTTCCCCCACCAGCGACTCTGTCATCGACGGAGTCCCTCTCCCCCCCACTGGCTGAAGGCCGCGCCCCCGCGCTGCAGCGCCTGCGCCGGTTCCTGTCAGCGCTGCTGCAATTCGCCAGCGACGTCAGCGCCGACACCGGGGAGCGCGTGCGCACACTCATATACAACCTCGCGGTGAGATATAAATTGGGTGGATCAACTTTTTGTTGTTGTTATTTTATCCCGTAAGCCAGGAGACAACAGAGATAGAGTTTCTTAGATGGATAACGGTTGTAATATACGCTTGGAAGAAAACCCATAAAAATGGGCTTGTAAGTAAATTTGCCACATAACCTGATGTTTGCTGGATTTATATACTTTGAAATCGTGGTTTTGATGACCGAGGAGACGTAACCATGGCAACGAGCTACAAAGAAAAGTTGATTGACCCAAATTAATCAGGATTACTGGCCCTAAACCCTCTCGAAAGATCTGCACCACAATACGGTACGAGCATACAGCGACTCACAGTATTCCCAGCTTCTTAATAGTTTTCGACTGGCTATCGCTCGCTATCACCCTTGCACTCGCAACTGACAGTATATTTGTCACTCTGTCATAGAATAACGAAGATTGCCATTCACTAATAAGAAAATGGAAGCACAAAATGGTTACTTTTATCAGATCGTCGTTCAACCGCCTGGCAGAATCGTGTTTCGACCTTTCGGTACATGGCCGCCACTCCAAGATAGCGAATATCAAAAACTGACAAAATGTATGGCACTCCCATAAGTAGCCAAAGTAATAAATCGCCAGTTTACGTGTATTTTGTCAGCTTATTCATCCAGCCCAATCGGCAAGTTCTACGGTCAGAGAGAAAGAGTATGTTTGCGATAGACCGGCTGTACTCGACCGCCCTGAAATAAACTGATGTATCTAAAAATAAATCGTGTTGAGTATCTTGCTCAGCAATAGTCTGTTATCGGGAAGCGCTAGTAGATTTTGTCGTGTAAACCAGCCCCTTTCTCTGTTGTCCTCTTAGCTCTCCTTGTATCTTCCTATTTTCTATAGATATTCTTTTTCCGCAGTCCGGGACGGTGAACATCGAGGAGTTCCAGGTGGGAGTCCAGGAGTGCACCAACTACCCGCTGCGCGCGTCGGTGCCGGGGTTCCTGCGCGCGCTGCTGCCGCTCGCGCAGAGAGACCTGAACGCCAGGGCTCGGCGGGCTAAGCAGGTAATGCACAATACAAAACAATACAATACAATACACATAAATACACTTTTTTGTCTTTATCCCCTGGGGGATTGTAGTGGAATAGCAAGTGCTTTTCGGTCCCCTGGGGGATGGAAATAGGGAATCCTAGTGAAGAACGGGCGTCGTCTCTCCTATCTTTTGGATCGTAATAGATAGCGATGTGTTTTAAAAAAATATAATTATGTTATTTATTACGGTGGATTATTAACAAATAAAAAAATAAGAAACTGTTATAATAAAGGGAGTCCCCCTTTTATTGATATTGATGGAAGTCTTGATATTTTTTTCAACTTATTTTTTTTTGTTGTCTCTAAAAAACGGTAAAACATATGTACAAGCGTCAAATTTGTTATGATTATAGTACAAGTCCGGACAAGTGTGAGTTGGAATCGCGCTGATTCGATTCGAAATGGAATTCAAATTGGAATATTATATAATCCTTTCGCTTAATTTTTTGTCGGATAATTTCGTATTTATCTTGCTTTTTCAATTAGCTTCATACCCATCAATAAGCAAAGTGAGATAGCAAGATGAGTCCGAATTTATCCGACAAAATACGATGAGAAAGGATGATTCACTACATCTGTACCATAGTAATATCTGTACCTACTGTACTGCCGTACGGAACCCTCGGAACACTAGACCGGTATTTTCAATCAGCTGTGGCGGTGCTGATCTGGAATCGAGGCGTTGTAGTTTGCGATGACCACACTTTGGTGAACAGAAGTCACATTACAAGTCCCTAGTTCTTAACCCTGTGAAACCTGTCTCCCTAGACGCCACTGCAGTACATCCGCGCGCACGAGCACCTGATCCTGGAGTCAGGAGGCGACGGCGGAGACCTCTTCGCGCCGCCCCCCGAGGCAGCCGTGAAGCGACGCGCCAGTGATCCGTGAGTCCAAACTCATCTGTCAGTTCTTAACTTGGCTATTAAAGTGAAGCCAAACAAGCGTAATTTTTATATTTGTGTCATTTCTGCTACATTCGTTTATTTACAGTATTCACACTCGTTTGGTTCACGCGGTGACGCAAAATCAGCTGAAGTTTTGTAAGCTGCAGGAATTATTCGACGGAAAATACGCGAATCAAAACAAAAAAAAACGCTCGTTTAAATTCACCCTTGTTTTTTTTCGTTGCATCTCTTGTGTTACATATGTTTATCAAACGTCTTTGACAAATACTGTCCTAAAGTGCCGCCATCATACCATCATATTTCCTTCAGGTATCTTCTACCAACGGTTGGTGATTATGATGGCTATCTTACTACTCCCAATCCGTACGACTCTGTAAGGATTACAAAATCTAACAATTATCAGGAATTCCCAAAAAAACCTCATTTTTTCGAATAAAAACCAGTTTATTTTTGTGTTTAGCGTATTTTTTAGATTTTTATATATTTGTTTGACACATGAAATGCTCTGGAATTAAAAACCGTTTATTTCAGCTCAAATAGACCTCATATGAGGCGAGATATTTCACGTGTTCTTCCGATAAGGTTCACAACAAACAATTTTTTTTTGCATCTTAAAAATAAAACAATGACATCTTTTTTTTGTGTCGGTGTAATTGCATTAGTTTCATACCTATTTGTTTGTGCACTTTACTTTCGAACAACTAAAACTTACTCTCTAAACCTGAACGTGAAAATGCTTAACTCGTCAATGCCTCAACTTATCTCATTTAAGATGTCACAACACAGCCTTAAGTCCCCTCCAACAGCTGTGTTTGGGCGGTCAGCGCGCTCGCTTCGCTCGCTATCAATAATGGCAGGTGGGTGGCGGTGACAGGCAATTTGGCCTGTCGCCTGCAGATGACTTTCACTTCTAATTGCTGACTTTGACTGCCCGTGATTGTTTGGACATGTTTAACTTTTGGAATAGCAAGTTAGGAAGATGGACGACTTATTATTTGTTAAGTACGAGAAGGGTTTATATGAACGTTGAAATTGTGACTTTTTGACAGTTAAATATTACCTCATCATGTTTTGAAAAGGTGATCTTACTTGGTAAAACAAGAAACCCTTATGGTAAAATTTTTTTTTGGAGCTAGTTCTTTGTATGCGGTATAACTATATCAAAGTTAAACAACTCTTGGATATTTAAGCTTGTCGCGTTAAATTGTACCTTGTTATTATTGTTAATTAAAAATGATTGCTAATTGTAACTGTAAAACCTATACAGTGCATTATAAATTTAAAAAAACTACATTAGAATTATGGGCACCTAATGGCAAAGTAACGAACATCAAGTAATGCAACAAAGGGTAAGGGAACAGATGCCATATGGGATAATTTTGCCTTTCTACATACATATCCATACTTCCATACTAATATTATAAATGCGAAAGTGTGTCTGTCTGTCTGTTACCTCTTCACGCTTAAACCGCTGAACCGATTTAGTTGAAATTTGGTGCAAAGATGGTTTGAATCCTGGGAAAGGACATAGGATAGTTTTTTTCCCCAAATTCATCCCCTGAGGGGGTGCAAGATGATGAGAGGTGGGGGTGAGAGATGTGCCTCGCTTCTCCGTCGCAGTCTCTGCAGCTCCAACAGAATCCTGAGCGTGTTGGCGCAGCGCTGGGACGCACCGCTGCTGCAGCGCTACGTGCAGCTGCACGCGCCTGTAGTCGCTGCACCCCGTCGCTTTTAATATTTTTTAATATTTTTATGGATTACTAAAACTAAGATAAGTTTGTTACTAACACTATGGATTTTTAGTCCGAAATAAAAAAATTGAATTTGAATTTGAATAGAGGGTGAAAATTTGTATGGACCTACGATATAAACGAGTTCCACGCGGACGGAGTTGAAACATGTCTTGTAATTATTTATGTGAAATATTTGTGGGTTTTCTGTTTGCCTATGTTTTTATTTTATTTCTTACTATTTCAGTTTTGGTATAGCCGAAGACCATCTCTGGCCTAAAAACCAGTAACCTGCCGAGCAGGGGTGTGATTCTCTTAAAATCGCGGTCGGTCGAACGAACGAGTGAATGTCGCGGTGGCAAGTTTAAGTAGTCCCATCAGTGCGAACAAATCACATTTTAGCGCCTGCATTCTCAATTAGGCAGCCTTATACGTTCGATCTCATCGACAGAAGCCATGCTGCCAAATTGAAAATGCACGCGCTAACAAGTGTTTTGTTCGCTCTGACGGGACTACTTAAACTCGCCGCTTGGACATTCACTCGATCGTCCGTCCGACCGTCGTTGTTGAGAGAATCACTACCCAGGAACCATTTAGTTCCTTCTGACGCTAGTTCAGTAATTTTTGTATTTATCCTTTATTTTTTTGTGTGATAATTTAAAAACATACATTAAATCACGCCTGTTTCCCAGAGGGGTAGGCAGAGACCACTTCTTTCCATTTGCTACGATCTTGACAAATTTCTTTCGCTTCTTCCACATTCATACATACATCGAGCCATGCACGCACGTCGGTTTCGGGTACTTAAGATCCGTGATCGTGTGATAATTTGTTCTTCTGTACTTGTGTTGGACGTAAGCAAATAAACGTTTTTACTTTCTTTCAATAAAGACATTGCATACGAGTATGTAAAACATAGAACCAATCTTTTTAACTCGGTTAAAACTCGCTAAAGCCCCGCTCGGCTGAAATATGGCCATGGCGCCGTTTGGCCACCGCACGACCATTTTAAACCGCCATGTTGGAAACGTGCGTGTGATATAATGATCGGCTAAATCCTGAAAACAGCGCCGGACGCCTGCCAAGCGTGGTCGGCGATATTTCTTCACTTCTATAGGGGGTTGAAATGACAGCTAGCTCAGTTGTAGGTAGAAAATGTAATGTACTGGTCACGACTAGGGTGTAATGGACAAGGCACCCATAAATCCCATAATGGCCGCTGCTTCTTAGGGCCACTTGCACGAAAAATTTAACCCTGGGTTAAGACACTAACGCCCACTTGCGTGGACCAGAGTTAGCGTCTTAACCCGAGGTTAGGCGGCAAACCACGTACAAAAGTAGACGCTTAACTCTGGGTTAAGGGCTAACTCTGGTCCGCGCAAGTGGGCCTAACGCGGACTTGCGCGGACCAGAGTTAGCCCTTAACCCAGAGTTAAGCGTCTACTTTTGTACGTGGTTTGCCGCCTAACCTCGGGTTAAGACGCTAACTCTGGTCCACGCAAGTGGGCCTAACTCGGGTTAGTGAACGTCAGATTCATACGACAACTGTCATTTTAACTCGAGTTAGTGCCTTAACCCAGGGTTAAACTTTTCGTGCAAGTGGCCCTTATTTTACATACTACTATTATGGTTACTCATTTGTTTTGCAATCAATTTAGGACCGTATGGCATTTGAATTATGACTATTAAGAGTGAAGTGTCCATTACTGGCGACTGACAGCTAAAAGTGTCCATCATTGGTGCATACATGTATTTAAAATCGATCATGTACTATCAGCCCAAATGGAACCCTGACCCACCATAGAGCGGTGACTCAGTGCCTTGACATTAAGTGTAAAGCAATTGGTTTGGCATTTCTTTTGACTTGATTCATAACGTCACTGTGACATAGTTCAATGGAGGGTCAGGGTCAACTCGCGCACCGAGGGTTCCGTCCCGCCTGATTCACTTTGGTCGGTTTTAATCACTTGCTGTTTTTCTCAAGGGCTTGCATTAAAATCCCACCTTTGATGCTTATCTTGACGAAACAATTAAATAAGTTAAAATAAGTTTTTTCTATGGTAGAATATGCGCTGTTATATCCCCTGATATTCTGCAAAAAAATTATCGGCTATCTATTACGCGGTTCAAGATAGGTTAAACTCGGATTTTTATTCTCACAGAAAAAATGTAAACAAAGTTACGTCACTGTCAAAGTGACATTTCATAGGGGATCTCAAAGTTAGGGCCAGCAAGAAATATAATATTAAGTTATCATTTCGCTCGAACCGTGATATAAAAATAAATTTGAGATATAATTGAAATTAAAATCGCATAAATGAGTCACTGGAAAGCGATTATGACGGGAGCACGAATGGTGAAGCGAAGCGAGTGAAGTAACGTCTCAAATCTTTCAAGCAGCCGACAACTTGTTAACACGGGTGTATCGAGTCAATGATACCAGTGCAATAGATAAATTTTGCGTAAAAAAACGGTTTTCACGTTTTAAATTAACACAACAAAGAGTTTATATCAAAATGAAGTTTTCCATCAACAGATTAAATTCTTTAATCTTAATTACAATATATAGTTTTTTTATAGACAGTCGATTTCTTATAATTGTGGAAAGTAAAAATATTTTGAATTCTGCAAATGTTTTTCGTTTACGGCAACACCTTTGCTTACATTTTTTCTGTGAGAATAAAAATCCGAGTGTAGGTATACACGGACGGAGAAATACCGATGGCTTTGTAAAAACTTAATGAGGTCTATTTTGGCACCGTTTGGATGCGGCACCGGCACACTAAAAAAATATTGTTTAGAGAATTTCCGATTTACGAGGTCTCGCCGGACTGTTTAATATACCTACACATTTGTTACTAGGAATCGAACCCGGCACCGCAAGCTTCATAGTATTATCAAGTCGTTCATTTAGGACGAGGATTTACTGACATTGACATGATTAGATAGAAGTACATAATCATGTCAATGCCAATGTCAAATGAATGTCAGTAAAACCTTCGAGATCGAACTTAATCAGTTGCAAATGTTGCAATCACGAAGCTTGTAGTTCTTTCAGACACTAATAACACGTACTAACTCACAAAGCAACTCTCCGTCCTATCAATAAAACTCATAATAAAATGTAAATGTCAATGTTTTTACAGCCTAGCGCTATTAAAACGTGCCACATTACGACCATTACAACAATTTTAAAGGCGTTTAGCGTAACGATTCAAACGCCTGCTAGTTTAGTGTAAGCAATTAGCGAGATCGAAACTTTGCTATGATGTTCGCAGCAGGCGCCCGGTTTATAGGTCTGACAGATGGCGCCGATCGGATAACTTGGAACTATTTTTGGTGCGATCATTTGTAAATATGATTTGATAGATAAGGTACTAATTTTGATGTATATTATTGTGTATTTTAGGAATAATTTTGAACTTTTTTTATCATATCAACGTACCTATAAAATTATTTTGCTGATTAATTTACGATGTTTTATCACAAATTCAATCCTACACTCGGTTATATTCAACTGTCTTACTCAATATTCATAAGGTAGAATATATGTATGTATGTATGTAAACACTTTATTGTGTAATATATGTCAGTAACACGATCATGTAATTAATTGACCACATGTCAAGTAACCACACAGAACCAATCAATGAAACAATCAAAATTGTACGCATAAATTGGCAAATGAATATTTTCGATAAGAAAGTGTACGGTAGGCGGAACTAATAGCAAGCGCCTGCCACAAATCCAGCAGCAATTATCAAACAATCACAAGTTTGCTCGGAGTAATAGTTCAGGCGCCCCATGTAAAACCAGTGATTTATAAAGGAAACTGAAATATAAATGTATTCGACGTCGAGCGCAGCTGCTCTTTGGCTGTTTAGGTTAGTTATTATAATGTTATTTTATTCAATAGTGCTCGTTCAACAACCTAACATGGTTGAAATGTCTATTGTATTTCTATACTAGCATGTAAAGCCAAGCCGCTCTCTGTCCCCTTCGGTATGGTGATGGTGAGTAATAGGTAAATAAATGGATCACGCACGCAAAAGTAAGTTAAGACTGAGCTGAGCGTACGCCGGATATACAGTGTTTTCTAATAAACTAAAGTATTTTCTTAAAATTAGTTGGTAGTTTTTTATAGTACAAATGAAAACAAAACTTATAGGGTATATCACATAGTTTAATAACAATTCACCTTCGAGTTAACAACTTAACGGAAAAAAGTGGCCACCTTTTCCCGTTAAGCTGACTACTCAAAGGGTAATTGTTATTAAAGTTTGTTACGTATCCCATAAATTGTGTTTTTACTTGCGCTACAAAAACGTATCGTCTGATTGCAAGAAAATTATTTAGTTAATTAGAAAACACAATAGTAGTAATGAGGCGCCACTGGACGCTCGAAGTTTGCTCGGTGCCGTCTTAAGTATGGTTAGTGGCAGGGCTCGGAAACGATATTCAAAATAACGTTTTAAAAACGTTTCGAACCGTTCTTCGTTCAACATTTTGTTCGGAACGGAAACGAAACGAGAACGTTATCAAAAACCGGTTTAATCCACGGGACGCGGCCGCGCGCGGCGTTCGGCTACAAAGCGGCGACAAGCATGAACTTGTTTAGTAGGTAATCTTAGATCTGCCCTACCGACCCTACCGTATGTTTTGATTGCATTTTCATTTCATCTTTCATCCCGATGCGTGTTCACCAATTGGGCGTTTTCAGAAAAAGTTGTTGGTTGAAAAAAGTCGTGTCCCATGACTTTCATGGCTGATTATTCGAATTTAAAGAAGACATATCAATTTTTTTTTTTTTTTACATTAAATAACTTATTAACTGCAGAAATACAGTAGAATTATGCAAATAAATCTTTGTTAAATTTAAAATAAAGCCAAAATAAGAAAAAAATACATCCTATTTTGACGTGTCCCACACCCTCCACGCCACATTCGGAGTTAGATAAAAAATACTAAATAAGACTGTTTAAAAGTCAGCAGTTGTGTCCTGGTCAGTTATGAACCGATCTTTAATTTTAAACCGTAAAACAAGTGCGTTTACATAGAAATTTCTCTGAAAAATACAGGTTTTAATCTGTCCCGCGAAAAAGCGCATGGGGAATTTCCCGCATACGCGACCGTATTTTTAATATGTTCCTGGCAATAAAACACCACAATACATGAAAATTCTGAATTATGGCAGCATTTTTAGTTTATGGTAGTCGTCATTTGGTTTCAAATGACAGCAGTTTGTCCGTGAAATGTGTTTAGAGTGGTCGCGTGGAGTTTGCACCTTAAATAGGTTTCTTCATACGACTCCAATTTTAACAAGGTAAGATAATCCTGTGTTTTTGATTTTTTATAATGTTATATTTAATAATTAATGCTGATTCGGAATCAAAGGCAATATTTAAAGAAAGTTCAATAGTTTATTTGTAATTTTATGTGAATGTTTGAATGGCATGGATACGTCACCTCCAAACCGCCACGGTCGCGTTAAAAGAACTAAAAAGTGGCGTAATAGAATTCTTAAGCTCGTTTCATAAAGTTATTTAAAGATTATTTTAATAAAATGCCAATTATTTTATTTAACCTACACAAATGATTTTTCGCAAAGTACCTATGTTTGCCTGTCCGTCTGTCTGTGGGTTTGTTTAGGTCAATTCTTGCAATTCAGTTTTGAAGCAGTCTTTTCCGCTACTGGAATGGGCTGAAATTTGGAATACGTATGTAAACCCGATGACGATTCAATATTATGGTTTCATTGAGCTGGTATAAAGATGAAGCCGGAAGGTGCCCACGGGAACTCTGTAATTAAACAATGCAACCCCATCGAGTTTGGGCTCGTTTGTTTTGTCTTGACAAGCACTTTGATCAGAGATGGAATCCGGGGTCTGATGATAAAACAGGAAGGTGCCCACGGGAACTCTGTAATGAAACAATGCAACCCCATCGAGTTTGGGCTCGTTTGTTTTGTCTTGACAAGCACTTTGATCAGAGATGGAATCCGGGGTCTGATGATAAAACAGGAAGGTGCCCACGGGAACTCTGTAATTAAACAATGCAACCCCATCGAGTTTGGGCTCGTTTGTTTTGTCTTGATAAGCACTTTGATCAGAGATAGAATCCGGGGTCTGATGATAAAACAAGAAGGTGATTACTTTATTTTAAACGAATTGAGAACCTCCTTTTCTTGGTCGGTTAAAAATGATGATGATGAGTCAACGATCTCATGAGATTACTTGTTAAAATTCATTAATTTAATTAATTGTTTTAGTATAAAAATATTGCAATATGAACGTAGCCTTATAGTTCCTAAACGCCATTTCGAGCTTCACTATACGTCACTGTCCCGTTATTAATGTGATTGAATTTCTTAAATATTTAATATTACATCAAAGATATTAAGAAGCTATTATTGTTAAACACATTCTATTTAACTAATAATTCGTTAAAAAAGAACATTTTTAAATAATATTACGCATTCGTCGCTCCAAAGACAATAATATATAGTACAAAGTACTGAAAGGTGGCGTTAAGGAAAAGTTTTGTCATAAAACTTCATAGTATTATAATGATATGATTAATAATTATTTTTTTTAGAACACTTTTTAGTTCAAGTTTTATCAATAAAGCTTCAGAACATTTTAAACCTTTCTAGTTTTCTTTAAAACCCGTTCTAAAATGAGTGGCGTAATAGAACTTCTTACGAGCAGAAACGAAATCAAATTGGATTTTTTTACTGAAATAGTCATTATTTTATTTTAAACTATCGACCCGCCCTCGCTTCGCTTCGGTTTATTTGAGTTTTCTATAACACACGTACATAAAACAAAATATATTATAGATAAAAACCTTCCTCTTGAATCACTCTATCTACTAAAAAAAACTGCATCAAAATCCGTTACGTAGTTTTAAAGATCTAAGCATACATAGGGACAGACAGCGGGAAGCGACTTTGTCTTATACTATGTAGGTAGTGATTTAGTATTTTCATGTTGCTCATTTAATATATTATCGATTTTACTACATTTTAAAGTTAACTAAAAAATTTTTTAAGTGGAATTTCTCTAACGTCACCAACAACTTTTTCTGAAAACGCCCAATTATGTACTCCTCACAGAATAATGGTACTTTCTATGTGTCCAATAATAATCTAAGCTCTAAAGAAACAAGCAAAGAAAACCGCGTCGCGTGGCTGCTAAATACTAACTGACTGGATGATATTTAATTTTGTAATATTCCTACCGAACCCAGCAAATGGGAAAAAACGGTTAAAAACGTTATATGGATCAAAAAAGATTTAAATTTCGTTCTTGTTCAAAAACGTTTTCTATAACGTTATTTGCGAACGAAACCGAAACAAATCGTTCCTTAGGCATTTAAGACAAAACCGTTTCGAAAAAAATACCGTTTTCCGAGCCCTGGTTAGTGGTTAAGTTAAGTTATAATACGACGCGACGACCCTGCCTGCGAAGCTAGCGGTCCCGGGTTCAAATTCCGGTTAGGGCAGATATTTGTGTGATGAGCACGAATATTAAAATTTGTTCCTGAGTCATGGATGTTTTACATGTATTTAAGTATATATTTATCTATGTAAGTATTTATATCGTTGTTGTCTAGTTTTTAATACTAGCCTAGAGCTAAGTTTGGGACTGGTTCAATTCGCGTGACATTATATTAATTACTGAAATTATCAAATTTATCAAGATTGTGGTACTTCATTTTTCAAACCCTACTGAATGTCTTCAAAGAGAAAAATGCTACTTTGATCCTTCATAGGAGGGAAGAGAAGTCCCCTTTCCGAATAGGTCATGTGAAAAACAACTTTCATTAGTACGTAAGTGTGAGTGGCATAGATGCTTTATTCACATTATTTATCCTCAACGATAAGGACAACCTCGCACACATAATTCGGTATATCATCGACAATATTGTAAATCGGCCTCGACACCGCCAAATCAAAGGCACGACCACGACAAAAACGTGGGCCATACGTCACGACCGCGTCGGACGCGACACGACGGTGCGTGTCGTCGGCTGCTGTCGGCTGTCTACCGTATAGAGCACAGGCGACAGCGTTTATTAAATTGAATAGACGTATGGGGCGGTGCTTATTGGGTTTAGTTATATTAGGGTTCCGTACCCGAAGGAAGCCTAACGAGACCCTATTAATATACCGTCGCCCCCTTCCAAGGTCAAAAACTTAGGTTTTTATTAGGAGCTTAACTACATGTGTCAAAAACTTTATGTTCCAACGTTTGTGAAGCACCAAATTTTCGAACTTTCAGATCACATTGGACTACTTAGGTAGTAAAGTAACAGAGGGCGGTAAAATTTCGGACAGTCGAAAATCGCTTCACATATATGGCAATCAAACGGCCTTCTTAGTATAAAAAAGCCCCTTAGTTGAAAACTAAACAAAGACCAATTTTAAATCTAAGCAGTTAAAAAGAATCCTTATCCATCCAATACGAATATTATAAATGTGAAATATTAACTTTCTACGCAGTTGAAGTCGCGGGCGACAGCCAGTTTATAATAAAGTACGGATAAGCCTTGACTATCTCATAAATAATTTTACCGACGTAAATATGCGGAGTGCATTCAACCACACTGGCCGCCATAGATCACGGCGAAATCGAACGCGCGACACAACAATGCGTGTCGGCCACTGGCACACGTTTGGCCGCACTCCAAACTAGTGGCACGAAGTATAGGCTATTCATATTAAGTCGAATAGCGCATACAAAATGACTAATTGTCCTGAAATATTATTTTTAAATGTGTTTGGAACATTAAAGTTGTTTTCACGAAACCTAGGTACGGTCCATAGCGTTAATTTGGGACCCATTTCAAGTAAAATAAGCTTGAAATCGTCAATCATTAGTCATTTGAGATGTCAAGTCATTTGTAACTTTTGGGAAACTCAACCTTATTGTTGTAGAATGTCAGATTAACTTTGGACCTAAGGTTTTCTTCAAAAAAACCCGGCTAGTTGTAGTCATAAATTTGGATTTTATAAATGACTTAGGTCACACAGACACACCCATACATTTTGAAACGAGAAAACTAAACTTAACCAAAAAATCAATTTATCTTTTTGCTGCAAGTTTAAAGTATTTTGTTTTGTTTAAAAATAGCTGCGGCCCTTTATGGTTGCGTTTATCGCGTGACGAATAGTAGATAAAACATCCGTCACTCTCGTACTTGTATACGTGTCAGAAAGTGTCGGATATTGATGAGTATTTATCCACATTATGTCTCGCGATAAACGCAGCCATATTAGTGTACTTATTGCAGTGACGTTTATTGGTTTTGATAAAAAAGGAAGTCAATCTCTAACAAATTGACAGTATGAACTGGACCTCTATTCTGCCCTTACCCCTATTGCAATCGTATTGTTGATAACCGGCCATCTGTACTGTAAAGTTTATAAAAACTATCGCAACGTCACCAAAACTATAATCATAAAGGTAAAGTCATGTAGAACAAGGGCCCTGACAGTTTTTCACCATATTAATTTGTCTGTATCTTTCTAAGCTAAAATGACGAGTGATAAAAAGTCGAACGATTAAAAATCGCTATCATCTTTAACCCTATCGCGGCGCACGGTCGCGCCGGGCCCGGGCGGGGCGACGCGGCCCGATCGTTATTTATCGCTTGCCGATTGCGCTCCGAACGCATTCACGGGTTATGAAGCGAGCAGCGCGAGATAGAGGAGGCGCGGTTATGAATGTTATTATTTATTTAAAATATTGAAATAGGGCCGAATCTTAAGAACCTAAATACGACGTGCGTACATGACTCGATGTATGAATGTGGAAGAAGAGAAAATGATTTGTCAGGAACGTAGCAAGTGGAAAGATGCGGTATCGTATCGGCCTACCCCTCTGGGAAACGCGTGATTTAATGTACGTATGTAAAGTGTTTTTTTTATATTTCAACAACACAATTTTTGTGGATAATCAGATATGTTAGGTTCACGAGATATTTATGCTTCTATTTAGTGTTATTTAAATAAATAATTCCAATCACCAGTTGACCAATAATGGAGGTTTTAGTGTCATGTTAATGACATTTTTGTTCCGATTGGCAAAATTTTGACTGCCTACAAAGTCTTGTATTTTATATATCCAAGTAACCTGATAGTCCATAAATGGTTATTTTTCTAAAATGACCTAATCGACACGGTATACTTGCTGACCTCTAGAAACTTTCAGGTATACGAGTATCTGAATTTTCCGTTAATTTCATCCATCATGCTCCATGGTAGAATAAACATAACTTATTATGTTGTGTCAACTTAAAGAAGTGATTTCCGCGGGCGTTGACATGATACTAAACAGTGTAATTTTATTGAGCATTTGTATTGTTATAGTCCCAGCAGCCACAACCCCATTGTGCATATTGCACATAAATAATTTCTTCCTACTGTTCAACTTCTGTTAATAAACTAAAACTTTTCTTTGAACACTCAAGTTTTATAAAACCGGCTCCCGCCCGTGCCTTGTACCGCGTCAATAAATCTGTTTGTACGTAATTTGTTCTTAGTTTTGCATTGTCTTTGGTTCGATTTATTCTACTTCTGTTAACAAAGCTTTGTTTGGTTAAAGTTTGAAAACGAAGGGAGACAATAGGCTGTGTTCTGTTATAGATAAAAGTTTTATAAGTGCCTTATACTTAACTAGCGACGCGACCTCGCTTCGCTTTGCTTTATGTGAGTTTGTAACACTCGTACAGTAATGGTAACTGAAAGACTTACCATTTTATGTGTTATTCACATTGTGACAAGAGCGAAAAAGGTATGTACATAAACCAAAATTACTTTAAAAAAAAAACCGGTTAAGTACCTATCTAGTACATTTAGCTTTTTTTATCTTTTATAAAATGTGGAAGAAGCGAAAAAGATCTGTCAGGATCGTAGCAGCTCGAAAAAAAAGGTCTCTGCCTACCCGTGGGAAACGGGCGTGATTTTATGTACAGTCAAGGGCAATAATATGTATACACTTTAGTAGGTACCTTGTCACTTTAACCACTGTGACAGTTCAAATATGACGACAATTAGACAAGGTACTAAAGTGTACTTATACATATTTTTGCCCTTGACTGTATGTATGACAATTTGTGTGAGATTGTCCTCCGATACTTTATTTATTTTACTTACTATTATACTCTAGTCTAGTAGAGTCTAGCTCTTTTTGTATCGGCGTCCAATTTCCTGAAAAAATAGGGCCCCAGTCCTCTAGTACTTTATATTAGATCTATCGCACAGCGTACGGTTGTTACGACAGCCAGGCCAACGTTAGGTAGGTCTGTACTTATACACTCTGTCACTGTGTTCGGATGTCTGACTAAACAACAGCTTCTCGCAGCTTCTATTTAACATCTTTCATGGATTAATTATATCCTCCAATACATACACATACATACATACATAAGCTCACGCCTTTATTCCCAGAGTGGGGTAGGCAGAGCTACAGAATTACTAACTACAAGTCTAAAAACTTGTTAATAATTCTGTAACCACATTTTGCACAATTAGGCTAAGATGTTTACCAGTGTATTAGTGACAAGTTGCAAGCCCATCGCCTAACAGTACTACACAGCCTTTATTCCCTTAGTCGTCTCTTACGACATCCTCCAATAATGACGAGTTAGCCTAGTTGGTTTAGACTTTGTCAACGAAGCTAGCGGTCTCGAGTTCGTTTCCTGGTCATGGCAAATTTGCGTTTGACGAGCGTGACTATTTGTCCCTGAGCCTTGGAGGCTTTCTATGTATTGGATGTATTTATTTCCAATACATACAAAACATGTCAATGCTGTATAAGTATGATTGATTATCGTTGTTTAGTAGTATACAATTACCGTACTCACTATCATACTATGAGACAAAGCATTTAAATTGCTAGTGAGTAAGGTAATAGTGACTCATTATAAGGGAACTGATGTTTATTAATAATTCTTGCTAATCAAGTGAAAAATAACCTAAAAAGCCCCCCTTTTCCCCAGGTTCTACGACGCCCAGACCAACGGCTCCCACGAAGACTACCCCCCGCACGCCAAGCGTCCGCCCCCTTCGTTGTTCAACCCCTCGCCATTCCTCTACCCGTTGCCAAGCAACGCCAGTCTCTTCGACTACCACCCCTACCACGGGTACCAGGTGCAGGAGGGATTTGAGAGGAGAGACGGTGAGAAACAGTTCCTTGTATAGCTAAACGACCGACAAGTTTATGTCCGACCGTCCTGCGAGGTGGGAGACTTTGGGGGAGGCGAGGTGACTCCTAAATCGCGGGCGAACACGAAGAACTTCGTAAATTGAGTCACTATTACTTGTCTTTGTCACTCGCCCACAATTATATTACCGTCGCGTTCGCACAGCGACATTGACCATCGGCATGACGGATGTAAACCTTTTTCCTATAGTAATACAGCGCCATACAATAAAGGTCAATGAACGAAATTCTTCGTCATTGGAGTCCGCGCTTTAGTACGTACGCGGTGCAACCTTTGAATTAGTCCCCCTACTCTAACGTCTAGATGGCTTGTTAACAGTTTACCTGTAGACCTAAATTTGTCAGGTCGCCTAAAGCTGCAAAATTGAAGAAATATCTTCAATCTTAAGAGAAACTGATGGTATGTTTTTAAATACGATGAACGGACAGGCCAATATCGGCCAGCGACTGTTTGTCTGTGTTGCCCTTAAGATTTAAAGTGGGAACTGCCCTTATAATGAAACTAGCGACCCGCCCTCGCTTCGCTTCAGTGTATGTAAGTTTTCTGCAACACCCGTACATAACCCCGAATTTATTATCTATTGATTAAAATCCGTTGAGTAGTTTGAAAAATCTAAGTATTCATACAGAGGGACAGACGCCGGGAAGCGACTTTGTTTTATACGATATAAAAGATAGCAATATCCGATTGTATTTAAAGTATTACAACCTCAATTGTAACCCAAAAGCAATCTCTAATCATAAATTCTCCCTAGGAGGTATATCAGTCCGCGACGTGTCCTCAATGAACGCCGGCTTCTCGGAGCCGCGGCTGCCGGCGCCGCTGCTGAAGACCGACGACGAGTGGAAGAACATCACCACCATGCTGAACTGCATCCTCAGCATGGTTGAGAAGACGAAGCGCGCGCTGGCCATCCTGCAGCAGAGGGGGCAAACAGGTAGGAATTATTTCTACGAACATTTAAAAACTGCTCTGCTTCGTCTCCGTAGAACTCGGTTTTATTTTCTCGTTAGCGGGAAAAAAAACCGGTGTTCTCGTGTTAAGTCGCGCATGTCCAGGACTATTTGTATTCCGTTGATTAAATAAAAGACAATAATTCAAACATCCTGAACAAAGTTTTACATTTGGAAAATTTAATGCAAAAGTACAAGAGATAACTAAGCACAAGCAATTCAGATAGGAATGGAGGCGGCGGTCAGAGCCTCAGAGGTAATATGAATGACTAATATAAAAGAAGCCTTTTAATTTTTTAGCATCAAAACGGTATTTTTATTTTGAAGCCTTTTGTCTGCTAGCAGTTCACTTTCGAAAAGGACAGAATAGATCTCTATGTCTGCTACTAATCTGTCCCTTTCATTGATTAGAACTTGCCAGGTTAACAGTTCGTTTTATGCCCCTGTTGGCAGGCGTGGAGGTAGCAGAGAGCAGTGACATCAAGCGGGCAGCGAGCGAGATCATGGCGCAGGCGGTGCGCCAGACCGAGGAGCGCGTCGCCGAGGTGCGCCGGCGCGCCGAGGACGCCGTCAACCAGGTGGGTCGGTGTATAACGCCATCTGTTGGCTCATGGAGGTGATACAATAGTACCATCAAGCGGGGAGAAAGGTCATGGCGTAAGCGGTGCGCCAGACCGAGGAGCACGTAGCCGAGGACACCATTAACCTGACGGGTCATGTAATGCAGAATTGTAGAACTAGTACTTTTGTGCTTTTTCGCATTAACATATTCGACAGGCTTGTTCGATATTGCTTACGCGCTGTAAAGCGACACGGTATAAAAGGGTGTCTCTGTCTGAATGTGTATTGATGTTGACTGCACCTAACGTAATTGGGATTGTTCATATTTTTACAATTACTCGAATTCGAAAACCATTTCAAGGAATAGGGTTTTAAAGCCGTTCTGCATATTAAGTCTTTGAAATATTTAATATTTATCTATTTTGGATATTTCGACAAAAGTATATTTAACCTTTGTTTGACTTTCGTTTTCGGCTTGAAGCCCTCCTAGGTGTATCTATATAGCCATTTTTGGTAGCCGTTACGGCAATTGTCGACACTTATGTGTAGACACTGATTGATTCTAGTAAGACGTTTGGTAGCAGCTTCGTATCTGCTACGTAACCGCGACTAAAATTGGGGAAGAGTCGACACAGTAACTTTTGGTTTCATCGTTCCGTCGCTGTGTGGTAACAATGTTACGAGTTTGACACCAGTTCGTCAGAAATCATTCGTTCATTCACTCTTTTAATGGAACTCGTTGAAGTGTCTGATGACGTTTTATTGTGATTTAAAAATATAAGAAGAGAAGCCATTACAAAAAAGTTTGACGACGTAAGTATTTGGTTTTAGTGTTTATTCATTATGGTTGTGTTCAAATCTCAATGGGAAAATAATTTCATCGTGTCATTTGATCATATTGGTTGAAATTCATCAACGCGCCATCATAAAATCATAATTTAGCCAATTTAGCGAAACACATGACTGTACTGAGTATTATTTCATTATTAAATAAGTTTACACATTTAAAGATCTCTTGAGTTTGCATACACAGAATAATATATTTTATCAATAACAATAAATATAAAAGCAAGAATAACCATAAAACTTATTAATTATGATATAAATATGTCTTTATGATGGACAAACATTGCAGTCACAAGTGGTCACACAGTTACTAGATTGTGTCGACATGTGTCGACGTGTAACTTAAAGTAGTAACAAAGTTACTGAATTAACAAAATGGTCCCATGTACTTTTTTATTTACAGAGATTCTCAAAGTTTCACGAACATCGTCAATCATGCCGTTTTCGGTAGTTTTAACAGAAGAAAGGTCGCGAAAGCTTATCTCATTAGTTCCGAGTAACTGGGTTCAAGGTAATATTCTGTTTTGGCCTAATACAAGAAAAACGCCCGAAATTGATCGATTCAGAAGAGAGCAAAGAGCACCTACCAAGGAATGGAAGAAAATGAAATGTGTAATTAAAGTACACGGGCTCGAAACCTTTGCAGAAGGGATGCAAATAGAAAGCGGCGTTGCATATATATTGATACGAGGAGATTTGTATGGAAGGTCGAAAAAATTACATTTGTTTTTTATATTACTTCCAAAGATTTTTATTTTTCCCTTGACACAAGTAGCGAATTTCATCTCTATGATATTATTATCGGTGGTTAAAAACCACTTGTCTTTCATGTTTTTTGATAACGAATAACTTTCACTAATCTTGACAGTAGCAAATACTTTTTCACCTGTTTCCAGTAGGTGTTCGTATTTGACTACAGGATATGACTTTCTACATTTGTAGTCTCCATTTAACTTTGTTAGTTCTTGTATGCGATTGTATGCGCTACTTGCGCCAATGGTTGATTACCTTTTCGTAGTAGGTTTTTAATTCTAAATCACATGGCAACGTTAACTATGGGGAAATGGGGACAGTATGTTGAGAACCTTTGGATTTTATGAAGCCTTTTTGTTGTCATTTACCGTTACAAAGTTCCGAAACATTGACGTAACATTACTACACTTCGCGTTTATTGTTTTTAACGTGGTTACGGAGTTACCACACGGTTACTACACATTATTTCCTAGTTTGTAGACTAGTCACAAACTAGACGCAAAGTGTATAAAAATGTGTGATACAAATGTTTACGTTATGTGTGGACGCAACGACTAAACATAGTTACTAGAATTTTTGTGGTAGCATTGTTTATCAACTGTTACTACACGTAGAAACCAAACCCTTACACAGTCACAATGTGCCGGAGCAGTTACGAAACTGTTGTGACTTGTTACTGCTTTGAAAAGTCTGCGACCAAAACTGGCTATAAGTATGGGTTACGGGTTAGGCGAAAACAGATTGATATAGTATGTATTACTATACTATATAGTATAACTTTTTTTCATTGCATATCATTTAATTGTTGTAATTTATTAGAAAATGCCATCCCAAATTTAAAATAATCATGTCATCCATAAAATGTCTGCTAAATAAATAAAGATATTAAAACAAAACTATTGGGTCAAATACAAAATTAATGAAGTTAATGTCTTTATTCCTATTCTTTCGAATGAGAAAGTAAAAACCGTGAGTTATTTTTTTTGGTCAATGCCAATTGTGAGTACTTACTGGTATTAACTATTCAGTTCATGTGCAGAGCAACCGTCTTGTGAGCTAACAAACGTGGGTACACATCACCCCCACTGCCTAGACACCTCGTCTCCGCCAACATATGACTGAACATATGAGACGATGGCGCACGAGGTTTTCCTCTTAGGGTGACGGCAATAATGTTAGACCCTTTTAGCTGACACCAATAATGGACACTAAACTCCTAATTCAACGATCTTAAGTACCCGAAACCGACGTGCGTGCATGACTCGATGTATGAATGTGGAAGAAGCGAAAGAGATTTGTCAAGATCGTAGCAAGTGGAAAGAAGTGGTCTCTGCCTACCCCTCTGGGAAACAGGCGTGATTTAATGTATGTATGTATGTAAGGTTATATATCTTCTGTAACATAAGGATCAAGTGTTCGTCATTGGGCCTTGTTCATTATAATTCCATCACCCTACAATGGTTGTTTGTTGGCAGGTGAAGCGACAAGCCCTGTTGGAGCTCCAGCGCGCCGTGGGCGCCGCCGAAGCCCGCGCGCTGGAGCTGGCCGCCGCCGAGCGCAAGGAGCGCCGCAGCCCCGCGCCGCCCGACGCGAGCCCGCCGGCTCAGCAGAATGTGAGCAGCTGATCTTCCGTACCTACGAAATCCTAAGACATACACACAGATTAAGACACATATAACAAATGCTTTATACTTAGAACACTTATCTTATCCGACTGCTGAAGTAGGGATTGTACTATTGTAGGGACCGGGTAAAACAATGCTTTTGACATGATATCGTATTGCCAATGTTACGATGGCTCTTATTTACTGGACAATAATGGTTCAACAATGCTGGTTGGTAACACGTAAAAGGCAATAGGGTTGCATATTTAAATCGGTCAGTATGGGAAAGTCTGTAACTATAAGATATACCTACAAAGATCTGCTATTAGGAACCATGTCATCAATTTTAGTGACAGCGCCTCGGTCGACGTTTCCTAGGTGAACGGCGCCGTAAGCAGTCCTACCCACCCCTCCATGTTCCTTTCCCTTTCCTGGAACATGTACGATCCAACATCGTACATTCCGCATCATCATCAACTTACGCCGACTTACGTTTATGTAGGTCAATGCACGACAGTTCACCAATATCAGCCGTTGCATGTACTCGCTATTATTAACTTATTTTAATACAAATAAAATCTTCAGAACATCAGAATTATCATTTAAAACGTTGTACGAACTGTACAGTCTTAAAGGATAGAATGGTGGTTGGTGGTAGGGATCAGGATGGACCTTGCACAAGGTCTGGCCACCACGGAAGCTGCCTATAACCATCGTCTGTTGCAGTGCTGCTGGAACTGCGGCCGCAAGGCGCAGGAGACCTGCTCGGGCTGCAACGCCGCGCGCTACTGCGGCGCCTTCTGCCAGCACAAGGATTGGGAGAGCCACCACCAGGTATGCCCTGACTCCTGACTGCTATAGGTTTTTAGGCTTGCGTACTAGAAGGGTGTCAAATGGGACCCTGTTATTAAAACTGCGCCGAGCAAACGCCGAGCGTCCAGTAGCGCCCTCATTACTATTATTGTGTTTTCTAATTAACTAAAGAATTTCCTTGAAATCAGACGATGCGTTTTTGTAGTGAAAGTAAAAACACAATTTGTGGGATACGTAACAAACTTTAATAGCAATTACCCTTTGAGTAGTCAGCTTAACGGGAGAAGGTGGCCACTTTTTGAAGGTGAATTGCTGTTAAACTACGAGTATGTGATATACAAAAACATACCGTCCAATTTCAAGAAAATACTTTAGTTTATTAGAACGAGGGCGCCACTGTACATCCGGCGTACGCTCGGCGTAGTCTTAAGCCATCGCTGTCCGTCCGTCCGTCGTCTGTCCTAACTTTAAAGAGCTGTAAGAGATAGTGAATTATTATTTTTCCCAGAATACGTGTTATTACGTCGGATTTCCTAACTAATACGTCTCGTGTGGGCCATACTTATAGCTTATAGATATTACGCGTATTGAATAGACACGCACACTACGGAGACGACAGCTCGTAGCTATCAACTATGCACTCAAATACAACGTGTACGTGCATCTACACACACAAGTATGGCCAACCGGCTTTCGTGAGGTATAACAACGGGGCGTCTATTCAACTCATACCGTATAGACCCTCATCCCAGACCTTCAATTCTACGTACAAACTTCAGTATTTTTGACGTATTTCCACATTGTCAACGTTTCGATAGCTCTTATTTACTTGAACAATACCATCACACGTCAATACCAACATGGTTTTACCGTTTTACCGTTTATATGGCTATTGGTCGTTTGTAGTTTATTTATTTATGTATATTTGAAACAAAGCACACACATCCATTTTCATCTCATCGAGATTAACAACTTATTTATTTCTCTTTCAGGTTTGCAGCGGACGCGATCAGAAGCCCACAGCGCTTCGCACCTCCCCGCCTGCCACCCAGCCTACGCTGCCCAACTTGCCCAACTTGCCCAACCTGCCCAACCTGCCCAACCTGCCCAACCTCCCCAGCCTGCCCAAACCCCTTACGCGTGCCTCCACGCCCATTGCCCCCTCTACCCCGGACACTCGCCTGTCTCTAAGCACCTTGAACTCAGCAGAGCGTCTCCATAGCAACCAGGATAGGAACCTCACCTCCACCAGCAATGATAGGATTGCTCTTGCCACCCTGTCGACCGCCCAGGGTATCATTAGTGGGATCGGGAAGAAATGACGGCTTAACAAGGACTTCGTAGGGGTCAAGATGCCTAGGAAGGTCAGGAGGTAGACGGGAGAGGGAATTCAGGGGGTGGACAGGCAAGGGGAAGACATGGAGATTGCTTGCCTTTGGATAAGTATACTTGATATTCTAGTCCCTAATACTACCCAACGGACATTAATTGTTGCACCAGACAAAAGCGGATCTGAACCTTGTCGATATTTTTTATAGTGTTTCTAATCCATGACGGCGAGCCTTCCCATTAAAATTGATGTTGTAAGGTTTGCGTCAATGTATGAACAATGTGGCTGAATGTCGTGAGTTGAAAACACTATAATGACAAAATATTAATGTAATAATGCACTTTCATTATAGTCGTGCCGTTGACAGCCGGCAACGCCGTACGTAATATAACCTCCAACACATATTTTGTAGGAATGTTACGTTTACGAACTTCCGATTAATATTAATTCTTCATAGTTCCGTCGAAAACGCAGATAACCACAGACAGTGGGTTGAAAGGTTACGGTTAAGGTTAAGTCCGGTTAGTATTAATGCAGAAAAAAAAATCGCAAAGTAGATAACAGAAGGCCAAATCATATTTTCTGAACTTGGGTAAAGTCAACAGTAATATGAGTGCGAAGAGTGGGAAATGTATCTTTCGTACTCTTCCCACATATACGAAGAATAGACAGAGGCCGACTACGGGTCTCTGGCTGACCACTACTGGTGACTTTACCCTATACCTACCTGTAGTTATTTAACATCTATATAGCTCTACCCTCAAATCACTAAGCCATTATTGCGCCGTTAGAAGCGCCATTAGTTAAATTTGAATGTATTATGTAGTTTTAAATCCACGAAGTCCCGCCCCTCCACTTAACTTTACGTATATTGAATCATGGTACAATAATATAAACCAGCCGTCACTATACCTACTAAACTTAATGTACGAGTCTATTAGATGCCTCACATTTCTCGAATACTTAATATGCTTCGTTTTTTCGACGAATAGATAACGTTCGAATTAGTACACGTTTCTTTTAGGCGTAAGATAACTTCGTAAGACCCACGTCAATTTTCGTTAGTTCGAAAAATATTCTTGTTTCAGTCAACTAAAGTCAATATTCACTCCTACGTCCTACATATAGGACGTTGGGCCTTACGAGGAAAAATAATTATTTTTCATCACACTTGCTCGTAAATAGTGTCCTAACATGCTAGAAAAATCGACCGTAAATCCAAAATAATACCCGCGGGCCTTTTTTTACCATTACGTTACTAAAGTGCGTAATAGCTTTTTTTTTTAATATTATACGTGGACTCAAACTATCACAATACGTCAGGACCCCAATTCTTGTGCTATTCGATATGAAGTGTCATTCGAGATGAAATGTCAGTTGCATACAATTTCCTAAAAATCTCGCATATAAACTATTGATCTCGACTGTCACTAGAATCGGACTCCAAACACGTTTGACATTAGGTATCTGTAGTAAGTCACAGACAATGATGTAGTCTGCCGCTAATAGGTTAAAAATATGAACTTTTGTCTGATTTTATTTCATTTCCTCGCAATTGTGATGAAAAACATTGTATGTTACACGGGTGGTAAAGGAAATACAAAGCTCGAGTCATTAAAGCCCTCAGCCTTCGGCTTCGGGCTTCAAACAGACTCTCGTTTGTAATTCTTTCTTTACCACCCTTAATACACAAAGTACTATTAATAGTTTATTTTTGGTTGTTAATTACTTAAAGCAGATACAATTGTATTTAATATATTATTATGACATTGTTTAAGTCGAAAACATGTGCAAAATAACTAAGTAAGTACCTATAGATTACTCTGGATTAAAAGATAAAGTTTTAGGTAGGTACTTTTAAAGTGTCTATAATAAATACCTATCTTAGGGTAAGACTTGTCCAAAATAGCATTAAAAGCAACTTATTACTACTGTCTATCTTATTAATAGAACCTGATATTTTTGTGTTTCTAGAAAACAAGAGGGAGAAATGTAAAGGCAAACGCGAGAAGCGTAGGTTGCATACGAAACGGTTTACGTCTATAGTAAAATAATTAAACATACTGTAATATAATATAGTAGAGGTACATTACATTAGGGCGGTAAAGCTAATAATGTCTTAAGAGTAGTGGGTATTTAACTCCCGAGCCGAAGACGAGGGCCATAAATAGGTATGATATCTGTGGCTTCATTCTTTACCGCCCGTGGTGTGTACACAATTATACGTTGTCTGGCCAAATAGGATTTTCAGGCCAGTTTTCTGGACGGTAAATGCTATTTACGCCCCAGTGACGTAATAAAACATTACGTCTCTTGACTATTGGTATATATATAAATAAATATCAGGGGACAATAAAATAAAACATATCTCTACTTAAGTCTTTGTAAATAAGATTTAGATGCGTAAGCAGTATTGTATCCAGTCGGTTTCTATCTCTCCTTTTGTGAAAATAGTCCATTGTGATAAGGGCAAAGAGATGATGATGATGAGTCCATTGTCAGAAAGAAAAGGGGAAAAAGGTACCCAGATAGCGATGAAGAAACCGGACTTTAGCAATATGTCTCGGATATAATCGAATAAAGTACAGTTTTAACTATACGATTAGATAAATTAGAATTTACGATATTTATTCTTATTCTTAGTTTGTTATTCAATTTCGTTGATTCGTTTTTATATAAATTTTATTTAATCACCAAAGAATGTTAATAACATTTCGTGTAATGGTAATGTGCCATATTTATGTAGGTATTAAATTGTTTTTGTACATATCACTTTAGTTAATAGTATATAAATAAGTAAGTTAGTGTATGTTCGTCACGAAAACTGCTATTTTAGCAAATTATTGTAATTACACATTTAATTATTTAAAAATAGACATAATAACTATCACACTAACTTTTTTCTTTGTAAGCACAAATAAAAATAACTATAAATAGAAAAAAACCCGATATAGTGGCACCCCTTCTTTCAGAGCTGACATAATTTAAACTTATAAAATGTAGTAAATTAATTAATTGACACAAAAATGACACGGTTTGCAATATCAAAGAATTAAACCGATAACATATTTTCACCTACCGTTACCATGAGTTCCCTCGCAGCTCGCAAGTATTCTTATAGAGTGCGAGGGACAGAGCCATCGACTCGCTAGCGAGTACGGTAATTGTAACTCAAGGTAAGGGAATAGAATCATCCCGATTAAGAGACATCCCACACTGCCATCTTTTGAGCGTCGCGTCGGCGTTGTACGGTAACGAGCGTTAAAGCTCTGCCCCTTGCACTCTACACGGTGATTTTTTATCGGTGATCAGGAGTTGAAAATTATTAATAAGCAACAAAAATGGAATTTAATGGATGTCTCAAACAATTAACTCACTGTTTAATTTATTTAATTTAATGATATTGTTAAAACCAATCACCACTGGATACATGGACATCCTACATTAATTATCGAAGTAAAGTAGATACGTCAAGTGCCATCGCATTGGCGGGAAATTTGACAGATATTACGTCAATAAACTTATCAGTTAAGTGTTGTGAACTCATAGACTAAACAATTAGTAGGGTGACAATTAATTTCAATTAAAAGTTAGTTTCAAAATGTATTTTTTACATAAAAAAATTAGTTTTGTTTCATGTAACTGCGACTTAAACGTGATCGCCATTAATAACTGAATTAGAAAATTTGGATCCTGATCACCAAACATATCACCGTGTATAAGGATAGATACTTGCGTGGTCTGCGAGGGACAGAGTTTCGACTCGCTAGCAAGTACGGTAATTGTAACTCATGTTAAGAGTACTGGGGTGTTATTCTCTCAAAAACAACGGTCGGACGGACGAACGAGTGATATCCAAGCGGCGAGTTTATATAGTCCCGTCAGTGCGAACAAAACATATTTAAGCGCGTGCATTTTCTATTTGGCAGCATGGTTTCTGCCGATGAGATCGAACGTATAAGGCTGCTTAATTGAAAATGCACGCGCTAAAATGTTTTTGTTCGCTCTGACGGGACTACTTACACTCGCCGCTGCGAATTCGCTCGTTGTCCGACCGTCAGTTGTATTTTAGAGAATAACATCCCTGGTCAGCGTTTTGTTGGCCACTATCGTTACGGAGTCACTGCGCCGGCGCTGGCGAAACGCCGACGTTCGTAAGACGTCCTTTATGTTGCGTCGACGCTGCCTAGGCACTCGTGAGACGGTGGCCCTCGACACGCTAAGAAGAAGAACAAGACGCTCGAGAGAGAGGCCTGAGGGAGACCTGTGGGTTGTCTCAAAACTAGCTTTCTTTTACTAAAATCGCCGTCCAAATTGGTCCATCTGTTTGGGAGCTACGAAGCTACGGACAAACACACTTTCTTTTTGAATAAGTCTTCTGAAGATCAAGTGAAAAGGGTTTCAGTCTAGTATACTCCGTTCATCTATATATACCCTTTATTATCTAAATCTCTATTGACTGCCATAATTATTTTTAGTCATAATGTGTGTTAAGTCATAATTTTCGCAAGTCATAATGCATTTTTCTCAGGACACGGTTATTTTTTCAGGATTTTTATAAAACTAACCTAACCTAACCTAACTAATCTACACGATAAACGTTTATTAAGAACTGTAACTTCAGCCTGAAAGAAGTTATGACAAAAAAAGTATGACTAACAATACATTATGACCAACGATATGTATGGCAGTCAAAGGGATCCGCCTTTATTAATACGAGTTAAGTCGACTTGTACCCTTTTTCACTAAGACCACGCTTTGTCGGAGGTTAAAATCGCACGTTGAATAAGTATACGTAATCGTAACGTTTTCTTAACGTTTGTTTGTGTGTTAGAAAGTAAAAGATGTATTTGTTTTATTCATAAAACTTAATTAAGTTAAGAAAAGATTCCTTAAAATTATGTGCAATATTATTATTAATTCATTAATATATTGATGTAAAAAGTTCGAATTTAATAAATGTAATGTATTTAAGTGGTTTTAGTGTATATTTCGAATCTGTTCGCCTAACACGTGAAATAAAGGGAAGATTAAATTGAATTCCTGCCTTTTATTTACATTAATAAACATTTTTCGACAGAGTTAGTCTAGTTTTTAGTGACCCTGCCTGCCTACAAGTCCCGGGTTCGAGTCCCGGTATAGCCCTTTCCATCCCAGCCGAGTATGAAAAGGACTACGATAATGGACCTTGTGTAATGTCCATATCAGTACCGGTAAACGAAAGAATACTCGGCGACTTGTACTCATTTTTATCCTTGTGAATACCTCTACGACATATACTTCAATACACGTAACACCCACCTTATGCGGGGAACTACAGTTTAGCAATATTTATTGATTAAAAAGAAAAACTGGCAATAAGGTTCAAATTCATTTGTAGTTATTCCGCACGATCGTATCAGTTCGGTTGGAAAGGGTTGCAAATATTTGTGAAGAGACCGAGTATTTGCCCAAAAGCCTGATGTTTTCTATGTATTTAAGGTATTGACCTAGTCTTGAACTAAGCTATATACATCATTCGTTTAGGTATTTAACTATTGTAAACAAACAAACAACATGATTAAGTTCGTCAGCCAATAGAAGCAGACCACTGACACGTCAAATCTCGAGACAACAGTTCTGATTGGCTGTTCAACAGAGCCACGTGGCTTGCTTTGTTTACATTTAGTTAATAACCTAAACAAAGAGAGTATAGGCTTGTATAATGGTCACTACATAACGATAAACATACTTAGCCCCGCTTGCACGTAAAGGTGATGGGCAATTTTGTATGGGTCCCGTCCCCACCCTCCAACAGTCACGGGATGCATGTCCATAATATGGAACATATTATGTTCATTAGGACCCAAAAAAAGACAAAATACCAATTTTAGTACCAAAATCGATGGTATTTTTTAAATGAAAAATGCCCTTTCTAGAGCCAAGTAAGGCCAGAATGTGTTCATTTTTAAACAAATTCCATACGATACGATTATGATTTTCCAAGAAATCTACATTCATATGGCGATCGTCGCCATAGTAAAAATACATCATGTTGCCAAGATCTATTAACTGGAACATGTTTCATCCCTGTTGGTGGGTGGGGACATTTTTGCCCATAGTCCTTTTAACCCCAGGTTAACCCTAGGTTAACAGGTTAAGGGCTGATTTTTCAATCTCCAGATAACACTACCTGTCAGGTAAATTGTAGCCCTGTCCTTTTCTTTGTAATAAGAAAGACAAATTAACAGTTCTCATATTAATCTGACATTCGTAATTAATTTAACCTGGGTTTAGCATAGGGTTATATTTACGTACAAGCGGGACTTTTATGAAAAAGGCTTGTTTAACGGATCACCAGATATAGCCCCAAAAAACCCTTTTTACTGCGGAAAATAGTAAATGATCACCAAAACCTAACCTAACCTAATTTGGTGATCGTTTACTATTTCTGGGTCTCGAAGATAATTTTGATGCACATTATATTAATTCCCTATGACAAATAGAAACTTAAATACATAAAATAAAATATCGGGGGATAGTTTCACAACAGTTTGTTTGCGCCTAAACTATGCATTCAATATTGACGAAGAAGATGTCAATCGATTCGTAATCAGGGTCCGGGTTACATAGGGTACATTTTATTCAGGAAAAATAAATGAAATTAGGACTTGAAAATATTTTTGCTAACAAATACGTAAACTCACGCCTTTATTCCCAGAGTGGGGTAGGCAGAGCTACAGAATTACCTACAACCCTAAAAACTTGTAAATTCTGTAAGCACATTTTGCAAAATTAGGCTAAGATGTTTACCAGTGTATTAGTGAAAGGTTGCAAGCCCATCGCCTAACAGTACTACAAGTCTTATTCCCTTAGTCGCCTCTTACGACATCCACGGGAAGACATAGAGTGGCACTACTCTAACCCGGCAACCACACGGATAATGTAATAAATAAAATAAATATCAAGGCAGGAACCAAATTGACCTTCCTAAGTTCCTACCTACGAAGGCTCCTCCACTCCTGGCTTGCACTATGGATACTACACATCGATAAAGATACCCAAATTACAAGTAAGTACGTGCATAAACTTAAGATAAAGTGTACAGTAACGAACTTTTCCCTTTAAGGGATCTCTTCCAGTTAACCTGACTATGAATGTGGAAACTGTACGAGGATAGGCAAAATTACAAGAAGCGCACAAAAAGTATAATTCTACACCTAAAACCATAAACTACACTTATAATAACTAAACATCATATACCTACACAAATAAAATATAAAATATCGAAATACATAGACATATAAAATAATAAATAAATTATTTATATACATATACCTATCATAATACAGTGTGTCCCTGGATAAAGTGCACAAACGAATAGGGATGAAACTAGACACAATTTTATCGACAAAAAAAATAATAAAAAAAAATTACCACCTTTATTTATTTTTTTATGATTTTTTAAAAAAAGTCATAGTACGCAGAGGACCTCATCGGAACAAATCAAGATATTTTGGCTCCTGTGGGCTCTATTGATTTGAAACAAACGGAATTATAATCACAAAAGTTTATTTGTGTCAATGAAAATAGAAAAAAATGAGAATAAATGACATAAACCCTAAAAATAATGACTTTTCCTATGAATTTTGTGTTTTTTTTTCTCGAATTTTTAGTATTTACTCGATTTACTCAAAATTATGCCCATCTTACCTCATGTTATTTTTACCAGTAATGGTTGTGTATCTCATTGCCTTTTATTTAAAAAAATAAGCAAGTGTCTCGCACAATTACAAGATCCTTAATGAGCGGCCAAACAAAGACATTGCGTTTACACTTAATTAGGTAGCCGCTCAGGTTGAAACCCTTAATGGAGGATTAGGATTACATTTTGGGTTTCTTGCACAATTATAAGATTATTAATGAGTGGCCAAACAATGACATAATGATTACGCTTAATTAGGTTGTCGCCCAGGTAGATTATTGTCCTTACTCTTTATTGAATTTTATTTGGGGTGGGGCGGGGAATACATGTTAGGATTAGCATAAATAGTGATAAGATAAGGTTTAGTTCATCAGTTACTTCGAATCATTCGTCGTTACTTATTCTCAGTTACAACTACTTCTACTATCAGGATTTCATAAAATGCCCCGTTTAAGTGAGTTCACGCACAGAGATCTCGCCGACATCCACTTTTATTATGGAATGGCGAGAGGTAATGCCAGAGCTGCTCGTTTATTATACATGGCAGCATTCCCGAACAGGAGACCTGTACCGTCTGCTCGTAATTTTCAAGAACTTCACAAACGATTGTCGAATGGACTTCGATTGGATCGAGATCGCCGAGAACAAGCAGGAGTAGTGATTGATGGAGCTGTTGAGGAAGCCATACTAAGAAGTTTATTTGCTGATCCGACGACCAGTATTCGGCGGTTGGCCTTGCAGCATGGAGTTTCAAAATCATCGGTTTGACGGATTTTTAAAAAAGAAGGTCTTCACCCATAACCAACGAGTTCAACATCTACACGACGACGTAGACAGGGTACCAAGATGTGTGCTGTCTTCTTGGATTCAACGGCAGATCAGGAACGATCCTGAATTCACCCAAAAAATTCTGTGGATGGATGAGAGTCAGTTTACACGACATGGGATCACAAACTGCAGGAATCTACATGAATGGAACCCCAAGGGAGAAAATCCTCACCTCAAAAGGTCGTCAAAATTTCAAGTGCAGTTTTCGATAAATCTGTGGGCTGGACTAATTGGTGACATGTTCATTGGCCCTATTTTTCTCCCCAGAACTTTGAACGGTCCCAGATTTTTAGAACTTTTGAGTGAAGATCTGCCCCTTGAATTGGAGGATGTGCCCTTGGAGACTAGAAGAACAATGTATTTACAAATGGATGGATGCCCGGCCCATTACGCACTTGACGTAAGGGGATTTCTCAACGCCTCTTATGCTAATCGTTGGATTGGCCGACAAGGGCCAGTGGCGTGGCCAGCACGCTCACCAGACATGACACCACTGGATTATTTCCTTTGGGGCACAATGAAACAGAGGGTATACAGCGTCCCTATCAACACAGAAGAGGAATTGCGTGGCAGAATTGTCCATTGTGTAAATTACATAAAAAATAACCCGGAAATGATACGTCGAGCAACTCAACAAATAGCAGTACGTGCAGGATTGTGTTTGCAAGAGCGGGGTGGGCATTTTGAACAGTTATTACATTAAATAAGTAATTATGAAATTCCATAATTCGTTTGATTTTATAATCCCATACCCAAAATGTAATCCTAATCCTCCATTAAGGGTTTCAACCTGAGCGGCTACCTAATTAAGTGTAAACGCAATGTCTTTGTTTGGCCGCTCATTAAGGATCTTGTAATTGTGCGAGACACTTGGTTATTTTTTTAAATAAAAGGCAATGAGATACACAACCATTACTGGTAAAAATAACATGAGGTAAGATGGGCATAATTTTGAGTAAATCGAGTAAATACTAAAAATTCGAGAAAAAAAAACACAAAATTCATAGGAAAAGTCATTATTTTTAGGGTTTATGTCATTTTTTCTCATTTTTTTCTATTTTCATTGACACAAATAAACTTTTGTGATTATAATTCCGTTTGTTTCAAATCAATAGAGCCCACAGGAGCCAAAATATCTTGATTTGTTCCGATGAGGTCCTCTGCGTACTATGACTTTTTTTAAAAAATCATAAAAAAATAAATAAAGGTGATAATTTTTTTTTATTATTTTTTTTGTCGATAAAATTGTGTCTAGTTTCATCCCTATTCGTTTGTGCACTTTATCCGGGGACACACTGTATAAAAATTGATAAATACATCAATAACCAATTATGAATTGAACTTGAAAGGTAAAACATCAGTTAATAATTAATTAATTTTAAAATTGCATTTAACTAGCTGTTGCCTGCGACTCCGTCTGCGTAAAAATCGTATAGGTAGGTATCGCTACTCGCGCAAAATGTACCTTTTAGTTTTTTGGAGTTTAAGCTATTTCCATTCCATCCGGAGAAGATGGTATTACTACCCAAAACAGGAAAACAAGTTCTATTGCCCCATATTACAAATCTGTTCAACTCCATTCTCCATACTGGCCAATTTCCTCGAGACTTCTGCCACTCAAATATTACCCTTCTCCACAAAAAAGGCGACAAATCTGACATTGGGAACTACAGACCAATCAGTTTAATATCGCATATTTATAAATTATTTATTAAAGTTATAGAAAACCGTCTTGCCCCACTGCTGGACAAACATCAACCTGTGGAACAAGCTGGATTTCGGCCCAGTTTTTCTACTACAGACCACCTCCACACCATTAATCAAATAATTGAGAAGTCCAACGAGTTCAACAGACCACTCTATCTCGCATTCGTGGATTACAGCAAAGCGTTTGACAGCGTCAAGCACTCTGCTGTGTTTTCCGCAATGCGTAATCAGAGCATCGACAACACCTATGTTGAGCTCGTTGGTGCTATTTACCGGCACAGTACAGCCAGCATCAAGCTGCATGCTCCCGGCCCAAAATTCCGCATTGAAAAAGGCGTCAAACAGGGCGATCCACTATCTCCAAAGTTGTTCACCAGTTGCCTTCAAGAAATTTTCAGACCGCTAGCGGTTTCGTGGGAGACTATGGGCATCGACGTAAACGGGAAAAGGTTAACAAACCTCCGCTTTGCTGACGACGTCGTCCTATTCTCTCACACAGCAACCCAACTCGAACGAATGCTCCAAGAACTGAGCACGGCAAGTCTTGAAGTCGGACTCAAAACGAATAGGATGAAGACCCAGCTGATGACCAAAGGCACGAAACGTAGGGTCACGGTAGATGGGCAAGATATACAATACGTTGACGAGTATATCTACTTGGGCCAGATAGTATCCTTCGACAACAGACAGTTTAAGGAAATTGATCGACGGATCCAAAACGCCTGGAAGAGCTTCTGGTCCATGAAGGCGCTAATGAAGGGCAACCTTCCACTTTCACTTAAGCGCAAACTCGTCGACGTTTGTATTCTTCCCATCCTAACCTACGGTGCCCAAACTTGGTCACTGACTGAAGCCCAAAAATCCCGACTCAAGATTTGCCAGCGAGCAATGGAGCGCAGCATACTCGGTGTTCGCAGAACTGATAAGATCAAAAACACCGAGCTAAGTACGCTCCAAAACTGGAATTGCGGATGTGGGTGCCAAGACCGCTAAGCTTAAGTGGGACTGGGCTGGACACGTCTACCGAATTCATCCAGAACGATGGGCCAAGGTTGCCACCGAATGGACCCCACAAGATGGCCACCGGAGCAGAGGCAGACCAAAAAGGAGATGGCGGGACGACTTAGACGCGTTTCAAAGCAAATGGCGGGAGCATGCACTCAATCGGGATGAATGGCGGAAAAGAGGGGAGGCCTTTGCCCAGCAGTGGGACACGCAAATAGGCTAATAAAGAAAAGAAAGAAGCTATTTCCATATTTTTATTCCATGTACAGGGTGGCCAATTTGGAGGTATACAACTTTTTTTTGCCGCCGTTTTGTTTTGGCGGTAAATATGACAGTTGTTGCATGAAAATTACTTTTTGTACTCCTCGATTAAAATGTGTGTATTACGATTTCATAGAGAATACTGTAACGTCACTCTTTTCATCGTTGAATAGTCTAGATGTTACTTCCGAAACAACCGAAATAACTATTTCGATACGCTCTAGACAACCGAAATAACTATTTCGATACGCTCTAGACAACCGAAATAACTATTTCGATACGCTCTAGACAAGCGAAAAAAATTTGAAAATAGAACTTCGGATTTCCATATATGTGTCCTTGTTTAAGGAGCCTCGATCCGATACAAAATTGCCAATCTGTGTCGTTTCGGAACGTAGCAGCGTCGCATCATCTGTCAAAAATCTACTTTTAGTTTTCTTATATACTCGTATTAATGACTTACATTATTAATTTTAATGAACTCGTACAAAAAGTATTGTTCACAATAGTGTCATAATTAAGCTTTTTAATCTCGTACCTTACTTAGGCCACTCAGCAAGCTTCGTGGCCTAAACACGGTACTCGACTAAAAAGCTCTCTATTATAACACGATTACGAAAAATACTATTGAGTAGATATGGCAAATTTGTTACGGATCGTTTTACGACGGAATAACGTGTCACACGTCACGAGCCACAATAAAAACATTAAAAAGAACGTTTCCCGGTCGATTAATTTCGAGGGACGGTGACATTGATTTACCCCCAAGATCGCCTGATTTAACAGCCCCTGACTTTTTTTCTGAGGGGCTATCTAAAGGAACGTGTCTAGGTATGCTAACGGGCCAATGAACCTTCAGCAATTAAAAAAAAAATTCAAGACACAGTCACTGAGATAACGCAGGAAATGTTTGAAAATGTGATGAAAAACGCAATGAAAAGGGTTCACATCTGCTATGCTGCTAGAGGTGGACATTTGTCTGACATTGTTTTCCATGTTTAACTGCCAGCTCTAAATACTACATTTAACAAGGAATACTTAAAAAAATATATATTTCATAGAATAAAATTACAAAACTAAAGTGTACTTATACCTGTTATTTGGCCACCCTGTTATTTGGCCATCCTGTATATATTATTTGGCTCGTAATTTTTGACACTGCAATACAATTATTCCAATAAAAGTTATGCTTAACAGGGGCGAGGGGGAGAGGGGGGAGGGGGGAAGAGCAGCTAGCGGCCTACATTTGGAATGGACTAATAACTTATACACCCTGATTTAAACATAGGCTACCTACTCTGCCGTCCTAAGCAAAAACGCAGCAACTAAGTTATTATGACGTATCTGTGCAATTCATTTTACGCTGAGAGAAAAGGACAGAGTTATGTAACTGGTCTATAGTCTATACTTTTAGGTATTTAAAAAAATGTAAACATTCCAAATCACGTGACTTTGTTAAACAACCAATCAAAACTGTTTTATCGAGCTTTGACGTACGACGACTTTGACGGCAGCCAATAGAAGCAGAACACTGTCTACTTCTATTGGCTGACGAACTATATCACGTGGTTGTTTTGTTTACATTTTTTTAAATGCCTAAAAGTATACACTATAGCTCTGTCCTTTACGCTCACCGTAAAATGAACTGCAAAGCCATTCAGTTCAGTTTACGCTGAGAGAAAAGGACAGCTATATAACTGCTATAGCTCTGTCCTTTACGCTCGCCATAAAATGAACTGCATAGCTATGTCATAATAACCCCCCTGTAGTAATATCAACCTTATTATTAACACTACGCTAGCTAGCGTATCTCTTCGTTTAGTTTTTAAACCAACCGCGTCACTGGTAGATGACGTGATACAAAAAGTCACGTGATGTGCCAGTGACGTGATTGGTTTAAAAACTAAACGAATAGAAACGATAGTTAGCGTAGTGCATCTTGCCTGGGCCCTCTGGCAATCAATATTGCTCCGCAAAGAGATGGGGCAAGTCATTACGACAAGGATAGTGATACTCTCAACAACGACGGTCGGCCGGACGGACGAGCGAATGTCCAAGCGGCGAGTTTAAGTTGTCCCGTCAGTGCGAACAAAACATATTTTAGCGCGTGCATTTTCAATTAAACAGCCTTTTAGGGTCTCCCCAGACCTATCGACGCGCAAAAATAAGTTCTATGTCCACGCAATAAGATCGAAAACGAAGTCGTTCCGTTCGCAACGCCGAGCCGGGCCGAGCCGAGCCGAGCGATACCATTTTCACTCTTACTGCACGGACATAAAAAAAGTTCTTACCGGCTCAAGCCGATTCCGCGTCGATAGGTCTGGGGAGACCCTTATACATAGGTTCGATCCATCGGCAGAAATCATGCTGCTAAATTGAAAATGCACGCGCTAAAATATGTTTTGTTCACACTGCCGGGACTACTTAAACTCGCCGCTTGGACATTCGCTCGTCCGTCCGCCCGTCCGTTGTTTTTAAGAGAATATAGTAATCAGTAAGTTAATTTATGAATTTATTATTTTATTTGTTAGCCTAAAGTGTCCCAGTAAGTATAACCTTACAGACAATCGTATGACATTCAATATCACTCCGCGCCAGCCAAGTAAAGGGTGCGGTGGCGGACGGAGTCATCACGACGAGGGCACTCTCGCGCGCGTGCCGCAGACGTGTCGCGGGGACCACGCGGCGAGACTTGCCGGGACAATCCTCGGACAGTCTCTGTTAGCTTATGTACTCCGAACTCTAGTATGGCTATGCGAGGGTCTAGTATGGCTGCGTCTATATCGCGTGTCAAATGTGGATAAAGCTACCGTACATTTTTGACACGTGTACTTATTTGCGTGTCTATAGGTGACGGATAAACGCGATATTAGGCCCGCTAATACAACTTATGTTACTCCTGCAGTGCCTCATTGTACTGTTTTTGTTTTACATACGTACTATTTCCTAAACTCTTCATAAAAAGGTAGTTTCGTCTGTCCGACTCTTGGTACTACAAAGCTTTAATTAGGCATAGTTATAAATTTACATTACGCCAAGAAAGTTGTAAAATAAAATATTGTAAAAACCTCCCATACATGTAAAGCAAACCTATATATACTTTTTTATTTGCGGTTTCCTAAGGACTAAGATGGAATGCCTCTTAAGTATCGTCAAGTCTCTTAGGGACGCAACGCAACAATCATCACACTGCTGCTTGGCGCTTGTGTAGCGATCCGACCCTGTACGTGCCATTCAGGAGTTTAAATGTTGATCCACCATAGAACCTTGTCATAATGATAGTGTCTGAACTGCTGCACTAATCTGTCAAAGGCGTTAAAGCGACAAAATATAAAAGTTTGCAGCTGCTTAAAAGGCGGACTGTACAAGGTTATACCGTTACTAAACTATTATCTACCTACTACATTAATATAAACATTACAACGACGATTACTTTTTTTTAAATTCTTAACCGCCTTAACTTATTTTATACGCTTCGCTAATAACGAGTCTAAGACAATATGGTATCACCTAGTAGAAGGCCTTGTTTAATATAATAAAACAATGTCCCAGAATATCGCAAACGCGTGGTCACCGCCGATTTTAAATTAAACCCGTCATCCACGTCAGTTCACGGAGTGGCCACGACACGACGCCGACACGACTAGCCAACAGCCGTTCAGATTTAATTGCTATTCGGACATCGACGTGATTGGTCGAGTGGGCTGGAAATCGAATTTGGAACTCGAAATATTCGCTGGTAAACTTCCGTTCAAGGATATGGGGCTAGATGCGTTCTATGACTATGTTTTATACTATGTAATGGTAAGGTAAAAGCATCTATTATGGACAAGGCTCCAGAGATGAACATTATCATTTTTTTAAATGAAAACATATCAATACTAAACATTTTATTCTAATAGTACGAGTAGTAATCCCGAATAATTTAATATAATCTAATTGTAGCACTAAAAGCATTATCAATCTCAGAGACTTATATTTATGGAATTGTTCATAACTGGAGCACTGTCCATAATAGGAGCTTTTACCTTATACAGATAACAAATCTAACAAAAAGCAAGCTTTTGAGAAACCCAACTACTACTGTTTGAATAAAGTCGTCAAAGTAATGTTACTGATCGTGTATGTATAGCGACCCGCCCGAGCGTCGCTTCGGTTTATCTGAGTATGATATATAGCCTATAGCCTTCCTCGATAAATGGGCTATCTAACACTGAAATAATTTTTCAAATCGGACCAGTAGTTCCTGAGATTAGCGCGTTCGAGCAAACAAACAAACAAATTCTTAACCTTTATAATATTAGTATAGATATATCATGTAGGTATATTGACGACGCGCTGGCCTAGTGGGTAGTGACCCTGCCTACAAAGCTAGCGGTCCTGGATTCAAATCCCGGTAAGGGCAGATATTTGTGTGATGAGCGCGAATATTTCTTCCTGAGTCATGGATTTTAACTATGTATTTAAGTATATATTTCTCTATATAATTATTTATATCGTTGTGTACTTAGTACCCATAGCACAAGCCTACAGCTTAGTTTGGGATTAGGTCAATTGGTGTGGCATTGTCACCCTGAGATATTTTTTTTTTTTTTAAATAACTTTAATATAGGCTTATGACACTCTAGTGGTTAAGACGAATCTAACCACGTATAAATAATTAAAATCGGTTGACCCGTTGAGTAGTTACGAGGAAACATACAGTCGGACATACATACAGGTCAAACACATAACCCTCATTTGGGTCTTGCCGCAGTCGGGTAAACAGAACATACAATCTTATACTATCTCAAACAAAATGCTATTAACAAATTCTACTTAATACATTTCTTCCAATCCAAACAACGCTTCAGCCATAAACCTTTGTATCCTGACATCTGATGTTACAAAGTAAAACTAACAAAGCATGGCCTAGGGAGACTTCAGTTTCAGAGCTGTCGGGGCAGACACAGACAAACCGACGGAGGTCTTTGTTGCCGCCGCGGGCGCGTGGTCAAAGGATTCGCTGTAATTTTTGATGGGAAGACATTGATATGCTTTTGAAGTTAGAGTTCATAGATGTAGGAAAACTTAGATCCCGTGTAGCCAAATGTCAAGCGCACCAACTTTTTCTTCTGTGTACAACACAACTTGTAGCCAATATCACTATCATCACTACATACTCGTAGTATAAAACAAAGTCGCTTCCCGCTGTCTGTCCCTATGTATGCTTAGATCTTTAAAACTACGCAACGGATTTTGATGCGGTTTTTTTTAGTAGATAGAGTGGTTCAAGAGGAAGGTTTTTATGTAAATAAATTTTGTTTTATGTACGTGTGTTATAGAAAACTCAAATAAACCGAAGCGAAGCGAGGGCGGGTCGCTAGTTATTGATAAACCACACGTCACTGACTGCAAACTTACGCACACTAATGCACAGTCACACACTGACACACCTAAAAAGTGCTACCCTTTTGAAATTCCATCGAAAGCGGACATATAATTCGACGGCAAAGTGTAATGACCTCCTAACTAACATTTCGTCATTCTTGTGATTCTTATGTACATGGGTTTAAAATATTATTTCGCATGCACTAGCAAGACCACCAAACTGGTTTCGTATTATTTAGTGAGGTATAAAAAAAAATAGCTCCTCAGTTCATAAATTTGCGTAGACTTTTTTTTCGTTTCCTGTAAAATCATATTTATTTAGATAGGAGGTATCTATAGACGACTCTTTTTAACGAAGTGCATTTGTAACAGGTGCGACGAGTACTATTTGCCGTTTTTATACTTAGGTACTTCCTCTATGCTTTCCTACCTTTATGGAGTTACGTTTAGACGTTATTTTGTTTGCTTGGTATTGTGAAGGTTTTTACAAAGAGTTAATTAAAAGGGTACACTGACTGAAGTTCTTATTACACTGGAATATGTTGCGTTCTCCCAAATTTTACACTTTTACGCATCGCCTCAGCTCGCCGGTGGAAAAGCAGTTTTACGATACTAATACAATAAAGTAATTGTTATATATTTGGTCTGTCGGTTTTTTATCTTTTACGGCTAAAGACTACACCAATTTTGATTCAATTGACAACGCGCTGGCCTAGTGGGTAGTGTCCCTGCCTACGAAGCGGTCCTGGGTTCGAATCCCGGTAAGGGCAGATATTTGTGTGATGAGCGCGAATATTTATTCCTGAGTCATGGATGTTTTCTAATGTATTTAAGTATATATTTCTCTATATATAAGTATTTATATCGTTGTCTAGTACCCATAGTACAAGCCTAGAGCTTAGTTTGGAACTAGGTCAATTGGTGTGAGATTGTCCTCTTATATTTATTTATTTATTTATTTAAAGGCGTGTAGTACTGTTAGGCGATGGGCTTGCAACCTGTCACTAATACACTGGTAAACATCTTCGCCTAAGTGTGCAAAATGTGGTTACAAAAATATCAAAAAGTTTTTATAGTTATTGGAAATTCTGTAGCTCTGCCTACCCCACTCTGGGAATAAAGGCGTGAGTTTATGTATGTATGTATGTATGTATTTATTTAATTAAGTATGGTGAGCGAGTAACCAAAGAAAATACCTATTTTAAAGTTTCGGGAGTTCTTGTAGAAATCTATGCGGGCGAACTCGCGGGAATACGTTAAGCAGTCTGTGATAAAAGGACGTTGGCAGTATTTATAAAAAAAACGTCTGATTAAAGTCGTCTCTAACCTAAAAGTACCATAGAGTTTATCGAAACTTATCGTATTTACTTAGAAATGTAAGGTCATGAGGCAAGGGCGACTATCATGCCATCCATATCCCGAAAGTACCTATTAGGTACAATACTTAAAAGTGGAGGTAGAGTAGTTAGGTATATACAATAAGTAAATAAATATAAATATGTATATGAAGTCGCCGTCAATAGAACTTGCAAAAGATGTAATCAAAACCAAACGAACCACTATGGTTACACGAAAATCACGTACTTTTGAAGATCAAGTGAGGTCTTATACAGTGTGTTACAGCACCCGGGCTTTTTTTAAAGTAGGTTAAAATAACGTATACCTGTAACGTAACTATGACATTAATTTAATTAATAAACACATTTTCAGGCTTTGTTAACTTTCTAACAAAATTTTAATTGCCAGCAATGTAAAGCATAGCAAATTGACAAGTGCAAATGACAGTCGACGGATACTTTGATTATTTATGATTTGCCCCCGTACCACGACGTGCCTTGTACCACGCAACAGCGATACTGATAACGATGAACACGCAGCACATGCACTACATTAAAAATGGACAGTATCTAAAAATAATAATTGTGAAGTTATTTTAATTATTTTTTAATTGATAATACTTGCAAACAATTGCTAAAGCAGCATATTATCGGTTTTAATAAATGCCCGCATGCCGGTAACACACTGTATAAGTCTGCAATGATTTATAGGTACACTAGATCATTATTTTCATAATTAAGTTTAAGATGAAATAACTATTCCTTATACTCTATATTTAATAAAAACACGCTTGGTGAATATTTGAGGTTATGTGTCAAACAGTACTAATTTGTTTGCAACGTTCACAAGTTCTATAGACAGCGATTTTATAATGTGATTTGAAATCGTTGTTTTTTCGTCTCTAACTTTTTCCTAAATTTCGTTTTTGTACAAACTAGGTATATATTTAATTCAGCTCTTATTTCTATTCAACATATAGCAGACGAAATGTATAGAATCGACGTAAGCTGATGACAGACCGCTCGTATCAACTCTATACATTTCGAGTCGATAGAAAACAAACGTTAGCAGCGTTTGGATCTTGGCTAGGCCCTTACCATGAGTTTTCGCCATCAAGTTGAATGCTCTGTCTCTCGCACTCTATAAGAATACTTACTGCGAGGAATGCGAGGGACAGAACATTCGAATCGCTAGCGAGTACGTTAGTTGTAACTCATGGTATGTATGTATGGCACAGTAGTTTTTTTTCTATAAGTTTGATGGTTTATTGGAATTGTCCGTCGTCCCAAACTCACCTCATGTAGGACTAGCTGTTGCCCGCGGCTCCATCCGCGTTGAGTCGATTATCACTCTTCTCTCGAGAACTATTCAATTTTCCAGAATCAAAACTATCCTATGTCCTTCCTCGTGACTCACCTCATATCAAAGTTCATGGAAATCGATGAAGCGGTTTACCCGACACACGGACAGACAGACATACTAGTTCACATTTATAATATTACATTACATATTACACCTATCTAGCGCCTGAATTTGTGTCTAGCGAGATATGTCTATGGTCATAAAACATCTAAATAAATAAAAATACACAATCAAATATAGCCTTTTTTTTTATTGATTTGGAACACAAACAGTCATTAGCATAGATCTTATTAATTTACAAAAAAAAGTATTGATTTATACCTACAAGGCACATTTAAAATTAATTAAAGGAATATTGAATATTTCGATATTTTGAAAATAAAGAAATTAATACCCAAGAAGGCAACTGCATAGCACAAGCATTGTACATTTAATATTGTTATCAATAGAGTACAGAATGCTTCGACTACTACCTATACATTGCAGTTAGCCCCCTTCTTTGACATCGGCAGATTTAGTCTCAGCTCACCCTATAATTTATCTTATCTTTGTCTTCTTAATATACCTTCTTCTTGTGACTTCTCCTAAGCTCCCTAAACGCCTTGTAGTCAGATTCTACATGTCTGTGAAAAGCCACAGTAACTGCTTTCTTCGACTTCGACCTGGTTTGAATCGCTGACCGGTTATCCGCCAACAAAGAGTGCATGTAAATATGCCCGTTCTCTCCGTAGAAATTGACAAAGCTGTATTCTGCACTGAACCCAGTTAAATCAGGTACTGTTGCGTCACAGGGAACCGCAACCACGCTGCTGTTGATCAACACGTATGAAACACCGTCTACGATCAAAGGAACAGTGTGCTCGACTTCAGTCTCGGAGAAGGGATCCCAAAGAGGACGACCTAAGATAATTCTATTGTAATTAAAATTCAACCCTGTTATGTTCTCAGGAGTTGTGCTTCCTTTATACAAAACTTTGGGTTTGTTGTCTTCTCCCAAGAAATAAATAGCGCCTTTTAAATCAAGAACAAAGTCTTTAGCGTATTCGATACCTTCTACTTTGGTTTTAACAGTTCCCTTCTCAGATATGTTATAAATTTTATTGTCAGCACTCAATACGAAAATAATGTCTTTATTTGAAACTTTGTCTATGGCTTTGAAATCATCAGTGACGGTTCCGAACTTGGCTATGGAGCGTGTTCTAGAATCGTACGTGTAAATACCATCACTAGCTGATATGTAGACCTGGGTGTTATAAGAACTTAGCTCCTCATTAGGGTAGTCAGAAACCGAGTCGGTTCCATCTTTTATTTTAATAGCCGTCTTATTCTTCAGCAGGTAAATACCATTATTAACCCCATTTGTGTACAAATTGAAGAAAACAAGCGGATGTCTTTTGGTATCAGGGCGATAGATATCAAAAATGTTCAAGTAAGTTGAAGGAGGTACTAGAATGTTCCTTATTTCTTTCTCAGTGGTGAAGAGGTCGTATACTATACCGTACGAGGTATAGAAGGTTCTGTTCGGTTGTAGATTTAAGATGTTGTTTTGGGTGTAGTTGGTGGTTGTCGCCACATCTTCACCGAGCGCGACGGCAAGCAGGATCCCGAAACACAACGGCACCTGAAAAGAACCTGTATTAAATACCCGTGACTTCGTTCCGTAGGTTTAGACTATCGTTATTCCCTTAGGAACTCTTAAATTATCCGGGATCCAAAGTAAAATAAATATCAGGGGAAAATGTCACACCAATTGACCTAGTCCCAAACTAAGCTCTAGGCTTGTACTATGGGTACTAGACAACGATATAAATACTTATATAGAAAATATATAGAAAACATCCATGACTCAGGAACAACTATTCGCGCTCATCTCACTTATATCTGTCCTTACCGGGATTTGAACCCAGGACTGCTAGCTTCGTAGGCAAAGTCACTACCAACTAGGCCAACACCGTAGCCTATGTGTTCCAGGGTATAAGCTATCTCCATTTCAAATTTAATCCAAATCCGTTCAGCCGTTGTTGCAGCGTGAAGGGGTAACAAACTAACACACATACTTTCGCATTTATAATATTAGTAAGATATAAGGACCACTATACCACGAAATTTGTCAATAGAGTACGAATATAAGTAAATAAGTTTGAGTAAATTTTCTAATTAGATCTTTAAACAAAATCTAAGTGATAAAAAAAAAACATTTATTGAATTATTTCACGATAAACATAAAATGGGTTGGGAGCTCTTCTTTTAAGTTCAATTAACCTGTATAGAAGAGTAAAATATATCAAAATTTACTTCTTTTACACAATTTTTTTGTTTTAATGACTCATTATTTACTATTTTTATTACAAAGTCCCTCAAGCGCTGAGTAGGATAGTAGAATTTCTTTGGAATAAAATGAAATAAATTCGTATGTATATAAAAAAAAATAAGTACTTAAATTAAATTTATAAATATAAACATTTACCTTCATCGCTGCGAGTCTGCCGGACATTAAAAGACGTTTTCTTTTTTCGCGTTATATCAAGTAGTAAAAATGTCACTTAGGTTATCACTGGGGTTATCCTGTCACCATTTGATTGAACGTCGTAAGGTACAACGGCCTGATACAAAACATTTTTCAAAGCGACTTTTAACTTATGTTAACAGGTATAAGACTCTTTTTCGAACCAACGAGCCCTTGCGGATATAATACGTACTTATAGTATCTTGGCTCTTTCCCAAGGTTCCGTAAGAAAATGGTGATCGAGTCTTCGGTGTCTGTCTGTATGTATGTCACAGCAGTTTTTTTTCTGAAACTATAGAAGCTATCAACTTGAAAGGGTAAATTTGTTTGAAGAATATTGACATATTTTTATTCAGTGGGCAGTATAATTTATGGATAGATATTTATGATTTAAGTGTTCAGTTTTTGGTAGGTACGGTCACGAGCGTTAATTTGGGACCCATTTCAAGAAAAATATGCTTGAAGTCGTCAATGTCATTAGAGATGTCAAGACATATGTAACTTTTAGGAAACTCATCCTTATTGTTGTAGAATGTCAGATTGACTTTGGACCTAAGGTGGGTACCAAATTAAATCTCGTGACTGTACTAAAAGTACGCCTAAGTAAGAATATTAAATATCTCGGCTCCGATGCACTTAAGCGTATTACAATCCATAACAAAACATGTTTATTTTGAATTATTCTTCATAATTGACCACTTTTATTAATGGCCGCTCACCTAGGATATGTATGACTTTTACAAATGACAACACTTTTACCCAAACCCCTTTGGCATACTTGGTTACCCGCATCTGTTGTTGGTAAAATTATTTTTCTAAATATTTGAAAACGGGTCCAGAATGGGGGGTTCAAAAATGAAAGTTATTTAATTATAGCAAACGGTGCTCATCCGCCCATTGCAAAACTATTTTAAAAATAATATTCAATACTCTGTGACGTATTTTTTGATGTACTTAGAGCGAGGAATGTATAAAAAATTACCGTCCGTTAGCTACGAAGTTTATACACCAAAAAATATGAAAAACTCCTGACAGAGATATTTAATTCCATTTTACGCGAAAAATTGACATATTTTACAACTTTGGAAAAAATTGCACTGGACAGGTTTTTTTTCATAACTAAATCAATATCTACATTTTTTCACTGTTGCGGCAATCATTTATAGTGGATCCATGGGGAATAGTTATGAAATTACCAATCTAACTTTTGGCAGATTGATTTGATTACCTATTACAGTATTTAGATATAGTTATTGTTGTGTCTCCGTATATGTATAAAGAAATTGTATATTTCCGGGGCTATAATAATAAGGAATCTCTCACACTGTTCTTATCTATCCCACCCAGCATAAATAAATACAGTTTTATGACTTTATTGATCTTAATTGCGCTATTAAAAGGTGTTTCACCTCTGAACGGCAACGGTCAACGGACAATCATTCGAAGTGCTAATAACGTAACACTCACAGTTGTTTGAACATCAATTTGCACTATATGTGGGTTGTTTTTGTATTTCTTTGTTCAAATTGTAAGTTACAAACATTGCAGTATAACTTTTAAGGAGTTTTGACGACGCGATAGCCTAGTTGGTAGTGACCCTGCCTACGAAGCTAGAGGTCCTGGGTTCAAATCCCGGTAAGGGCAGATATTTGTGTGATGAGCGCGAATATTTGTTCCTGAGTCATGGATGTTTTCTATGTATTTAAGTACCTTTATATTTCTCTATATAAGTATTTATATCGTTGTCTAGTACTCATAGTACAAGCCTAGAGCTTAGTTTGGGACTAGGTCAATTGGTGTTTCACAGTACCCTGATATTTTTTTTAATTTTTTATTTTAATAATATTATAAAGAGGAAAGATTTGTATTTTTGTATTTTTGTGTGTGTGTATGTTGGTAATGAATAAACTCAAAAACGATTGTGCCGATTTCAAAAATTCTTTCACCATTGTAAAGCTACATTCACCCTGAGTACCATCTACACTAATGTTATTTATAAAGAGGAAAGATTTGTATTTTTGTATTTTTTTGTGTGTGTATGTTGGTAATTAATAAACTCAAAAACAACTGTGCCGATTTCAAAAATTCTTTCACCGTTGGAAAGCTACCTTCAACCTGAATGACCTCTACACTAATGTTATAAAGAGGAAAGATTTGTATTTTGGTGTGTGTGTGTATGGTGGTAATGAATAAACTCAAAAATTAATGTTCCGATTTCAAAAATTCTTTCACCATTGGAAAGCTACATTCACCCTGAGTGACATGGGCTATGTTTAATTTTGTGCGTGGTGTTTAAGTATAATGTAAGCAGTTTTACTGACATTTTTATTTCCTCTGCCCCTGTAAACTCCCGTGTACCAAATTGGCTCTAATGAAGTAACTCGATCGTTTTTAATCTGTGCCATGGGCGATTGAAGTTTTTTTTAATGGCAAGGAGAAGGCATGGTGATGGTAAGTGATGGTAAGTGATGGTAAGTGCGATCTTAGACCCATACACACTTGAATTCTTAAGACTACAATCTCGCTACCTATTCATTAATTACCTATACCTATTTAATGATCCAAAGATCAGATAACTAAGTACCCATCGATTTTCCTCGATCAAAGCCCTATAATTTTCTTCAGGCTTGAACTTGAACAATTAATAGTAATTAGTACTGTATAGGTACCTATAGATATTCTAAGAAATCATTCAGTCTGTTGTTTTAGTTACGGTTTTTGACATTGTTTATAATTTTGTTTATTGATAAAGAGATTAAAAAACAAAACACGGTTACAAATAAAATGACGTCATTCCGACCACTAGTCCAAAGCGGACGGAGCCAACACTGATAATATTAAACATTTAATTATATTTTTTTATTGTACATTAATACTTCAAAAAAATGTACAGTCAAGGAATTTAATTCCTTGTCCACTTTAGACTATGTCAAAGTGACGTGATCAATCAAAACGTAAGACATCTTATGATTTTATTTACAGTATTAATTTGACATAGTCCAAAGTGGACTAGGAATTAAATTCCGTGACTGTACCTTCAAACAGCTGATTCGAGTGTGTAAGAGGGGTAAATTGGAGAAACTAGGGTCGAAGTTTTCCAAATTTTGTAGGTACGGTCACGAGCGTTAATTTGGGACCCATTTCAAGACAAATATGCTTGAAATCGTCAATGTCATTAGAGATGTCAAGTCCTGTGTAAATTTTAGGAAACCCAACCTTATTGTTGTAAAATGTCAGATTGATTTTGGACCTAAGGTGGATATCAAATTAAATCTCGTGACTGTACAGTCACAGAATTTAATTCCTAGCCCACTTTGGACTATGTCAAGTAGACACTGTAAATTAAATCACAAGATGTCTCTTACGTTTTGACTGACTACATCACTTTGACATAGTCCAACGTGGACTAGGAATTAAATTCCTTGACTGTACAAGAAGTTTTTCGTCGACGAGCTCACAAGTGAGTTATTTAAGAGAATAACACGTCAGGCCCGCACTTGATCAATTATTGGCAATTACTGAGCAAACAAACTCTGTTGGTAATTGTTAGTTCGTGCCTAGTCTGGGAAGCGTGATTCATGTTTAAGTAAATCGAATTAAAAATGAGCAATACAAGTACAAAGAGATATGAATTGTTGGAAAAAACATAGTACCTACCTTAGAATGGGGTGAGTAGGGTTTAAGGGGTGAATAGGGACACAATCTAAAATGAAACATAAGTATAAGGTTTGTTTCAATAGAACTTGCCAACAACATAAACATACCTTGTATCCAAAATGTCTTTAATTTCCATTCTACATCATCAAATACTGCTAAATCCATGTGTTATTAAATCAATTCGTTGCACATCATTAAAAGAATTAAATAGTGCTAGAATATGGATATCTCATTGAATGTTTTGTTTACATTGTTGGCAAGTTCTATTGAAATAAACCTTATTACTAATTATTAGACTGAATTATTTTCAATCGACGTAACGTTATTGACCATTGAATACTTGTTCTTATTTGCAACAAGTTATGACTTATTTTACGTTGTGTCCTTACTCACCCCGTTTTACGGTAACTTTCTAAAATGTTACAAAATACCTTTAAATAAATACATGCCGTCACACATATTTACTTAATATAAGATTTCAAACTATTTAAAATGTATGATTTATTTCACTGTATCCTATCAGTTCAGCAGATCTCTATAAATTTAAGGATCTCGAAAGTTCGCTTATCCGCCATTTTTGGAAATGTTCTACAGCGGATCCCTTTGACTGCCATACATAGATATCGTTGGTCATAATGTATTGTTAATCATACTTTTTTTTGTCATAACTTCTTTCAGGCTGAAGTTACAGTTTTTGATAAACGTTTATCGTGTAGATTAGTTAGGTTAGGTTAGGTTAGTTTTATAAAAATCCTGAAAAAATAACCGTGTCCTGAGAAAAATGCATTATGACTTGCGAAAATTATGACTTGAAACACATTATGACTAAAAATAATTATGGCAGTCAATAGAGACCCGTTCTACAGATATCTAAAACTCTGAGGAAGTGGCCTGAAAGTGGCAGTGGCAGACGCGCAGCATTAGCTGAGGCGGCCTTTACCAGATGCCACACTATTTACGCCGATTTTTTTTTAATTATTTGTTTGTTAAGTTTTGTATTACGTGGTAAATATGGTAATGAAACATTTTTCTTTCTTTTCAATTTTTACAAATATCCTTATAATAATAGACATTTTTAACATCATTCCTTTTAACATTGCAGACACTTTAAACTAACTTCACAATTTCCTTATAGAACTGCATACATAAATGTGGTTAAAGTTATTTCCGGAGAACTGGCCTGACAAGTGCACTCAACTTGTGTTTGAGGTCAGACACCATTCTAAGAATATACAAAAATAAGCAGAACGGGTTGTTTTCAAAACATTTTCCAGTTAGGTAGGTACATAGTAGATAATCATCATTTTGTACATTTATTTAGACTTAACTTTTGGAACAACATGGTAACACATCAAGGGGATTGCGAGGATGACATTTTCATAGGAAATGCGATAACGTTAAGGTCCCCTTAAACCTTTCTCGTTTTTTTTTTTAATACTTATGTACGTTGAAGATATCATGAAAAACAGGTCGTACGTTTTCCTTTTCACGTAAATATTCCCTGGAAAGAAATAATTTAGCGATGTAGGATTGACGTAAGCTGATGACAGACCGCGGCGACCGCCGACAACTCCATACATTTCGAGGCGATAGAAAACAGAAACGTTAGCAGTGCTTGCACCTTGGCTAGGTCAGGCCTACTATACATTTTGTCGATTTTTGAAAATGTTTCCGGCGACTTTTTGGATTGACGTTAAGCCGGGTCCACATTTGTGACAAACCGCCGAACCGAACACTGTGACTTCGCCGCGGACTTGTTACGTATAGTGTGGACGGGTGGAAGTTGGCATCGGATCGGACGCTGGTGCTAGCTCCGTGACCGTGACAAAGCCAGATGTCTGTAACGATAGTATGGACGGCATTTGTAACGCGTACAAATGTTACAAATTACACGTGCGAGGGGCGGGGGAGCGGGTGTTGTCTTGTCAAGACGTGCATTCGCCCGATCCGTCAATCCCGTGTAGGTACCAGCGTGATGACACGCGTGCTTGTACGCGTGACAAAAATCGCAGTGTGGACCTCTCCCGCACACCGAGACAGTACCGAACATCCTTTGAAAAAGACCGACTTTGGATGGATCGGCACGTGTCCCGTGTCATTTGACCGTAACAAAGCCAAAACATCGTCCACATTTATCACAACTAACATTGTGGCAGTACGTACAATGTTTGGGTGTGTAGTATGAGAGGACTAATAGAGAAATCTCTCTCCAGGCGGGTGTTATGCCTGGGGACCGAAGTCCATTGGGAAGAAGTTGGAAGTGCTACATATATTAACTGACTGTTGAAATTTCGCTTGCGCGTTGTAGAACAGTTTAGTTCCGCTGTCTGACGTTGTGACGTTGTTGGCGCTGGCGAGTTGATGGTACGTGGTTTGCCGTTAGATGTCGCCATGTCGCCACACCAGCCCCCCTTTGAGACCGGAGTGTGATGGTGATGCTGATGACGTGCAGTCTGTGCGTTGAATTGTTGCTTGCAAGTGCCAGCAGTAGATGTCTCCAGTAGTGCTCAGAGCCGCGTTGGCGAGCGTAGCAGAAGACGAGGAGTGAGTGGAGTACACAGGTGAGTCGTGTACCTTGCTCGTGAAGTACTCGTAGTTGGACGCAGTGAGTCGCGTTGTTCAGTGAGAGTAATGTTGCACACTGTAGACACCAGGCATAGAGATATGACAGAATGCTAGTGGTGCACAGTGCGGGTAAAGTCGGCTTGCTGTGAGACTGCGTCATTTGCTTGAAGGTCGTCCCAGGTTGCGTAATCGTCCATTGTCGAGGATCACCAATGTAGTAAGAGAGTATCACGTCGGGGTCACCAACCAATGTAGGATGAGGATCACGTCGGGGTCACCAATGTAGTATGAGAGGACTAATAGAGAAATCTCTCTCCAGGCGGGTGTTATGCCTGGGGACCGAAGTCCATTGGGAAGAAGTTGGAAGTGCTACATATATTAACTGACTGTTGAAATTTCGCTTGCGCGTTGTAGAACAGTTTAGTTCCGCTGTCTGACGTTGTGACGTTGTTGGCGCTGGCGAGTTGATGGTACGTGGTTTGCCGTTAGATGTCGCCATGTCGCCACAGGTGTACAGATATTTTGTTCAGAGAATTGAACGGATAACTGATCGTAACATTTGTACGTGTAACAAATGCCGTCCACACTATCGGTACAAACTCCCGGCTCTGTCACGGCCACGGTGTTCTGTTCGGCGGTTTGTCACAAATGTGGACCCGGCTTAAGGCGTGTACAGATTATGCGCGGCACCCGCTCGAGCCAGTGTTCCGTCAACCGTCCGAACTGCGCGCGCGCCAGCGACTGAAGCTTCTTTGATGCGGGCTCAAAGACCGACAGCGCTCGGATCGCCTAGGTATTGTCGTAAGCTGGGGCCCTAATATGGCTGCGTTTACTATGTGACAAACTTTGGACAAGCCTTTCGTCACCATCCGACACGTTTATAAGTTCGAGAGTGACTGATATCTACTTTATTCACACTTGACACGCGATATAGACGCAGCCATACTTGGCCTGCTAATGAGTTAATGACATAATATCCCGTCGACCGCTTATGATAACTCCATACATTTCGAGACATTAGAAAACACAAACTAGGCTAGGCTTACCGGATTGACGTAATCTTATGTCAATTCCATACATTTTGTCAATTTTCGATAAGCGCTAACGTAGTGGTTGTGCTATGTATCTTTTTTTTTGTCTCGGCTTCGACGTTAAAGCGACTAAATACAAGTGTTTAATTTCGATTAACTTACGAAAGAAGTTGAGATTGTCTAACCTTATTTTGCACGAAAACAAGTTTTACAAATGAGTAACTTGTATGAACCGCTTAATAACGGGATTATGACTTTTAGGTGAGTAAACAGTGCGAGTCAGGCTGTCTGTCTGTGCAGCAGTGTCGCGAGAGTGGCCGGTGAGTGAGCTCGTGAGTAACCTGACTGACAATGCGTGTTATGGTGAGTAGAAGATTTAAATATTATGAATTTGTTTAGTGTGACCTTGTTGGTAATCAGCAGTGACCTTACCTGCAATGCTAACGGGTTCAAAACCCGAAGAGAATTTTGTGTTATGTTCCATATTTGTATTTGTCTTGGATTTTTTCTATGCGTTTAATCGTTTAGTAGCCTTTGTTCCAATTAACCTATTCTCAAGCTAAGGGCGCGTACACATAGCCATCCGTTTTACACGTCCGATATTTGATGGGGTATGTAGTTGTATGGGCTGGTTCACACAATACCAGATTCCGGATCCAGTAAAAAAGAAGATAATAAGGTAAAAGATCCGTTAAGAAGGATCCTGTAAAAACGGACGTTCTAAGCTGGCTCATCAACACCTTTATTTTCAATGTATGTGCCTCTATGCGACAACAATAAATGATTGATTGATTGATTGATTGATTGATCATGTTTGGGACATTCTACCGCTCATAAATATTTGGGCACTCGTTATTATTTCCATACAATTGTAAACAAACTACTCTCCGAATTATACTGCTAACTCGGAGTCACTTGATAATTTAATTTTGAACATCACCACAGCCATTCATCATTTCGTAACTTAGCAAGATTGCGATTTTTTTTCATTTAAAAAAAATTCAATGTCTTCTCAGATCTTAAAAAAACGCGACCAATCTTGTCCACTGCTAAGCCAGCGAACTGCAGTATAATATGGCAAGTCGTTTTCTCCAAGAACTCCCTGAAGATTAAGACTACTTAACTGATACTAATGTATTACCGGGCAATACCTTAGGTAATACTTTGCGGGTGGTAGGACCTTGTGCAGGGTCCGTCCGGATCGCTACCACCGTCTTATCCATTAACCTACCGCCAAACAGCAGTGTTCGCATTGTTGTGTTCCGGTTTGGGGATAAGACAGCCGGTGAAATGACTAGCATAGAGGCATTCCATCTTAGCCTCAGGGTTGGCAACGCATTTGCAGTCTTAGGATTGCATAGCAGTCTTGTGATTGCGATTGTCTATGGGTCACAGTTTCCACTTACCACCAGGTGGCCTGTGTGCTCGTTTGTCTACTCGATGCCATAAAAAAAAAAAAAAAAAAACCTACACCATGACCAGCCATGAAACCAAAGTCTTGGCCCCCACGAATTTATACATATTAAGTGCAGTGTGGCCCTTGAGTCAAAAAGTTTAAGACCCCTGGCCTAACGCACTCGCGATCGCAATCGACTTAAAAGCGGAACAATTGTTTTTATTTTGTATGCAGACGAGCCTTCGATTTTCAAAATGTAAACGATTGCGATTGCGAGTGCGTTAGTCTATTGCCCCTCTGGTCAGAAAGTGACAGATGTCTTTTACACGTTTATCCACATCGATAAACACGACCATAACAGGCCCGCTGTTTTTATAGCGAGGTTTTTATCTAGGTAGGTAACTAAGAGTCCATTATAATATCACGTTATAGTTTAAATGTTATTATGGTTGTAGTGGATCCTCCTCGTGGTCCTCCTGGCCGTGAGCTGCTCCTCGTCTCCTGTCCCTGAGCACAGGCCAGTGCCGTCCAGGGTTCGTCGCGCCCCGCAGTTTACCAAGGGGCACAAGACTACTAGAGGTACATACATACATAAACTCACGCCTGTAATCCCAAAGTGGGGTAGCCAGAGCTACAGAATTACCAACAAGTGGTTGATACCTTAATTTGAACATAAAGATACAGGTACAGATGTAGTGAATAATCCTTTCCCATCGTTTTTAGTCGGATAACATCGTATTTATCTTACTTTCTCAGTTGGCTTATTAATGGGTACTGAAGCTTATTGAGAAAGCTAGATAAATACGAACTAATCCGACAAAAAACGATGGGAAAGGATTATTCACTACATCTGTACATTTAAGATATAGGGCAAGGACAGGTACAGGTTTCTAACATATTGCTGAAAACTTATGATATGCATGGTCTATGACTGGCTGTCATTCTGAAAACATCTGTTCAATTATTAAATTTTTTGTAAATTATTTTATCGTTGATTTTGGTTTGCAAATCCAGGGCAGTTTTTTAGGCCAACTTGTAACGTTGATGAAGAACTTGCATTGAATAAAATAACAGTGAAAAGATGGCTCCAAATGAGTTAGCGGTCAAGATCACACCAAGCCATTGAAGTGGTTGCTGGCCATCTTCAAGGGTCATAACGACTATGACAGGAAGACTTCGACGACAGGACAGGATTCACCGTACAACGTTGCTTATATACCTATACTTGACATTGGCAAAATGACGTTATTATGTAGAAGAAGAAGAAGAAGAAGAAGAAGAAATACATTTATTCACTAACCATAAGACACACTAACCCATACGCCATTAAACAAATAAATAAAAATAATATGATATGCATGTAGATAATAGTACATTACTTAACAAGAGCTGTAAAAGAAGAAGAAGCTTTTTTACTGCCCGTGATGAGTACCTACACAATTTTACGTCTTCACCTGGCCACAATGCGAGTTTTACCGTGCGCGCAGCGTGCGATAAAACTCACATTATGGCCAGGTGTTACGTAAAGTTATGTACTTACTTATGCGACTGTATGCGACTGTATGCATTAAAACACTAGTGTGATCTTATTATGAAACGAGCCGAAAGGAACTCGTGTATTGATGCCACTCATTATGCCCTAGTCACATAAAAATACTAATCTATTATTTGATTACAGAATTTTTTGAGTTTTTGGCAACAAGTCTTTTTTTTGTACTTGGAAATCTACAACCGTGCGTTTTTCGAGGGCCTTATCTTACCACGCACCTTATTCATGTGGAACGCTCTCGGCGTCTGTATTCCCGGACTAATACGACTTGGGGGCCTTCAAAAATCGAGCCAACTCTTTTCTCAAAGGCCGGAAGCGCACCTGCGATGCCTCTGGTGTAGGTATATGGGTCGCGATGATCATCTCATCAGGTGGCTCGCTTGCTCATCTGCTTCCTTCTACCGTCTAGGTATAGACGCTAGTCATTTCAACGGTTGTTCCCCATCACCAGAACAATGCGAATGTTTAAAAATATACGTGTTCTTATCGCGGTTTCAATTGTTTTATATTTCGAGGACATTAGGGTGACGGCACCAATGTAGACATTTTTAGCTGACAGGCACCAGAAGGTAATCAATGAAGCACTTGTGTATTTGTCATGTTAAGTAGGTAATTTCAAAAACACAGCGTTTAAAAAAGTAAAGTACTACTTAATTTGATTCAATCTACGTCGGTAATTAATATTTCGTTCATTGAATACAAAACGGACACATCCAAAATGAGTCAGTGTTGCATTTTAAAATTAGAAGCTATTCGTATAAGATATTTACCTAATGCAACAGCAAATTATTTTGGAATGTGTCCGTTTTGTATTCAATGAGCGATTTATTAACTCGAAAAAACTGTGATAAACGGATCGGAGGCGGAATGATGAACTCAAACAAGACTGGGCCCTTGCTCAACCACGCAATCCTAAAAATAAGGCTTAAAACGGGAATGACGAATCGCTTACTTCATTCTATGAACTCATTTCACTGCTCGGTCACGATTTTAATGTATGATATCATTCCTAATTAAACGCACCATATTACTACATCGGTTTAAAGAAACTTTATTGTCTAAATAAATTACAAATTTCACTTACAAGACAACTTATAAATAGCTATCTTATCTAAAACTATTACAATTAGAGCAAGCATTTATGATAATGTTCAAGCAAACAGTAAATTTATATTGAACTTAGGGTTCGGAGAGAAAAATAAGAACAGAATATGAACAATTTTACTGATAGTTTTTAAGTCCGTTTTTCTTTGAAGGGACTAATTATAAATATTTTGGCTAATAGCTATATTTGGACACGTCCAGCTCGCTTGCTTGCCGCGCGTTACATCATGCAAGATCGGCAGAATATATCCCCTGTACCTAAGTTTAGCTTAGCTTGGGTACTACATTTCATTTGTATTGAGGTATATTTCCCGTTCCAGCTCCAATCCACCTGAACCTTCGGAAAGGCGAGTACATCTGCGGCAACAAGATATGCAGCCTCCGGCCCGGGCAGGTGCCTCCACACTGCGACGGGGTCTGCCAGTACAAAGTGTAATAAAAACTAGCGAATAAACACGAGTTTTATTGATACCCTCCATCATGTCACCTTCACATGAACATTGGCGCTGCCAAAATATCTTGATCAGTCACCTTTGCTATTAGTTTCTAGAGTTTTTGACGACGCGCTGGCCTAGTTGGTAGTGACCCTGCCTACGAAGCTAGCGGGCCTGGGTTCAAATCCCGGTAAGGGCAGATATTAGTGTGATGAGCGCGAATGTTTGTTCATGAGTCATGGATGTTTTCTATACTTTTAAGTATATATTTCTCTATATAAGTATTTATATCGTTGTCTAGTAGCCATAATACAAGCCTTGAGCTTAGTTTGGGACTAGTTCAATTGGTGTGACATTGTCCCCTGATATTTATTTATTTCCGTACCCTAACTAAGGACTAGGTTGGACTAAGTACTATCAGCCCAATGGAACCCTAACCCACCATAGAACGGTGTCACAGTGACATTATAAAACAATTTGTTTAGACACTTCTTATGACTCGAATCATAACGTCTCTGTGACACAGTTCTATGGTGGGTCAAGGTTCCAATGGTCTGATAGTACTATGTAGTCATTTAGTCCGGCTATTCCCAGTTGTCCGCACCCCTTTGTCTGCAGTGTAGACTGTGTGTATTTCAACTAGTCAGTTTTTACCGATTTGTTAGTTTAACTACTGACCAAACAACAGGCCTCACGATTAACTCTTTCCTTAGTGACAACTTTTCACACAGAAAAATCTGAATGAAATGAAAATGTCTGAGTACGGCGGTTAATCGTGTTGATTCATGTTAGGTACTCAAATTTTTAAATACTACCCGACTAAATTACTAATGTAGTCATTGTAGTCCAAACCAGCCCACGGGGCTTTCTCATGCAGCGAGTCAAACTGTCAACTTTTGCCGAAAAGCCAAATGTTGATGCATGCCAGTTCATGAAGTCTTATTATAAGGCGTATTCATTTTTACTTGTCTAATATAGTAAACAACTTTCTAACCTCAAAATGAAAGTTTTGTGGCTAAAACAACTTTTTTAAATAAAATAAAGCATTCGCAGACAATACATTGGCCAAGTGACGTCTAAAATGTTTACTTAGTATACTTTATTTACGATAAAAGAGTTGTTTTGGCGAAAACAGGTTCGTTTTGAGGTTAGAAAGTTGTTTACTATATTAGACACGTAAAAATGAACACGTATACCGTGATATACTTACTACGACATTACATCATATTAAATGCCGAGCGGGACCAGTACCCTTACCATGAGTTACAATTACCGTACTCGCTAGCGAGTCGAATATTCTGTCCCTCACAGTATTCCTATACAGTGCGACAGATATTTATCATGGTAAACGTACAGGGAGCCTAATATGGCTGCGTTTATCACGTGTCAAAAAGTGTTTAAAATAACCGTCACTTTCTGACAATTCCGACACGTATATAAGTACGAGGGTAACGGATGCTTTATCCACATTTTGACACGCGATAAACCCCAACTGTACTAGGCTCGCAGGAACGCGCAAGTTCTGTTAGAACAAGACGGCACGCGGGACCAGAGTACTGCCACCATACTCGTATTCAGTAGTCAATAAAACAACATCATTTGATTAGGATTTATTTCTTCCACCGCTGCTCCCACTTCTTCTGATCCATCTTGAACAGCGCCACCTCCAGCTTGGCGGCCAGCAGACGGCCGAACTTGGTGCTGTTCAGCAGGCTGCTCTTGTCGGCCATCTCCGTCATGATCTTGGTCTTCTGCTCGAGGGTGGCGGCTTCGAAGACGCGCTCCAGGGCGCGCGAGCCGTGCTGGGAGAGGGCTAGCTTTTGGTAATAACCCTGGAATAGAGATGTATGTTATAGTCGGACAAGTTCGTACAGTCAGCGTCATATAAAACATAGCAGTCAAGATTTCAATAGTTGGAAGCATCCAGAATGCTCATTAACTTTGACGCAGCCTAAGTGATCAAATTGGTCAGGTCATCGACAAATACTTGATTACATTCAAGACGCCATTTGTACCGTTACAATCACACCACCGCTGGTAGCTTTGCGTCCGAAGTAACCAAAAGTATTTGCCGTTGTGTGCTTTGGTATATTTGAGCAGTGTGGATGTCCTGAACAATTTGATCACTTAGGCTGCGTCGATGTTAGTGAGCATTTTGTATGCTTCCAACTATTTGGTGATACTATATGACGCTGACTGTACGAGGTAATAAATGTTGAAGTAGACGAGGTGAGTGTAGGTCGCAGCGTGGTAATATCGCTCGATGTCCTATACACAATAGAGCTCCCGCCGCCTGAAATTTGAACGCCCGACCACTAGCTCCTTAGGCGTTTTTTTTAGTTTCTGTCCCATTATTACTTTTTCAAACTGATTATCGATAATCGATATCGAAATCAAAACCAATAACGTATGATTTTTCACTTTATATACACGGTGTTTTTTATCGGTGATCAGGAGTTGAAATTTATTAATAAGCAACAAAAATGGAATTTAATGGTTGATGTCTCAAACAATTAACTCACTGTTTAATGTTTGACGACGCGCTGGCCTAGTTGGTAGTGACCCTGCCTACGAAGCTAGCGGTCCTGGGTTCAAATCCCAGTAAGGGCAGATATTAGTGTGATAAGCGCGAATATTTGTTCCTAAGTCATCGATCGCCATTAATAACTGAATTAGAAAAATTGGTTCCTGATCACCAAAAAAAAATCACCGTGTATATTGGTGTGTACCGCTTACCTTAAGTTTCCAGATCATCTTGTCCCTCGCCTTGACGCCGACGAACTGCCCCTTGCAGAACGCGTCGGCCACGTGGCTGCCCTTCGCGTCGCAGAAGATCACCATCAGCTCGTCGGAGCTCAGCTCCAGCAGGCCGTTCACCGCTTTGGCTGGACGCTGGGAGAAAGCAGTACTAACTAAAGTATAAGGAAGAGTAGGTATTGTAGGGGAGCGGAGGGGGGGGTCGGTATCAAAACGACTGGATTCTCAAAACTACCAGAACCACATAAAGACTTGATCGCAAAACGACCACAGCTGCAAAAAGCCTTTATCTCGTAATGACTTTCTAGTAAAACGACCACATAGCATAAAGTCTACATATCGCTGCTTAAATGCTAAAGCGCCTCAAAACAAAAACAGACATAGTTTGATTTAAAACTTAAAGTATATAGCATTCCGAATTTAAATGCAACACAAACACATTTTGATTTGAGGCCCTTTAGTATTTAAGCAACGATATATCAGAAAGTCTAAGTCGCAAAACGACTACTTTGTTTGTGTTGCTTGGTAGGTTAGGTTCGTTAGTAAGTTTCAAATGCCCGAAGGGCAAACCGCCTAGAAATAGGAGCTCCGTTAAGCGGAGCACCGTCTACTCTGCTTGTATATAGACATAAGGTAAAATATAATGTGGTCGTTTTGCGACTCGGTGATTCCGAGTAGTGGACTAAGTGATAAGGAGTCATTTTGTTGTATTGTGTTGTATAGCTGCTCTCTATCCTATGTTGCTGTGCCCTTGCAGGGCGTCACATGCAAACCACCCATTATCTACCACCTATATGATATATGTTAATGTGACATGCAATAAAATATTTGAATTTGAATTTGATCTAATATTATTTTGCTACTCATGTCAATCTGAGATTTGGACCTTTTGCAGAAGTAGTCGTTTTGCGACTTAGCCCTTCTGCTGATCAGGTCGTTTTGAGAATCCAGTCGTTCTGATACCGACCCGAGGGGGGGTGGCTCTAAATTAAACTTTAAATCACATTAATACACTAGCTGTTGCCCGCAAGTCGCACGCATAAAAATATAATATAGCCTATGTTCATCCATCAGGGATATCATAGGATTCTGATGGTGAAAGAATTTTTCAAATCGGTCCAGTAGTTTCGAAGCCTACAATGCAAACAATCAAATATTTCCTGTTTATAATATTAGTGTAGATTTATTTGGAATCTAACTGTGGTTACCTACTTATTTATGAATTATGGCAAGGTTTCGTTACAAAACCCTGAGAGGTTGCGTTTATAAGATCGTAGCAAGTGGAAAGAAGTGGTCTCTGCCTACCCCTCTGGGAAACAGGCGTGATTTAATGTATGTATGTATGTATTATAATATTAGTGTAGATTTATTTGGAATCTAACTGTGGTTACTTATTTATGAATTATGGCAAAGTTCCGTTACAAAACCCTGACAGGTCGCGTTCAGTTCTGTCCATGACAGCTATCTGTTACATATGAGTGTTTCTATTTTAAATATCAGGACATACTCGTAGGAGGCGACTTGGAGGACATGGAGGTCTTCAACTTTCCCAACACACACAACATAAATATAAAAAAAATGGCCACATTCTCTCATACCACATATGTACAACCAAAAGTGGGATTTGTAAAAAAGTGCCTAGTTAACTTTATTTGTATGAGTTGTTTCTGAATAGATGTCTTGTTGGGCACTGGATTGTTGACAGTTAAACGAATTAATATTTGGCAGTAGATTTTTGACGTGTAAAAGTGCCCGTGCGGCTTACTTACTGAGTATTTCTTATTCTTATAGTTAACTAGCTTCCTGCGACTCAGTCTCCGTGGACTTCAGAATTGGATCTTACCTGGATTTCCCGAAGGAACGAGATGTTTTTTGGGGATAAAAACTGTACTATGTCCTATTCTAAGACCTAACCTTTATGTGCGCCAAGTTTCATCCCGATCCGTCTAGTGGTTGAAGCGTGATTGAGTAACAAACATCCAAACTTTCTCATCTATACTAATATTATAAAGCTTAAGAGTTTGTTTGTTTGTTTGTTTGAACGCGCTAATAATCTCAGGAACTATTGGTCCGATTTAAAAAATATTTCATGGCTATAAATCATACTCACATAAACCGAAGCGAAGCGAGGGCGGGTCGCTAGTTTATAATATTACTAACCGTCCGCGCCCGGCGCCGCCCGGGTGTATTTTTTTTCATACAAACCTTATGAAATATACTTTACGTTCTTTTCTCAGACCTACTGAATATACACAAAAATAATCACAAGAATCGGTCAAGCTGTTTCGTAGGAGTTTTGTTACAAACACGACAATTTTCTATACTTATCACACTTAATATTATAAAGGCGAAAGTTTGAAGGTGTGTGTGTGTGTATGTTTATTACTCCCTCACCCTGCAACGGCTAGACGGATTTGGATGAAATTTGGAATGGAGATAGCTTATACATTGAATTAACACATAGGCTACTTTTTATCCCGAAAAGTTTAAAATGTACCGTGGGAATAACGATAATCGAAATCTACGCGGACGAAGTCGCGGGCAGAAGCGTATAAGTATAGTTAATAAAGTAAGATAAGATAAATGGGGCTTTTAAAACGGGCCATGTTTTGCTGCAATTTGTGGCCGGTAACTAGTGCTTACTCTTACTTTGTACAGTCACGAGATTTTATATTACCTTAGGTCCAAAGTAAAATCTGACATTCTACAACAATAAGGTTGAATTAAAGTTGGTCCATTGACGACATTGACGGCTTCACATATTTTTCTTGTAATGGGTTCCAAATTAACGCTCGTGATCGTATGTTTGAGCAAGATGCATATAGGTTACTGGCCACACATTGCCGTGAAAATGTTGCACGTTTAGAAGCCCCCTAATAGTAAGATATGCCAAAGTATACCTGGTAGTCCAATATGCTCTGCAGTATAACCGATCCGTGCACGTTGATGAAGTACTCTTTGTCGAGCTTGGCCAGGTCGACGCGGTCGGCCGGCAGCAGACGCAGGCACAGCACAGGGAAGTACTTCTGGTTCTCAGGGGTCACCTTCAGCGCTGACTCCAGACCCTGGAATGGTGGGCGAACGGCATAAAACAACAGAATCTTATGTATTTATTTAAGCGTCCTGCAAAAAGACTCAACAAGTGTAACAAAAAGCAAGCTTTAAGACTGCGCCGAGCGTACGCCGGATGTACAGTGGCGCCCTCATTACTTTTATTGTGTTTTCTAATAAACTAAAATTTTCTTGAAATTGGTCGGTAGGTTTTAGTACTATGAATGAAAACACAACTTATAGGGTGTATCACATAGTTTAATAACAATTCACCGTCGAGTTATCAAACCTTTTTCCGTTAAGCTGACTACTCAGAGGGTAATTGTTATTAAAGTTTGTTACGTATTCCATAAATTGTGTTTTTACTTGCACTACAAAACCCTATCGTCTGATTTCAAGGAAATTCTTTAGTCAATTAGAAAACATAATAATAGTAATGTGGGCGCCAATGGACGCTAGACGTTTGCTTGGCGCAGTCTTAAAAAACCCGAGTGTAATCGTTATAAATCCTAAATGAAACATGATGAAAGAAACCTAGAGATGATTTTTAAACACCTATTCAATAATACCCCACTTGTCATACCATGTTCGTCGACTTTTTTTTCTTTTTCTTTTTTGTCTAGGTATATTGAATTTTGATTACTGTCATATCTTTAGTGTCACTAACAAGAATAAGACAAATCGATTGACATAAGCATCATCATATCAGTCCAAGCGTTTAGTTTCTAGAGTGCCACAAAAGAACAAACATAAATCCAAAAATATAAAGGCTGATAAACATTCGGCAGTCGGGTAATTCCGGAATAACGTACCTTTCAAATGGTGAAAGATTTTTTCGAATAGGTTACGTGAGTCCGGAGATTACCTCTCGGATAGGTAGAGCCTACAAACTTAGTGCCTTCTAGTATAGTATAGATAGAGATAGCTTCTGTTACCGCCTTCGTCCGCGTTGACCAACCCACAGGACACTTTTCCATCACCAAATCCGTCAAGTTCATTGTTTAGGAGTAACAAACAAACGAGCACACAGCCCACCTGCCCCCTATTTCAATGACAATGACATGTGACAGATGACGATTCGGTATAAATTGCAAAGTTAACTCGTTAATACTTCATTGGGTTTCATATGAGCTGCGCCATGTGCACTGAAATGTCACCTGTCACCTGTCATTGTCTGAGTGGTGAAATAGGGGGCTGATGGTGGGCCTGAATGCTGGTATCCCCACACCGGAACAAAACAATGCAAATACTGGTGCTCGGCGGTAGGTTAAAATATTAGATGATAGTACCTATTTAAAAGAAAGCTTGACAAAAAAAAGCGATTTAATTACACATTTAACGTTATTCAAAAACATGCAATAGCTAAAGTGACCTTGATTATACTCTGTCCTTATCTGTCATTATGACATTTAAAATAAGTACAAAGGGCCATTTTTTTTTTTATAACTCATACATACATAAGCTCACGCCTTTATTCCCACAGTGGGGTAGGCAGAGCTACAGAATTACTAACAACTCTAAAAACTTATTAATAATTCTGTAACCACATTTTGCACAATTAGGCTAAAACAGGTTTATTATGTGTTAATTATAATATCATCAGTATGGATTATTAGAATCAACGGTAATATGCTTACGGCAACAAACTGCGCTTGCCGCGCCTTAACACGAAGACACGCCTTCGCGATGGACACGAGCACACCGGTGTTACCGCACGCCAACAAGTCGGCCAACTTGTTGGACAACTCGTCGAACATCGGCTCTAACTGAAAATAAATAACCGGTAAACTAAGCTCTAAGTAAACCAGTTTAAGCACTTATCTAAAATACATACATTAAATCTGCAGACCAAGCTATTGAGTTCTAACATGGTAGGTCTACATTAAGAATAGCGGAGATCCTGTCGCCCCCTTCCGTCTCCATCATCACATCATCAAATCATCTCTTAGATACCATAATATTGCTTTGTCATCGGGTTTACATATCGTTCATTGAATACAAAACAGACACATTCCAAAATGAGTCAGTGTTGCAAGAGCAAATTATTTTGGAATGTGTCTGTTTTGTATTCAATGAGCGATATGTGGTCCAAATTTCAGCCCATTCCGTTAACGGGCAGTGGGTCTAATTTATTTTGCAAAATTTGACCAGTACATACATACCTACATACATTGCCAGTTAAATAAAAGTTTGTTATAAAAGACATCAGCGTACAATTGTTAAAAGTTAAAAGTTATGTTACGTTAACATTTGTCATTTTTGTTAAACTTAATCAATACGATATTTACACTCACACTTACCTATTTAAATAACGTACCTACCTACAGAAGTGTACCTAAATACACCGAAAGAATAGAAATACAACTTTAAAATAAATGTATAGGGATGTAGGTTTTGGCATCTAAAGATCAGAAGCAACCATGAGGTTTTCTAAAAGCCAGCATACTGCTTCAGTTTATTGGAAAACACAATAACAGTTATGAGGACGAAACGGGACGCTCCCACTCGGCGTAGGGTAAATCTTACTGACGCTGTTAGTAAAGATACTTGGACAGGTACTCGGGGTAATAATTTAACTCAGGATCTAGGTATTCTAGTTTAATCGCAAAAATGTGAGCAAATCTCCCTTCTCTGAATATTTGAATGCTGTAATTATGGCAAAACATGTATGCAACAAACTTCTGTACCATAAGAACTTATTTTGACTCATGTTTTTTCAAATAAACTATCTATTCTATTCTCTTCTTGGATCTTGCTTGATCTCTTGTTTACACATTTTATTGCAAAGTGGCCAGTTACCGGAGGGTGGCGAGTAATAGGCGATTTACCCTAGTCTTAATATCGGTTCAGTGGTTTCGCTACAAATACACTCAGGAACAAAAATATCGGGTCAGGGTGTGTTTTTCATACAAACTCGTTTTTCATATTTCGAAGCCTTGGTTCCTTGCGAGGGGTTTTTTTGAGTGAGGTTTAGTAGTCTCCGAGGTTCAACAGAGGAAGTCAAAAGTTCTAAGGATACCTAACTGATTGCACAATCACAAAAGTATCCCCTGACGAGGAACCAAGGCTTTGAAATAGCCTCTTTAGTATGAAAAACGCACTGACCCGTTTTTCTTGCTTCTGAGTGTACATTACAAACCAACTATGGATATAACAATTTGCACGCACCAGAAAAAAAAATGTTAAGCGAGCGAAAAATCATAACCAACCTCCTCCTTGATTTGACAGTTGTCAAACAGCCTCTGCACAGTGAAATTCAGCATGGGCATTGTGGCTAGCTGTGCGAGCCGGTTGATGAAGCACTTGGCATATATCTGTGTGTACATCTTCTTCTTAGCCACCAGCAACGCTGCTTCTAGAAGTCTGGAACGTCAGATTAATACAATCAGGATTGTTTTAGGTGACAGGTATAGACTGCATGCTTTATCAATATCATATTCATCTGAAATATGGTTTGTGTTAATTATTAAAGTAATTAGTACATATATTTTGTACATAAATCTTAGAGTGATTAATAGATCACGAGACAAATATGAATATGTTCAGTCACGGTAAAAAAGGGTTCGTCAGGGTTTGAACCTTAACAGTGTTGAAATAGAGGAAAAGTGACGTACGTTTTCTTACTGTGACTATACAAGCTAAGGTTGCACGTTGGGTGACTTTATGAATATGTAATCTCAGTCCCTGATCAGCTGTCATTCCATTTTGCCTTAAGAGCTCAGGGGGCTGATCATTGTCAAATTACATCGGAAAACACCATTATACACTTTCCTAGCTATACATGTGACAAATCGTAATCACTATGAACATGGTATGGAGACAAGCTCGTAGAGTTGTGTAACACTTACCTCAGATGAACAATTTGTAGTCACTGGACTTCAAATCTATAATATTAATAAACTTCTAGCAAAGAGTTGCTTTCAAACAATTAACTGATCGCAAGGAACCAAAAAAAATACATCCAAAATTTGAAACTGACATAAGATTCTTTTTCGAACTAATGAAATTTTACGCGGGCCTTACGGAGCTACAAGATAATTCATCTTCATCATAAGATAGAACTGTAGCAGTAATATAAAAATATTTACCTTACAGCAGGCTCTGATTCAAAAACAGGAGGCAATGTACCATTTGGAATTACATCTTTAGTATCTTCAAGATCTATTTTGTCTTCTTTTTTATCATCAGTCCCCGTTGACACCCAATCATCTGGAGAAAAGCTATCATTCAGCAACTGTTTCAACAACTCCCGTGTTAATCCTTTATCTACGTTTTTAATAGCATATAGCAATACTTGTAGTAATCCAGAAGTTATATTCTGATACGGCAAATCTTTAAACTGAGGCCAAACTGACAATCGTTGCGCAAACTCTTTTACTAACTCTTTATATTCCTCAGGCACGTTTTTGTAAACCATTTTCTTAATAAACGGTGATGGTGGTGTCTGTTTCTCTTTTTCATCTATCACAAACATGTTAACTTTAGGCTTTTCATTTGGCAGTAACGTGATACCACTTAAACATTTCAAAGCACTTCTCAAAATATGATTAGCGTAGGCATCCCATACAAAATCTTCTAAATTATTTAATGCATATTTACAAATCTTTAAAGAAAATTCTGAACAATTCTTAACATGTTCTTCCGGGTATTTCGATTCAGTTTTCACTTCTAATTTAGGTTTCTTTTTAGGTGCTTCATCTTCACTGTCAATGTTATTTCCTTCTTCACCTTGAAGATGTTCTGTAGCTCTTTCGCTGGCTACTCTTAACAATGTCTCAACAACGTGACTTGTGAAATTATCAGAGCAGAGTCTTCGTAATTCAGGAAACAGTACTTCAAAGTACCGTTCAAGGTCTTCAGGTGAGGAGTACGGCAGTAGTAGTTCTATGACCCTGCAGCCCAGCTGGTTCCCTATTATATTTAGTTCATCCCCTTTTGTTCTATCTAGGACGTTGTTCACAAGGCTCTCTGTAATTAAGATTTGAAATCTTGTAAAATGTGATAATATACATTGTTATGTGGATTGGATGCACGATTACTTCAAAAATACTGTACCTTAGTAATACAATTTATTTTGTTATGTTACAATCAATACAAAATGAAGTTTTTGAAATTTTGTTTATTGCATCTTAGGCACAATAATTTTGAAGTATACCTTGTAATAAAAGGTAAAAAGCTGCCTATGCATGAATTAAAGCCAAGTTACTTGAGTCAGAAATTCAACAAAACTTTCTTTACTTTTAAGAATCATGGTTTTAAGACCAACTGTTGTACTAACAAAACATTTGAGCTAGACTCCATAACCGATTTTACAACTGTTATACTTACGTTTTTGGTCACTATCCTCGATCCCTTGTTTCATCACATCAAGTATTCCTAAGAAATATTGATATAGTTCCTCAGACATTTTCGTACCTCGTCCCCACTGGCCTTTTTTCGCGTACATCTTCGCATTTTTAAGGAAATTCTTAGGTCTTTTCCTGTTTTTCCTCTTATTAGGATCACTTTGGACCTGTGTTTCACCATTGTCTTCGCTCATATTAAAATAAATTAATATTTTAACTTAAGCCAAACACAACGTAAATATTTTTTGTAGGTTATACGTCAGACGTCACTATCACGCATGGAAGTTTGACATTTGGAAACAGGTTGATGCCAATTCCATAAATTTTACTCAAACAAAAATACCTGTACGTACTCCAAATGCAATCTTAGCGCAGCAAATTTAGAATTTAAAACGAATGTATGATTTTTAAATACAACGAAATAAATAAAATAAAGAACTGGGCAAGTGCGAGCCGGGCTCTCACACGAAGGGTTTCGTACAATATTATTATAAAATTTAGCAAAAAAAACCGAAAAGGTGCGTTTCTTGTACAGCTTGCACCCCTATTATTTTTTATTGAATTTTCTGTAAGTATTTTATTTCTACTGTATACTTACCTACTGTTATTCTATTTTCATTACTTGTTGCTATATGGGCGTAGTGTAAAAATTTCAAGTGTCTATCTAATTACGTGCTAATCGTGCTATTGCCTTTGACAGATAGACGGACGACGGTCAGACGGACGGACGCAGGAGCATTAGTAATAGCATGTAATAGGGTCCCATTGGCACCCCTTTGGGTACGAAACCCGAAAGTGACTTTATCATTTTCACACATATTGGTCCTAATAACCGGATATTTCGACATACCAAACCGTTTAACAATCAAGAAGAGCAGTCAAATTGTTTGGGCCTGAGGATATTTGCTTTGAGACACATACCTACGAATCACTACATATTATAAAACAAAGTCGCTTCCCGCTGTCTGTCCCTATGTATGCTTAGATCTTTAAAACTACGCAACGGATTTTGATGCGGTTTTTTTTAGTAGATAGAGTGATTCAAGAGGAAGGTTTTTATGTATAATAAATTTTGTTTTATGTACGTGTGTTATAGAAAACTCAAATAAACCGAAGCGAAGCGAGGGCGGATCGCTAGTGTTGTATAACGTTCACAGTGTATTTTACGCGCAGTGTATTTTATAGTATTTCATATCTTGTAGATATTTAGTGGTTTATAATAAGTAGCATCACAAAATTATCAGTCAACATATTTATTCACGAAATGCAAGGTTAAACGTAGTCTAACAAATCAAACAATCATTCCGACACATATTAAAATACGCATGCATAGTCATAATACATTATTAACCAGAATAATGAACGTGAGGCGCATCAAAACAGCTTCAATTAATAATTATCATAACGATAAACATGCATTCCTGTAGCTGTACCTCGAAAGTGGTTTCGACAACACCGCTGTGCTGTCTCCTTCCCACTTACCGGGAGCGGTGTATGACGTCACGAATGCATCGGAGCGTCCGTGTCGATCTGTACCGAAACTAGTTTGCCGGGAAACCGCGCGTGGTAACAGCGCGAGAGATTTCGATGCGATATTTTATCAAATTAAATCATATCATCTATAAAATACACTTTATAATAAATTAAAAAGCGTTTGTTTAATCTCCATAAAGGTTTTAATAAGGAAATAAAATTTAAAAATGTGCATCGTAAATATTTTTTAAGATTTCGAATTTGGAATTGTCATAAGTTTTGTTTTTTATTTGCGGCCAGTAAGGAAGGTGCTTTATCGTGCTAGGATCGTTCTGGATTAATTAATTAAGGTGGGTTCAGAGGTTTGATATGGTTTAATTAGTTGATTGTTAAGTTTGTCGCCTTGAGGAAGGCGTTGACCCGGTGTTCCCGCGTGAGAGCACTTTCCATGTTATTTATTTACTTACTTGAGCTTTCTTGCATAACTTGAACCTATCACACGGCACTTGTGCTATATTGATAAGATAAGAGATTTATGTACAAACGCAAATTACTCTTTCGAATTTAGAGCAGGTTCTTGATAACGTGACTAAGTTGACTTATTTATTATTTTAAAAAATACTAGGAAATTTCATAAAGTAAGATAAAATTTAAAAAATGCATAACTAGTTGTTTTCGGACAACTCAATGACCACAAGGTGCATAACTTATACCTACGTAGAATTCGCAGAACCAAAGATAGGCCAAGAGCCGAGGGCATGGTTTTACGTGTATCTGTTTTCTCAACTTTCCTACTTATCTCATCAAAATGCAAATTTAATAGATTTATTTAATAGTAGTTTTTTTTTGTAGGGTGGCCTAAATGTCATGAATTTGATACTTAGGGTGTACCTAACTAGCTGGCACTTTAAAAATTTAACGATATGCCACTCCGTCGTGTTGAGTAAGTTAGTACAAATGAACTAATAAATTTAAAAAATCTGGGCTAGGAATTATTTTACTGATAAATTGAGATATTAATAAACTACGTACCTATCTTTATTAATTACATAGCAAGTAAAAGCAACTTTTGTGCCTATTAATCAATTAGTAAGGGCGACTGAAGTAAAAAAATTGGCCCAACATATTGAAAGAGAAGAGAAGACTAGAAAAGATCCTGAAAGGGAAAGCATAGTTAATACCTAGGGATGCAGGTGACAGTAACCTGTTAATTTTTATTTGTATAATTAAGTGTTTACATACAAACAAATAAGTACCTATCTATACTAAGTATACTACTCGTAATTATCAATGCAAAGTGCATTTTCATTAAATAACAGAAAGATAAAAACGTATAAAGTATGCACATAAAATACGTGCCTCGCTCTTGGGCTATTAATTTTGTCTGGTTTTTTTGTGTGGCGCGAGGTAGATTGACCAGTTTTAGATTAGTATTCTGTCTCCAATCCTTAAAGTTATACTTATTATCATAAGTTGCTGACCGTAATACGCTGGTAAACATCTTAGCCTAATTGTGCAAAATGTTGTTACAGAAAAGCTTTTAAAGTTGTAGGTAATTCTGTAGCTCTGCCTACCCCACTCTGGGATTACAGGCGTGAAGGTAGGTATGTATGTATATGTTGCTGAACTCATCTTATTTAGAACCCATTAAATATATTTAGTCGTTTAAACTCGTTTATTTGTCGAAAACATCCCGGATCAAAACACGGATCGTGTTAAAAAACGAAATCAAATCTATGAATTCGTTTTTTTTAGATGGAGTAATATTTTTACTGTAGCCATTTTAGTTGTAAAACTAGTTATGGTTAATTCTGGGATCCTAGTGAAAAAGGTTATACATCACTACATAGTATAAAACAAAGTCGCTTTCCGCTGTCTGTCCCTATGTATGCTTAGATCTTTAAAACTACGCAACAGATTTTGATGCGTTTTTTTTTAATAGATAGAGGGATTCAAAAGAAAGGTTTACATGTATAATAAATGATTTTTTTATGAACGGGTGTTACAGAAAACTCATATAAACTATAAACCGAAGCGAAGCGAGGGCGGGTCGCTAGTTATATTATAAGTCACCTGAAGATCAATTGAAAAAGGATAAGTCTAGTATGTCTGTTTATGTATAACGAGTTAAGTGGACTTATACCCTTTTCACTAGAACTGTAATTATAAAAAAATTAAACACGCTTTTGGTACATATTCTGTTAACTTTTACCAATGGAATCACTCGAGAGCTATCGATTTACTTTACTTAATAAAAAATCTGAATTCAGACGGACAGCGTCGTGTCAGACCTTTATTTTATTATTAAACATTAATTAGCACGTATGTCCGAAAATGAAAATATTACGCCTCGTGCACTGGTAACCCGAGTGCACGGATAGTATGACAAAGAGAATGGAAGAGTCAACAGGCTTTAATTACCTACACCAGCCGTCGCCGTAACGAAACCTTACAACGAATTAATTAATTGGGACCAACTAACGCCCACTGATCCTTTCAATTAACAGCCAACTTCAGCTCCTACTAGAATCGCGGGAAATAGGTAGGTATACATAAGGGTGGTAGGACCTTGTGCAGGGCATTTTTTTTTATGGAATAGTGTGGACAAACGAGCACACAGGCCACCTGAATGGTAAGTGGAAACTGCGACCCATAGACATTTGCATTCACAAGACTGCAATGCAATCCTAAGACAGCAAATGCGTTGCCAACCCTGAGGACAGATGGAATGCCTCTATGCTAGTCATTTCACCGGCTGTCTTTTCCCCAAACCGGAACACAACAACCAACACTGCTGTATGGCGGTAGGTTAATGGATAAGATGGTGATAGCGATCCGGACGGACCCAGCACAAGGTCCTACCACCCGCAAAAGGAAAGGATGATGACAATGAAAGGTCAAATCAAATTTGGTTGCAAACCACCTTCTACACAATCGCAAACCAAGGTCATCTTGGTGGAGAGCTTGGTTGCTCACCGCGTAGCAGCCGCTTTACAAAAGTTTATTAGATATAGGTTTTTATTTTTAAACCCTAGTCACGAAACAACGAGTGTTAAGGTAACGGCACGAGCGAGCACTCAACAAAGATTCTTATTCAAAGACTAGCGACCCGCCTTCGCTTCGCTTCGGTTTATGTGACTTTTCTGTAACACCCGTAAATAAAACAGAAGTGATTAGATAAACACCATTTGTTTTGCAACAGTCAATTTATAACCCTATGATCTTTTTTTTTTTGTCGATTATTGGTGCCTGTCAGTTAAAAATGTCGAACACTGGTGGCGTTACCTTACATGTTTAGTGAGTGTATGTAAGTATCAATGTATGTATGTGTATATGTATGTATGTATGTAAACACTTTATTGTACAAAAGAAAAACCATAACAATACAATTAATATAGAAATATGTACAAAGGTGAAATTATCCCTTTAAGGGATCTCTTCCAGCTAACCCTTGAGAGATTGAGATGAGTGAACGGTTGTGCAACGAGTAAACAAGTGTACAAGAAGAAGACCAATAAAACTTATATAATTAAATTTAAAATAAAACTACATTCAAATACCTACATAAATAGATATAGAAATATACATATTAATAGTTAAATATACATACATAAACTACATTTTACGTATCTAGAGGATAATTGATATTTAGGAGATAGAGAGTATATGTGTGTCTGTCTTTGGCATCGTACGTAGCTCCCAAAAGGTTGGATTGGAAGCTCGTTTAATCGGGTTGATCTTAGCTATAGGTTACATGACAATGGGTTGTGCCGTTTGAGAGATATCAGCGCCATTTGGTGTTTTAAAAAAAAACATTGACAAAAGTCGGTATAATAAAAGACCTAATTTAATTTTGCAACCCTTTTTATGGCGCGAAACCGAAACTGTTTACGGTATGAAGGAGGTAAGTAAGCATAAAGGATGTTTAAAAATGGCGTTGGACTGGATACCAGTTCACCCTGATTGCTGTGTTAACTTATGACGTCACAAAGCCACATTCAACTTTCCTTTTGTGACTTTAAAGTCTTGTTCTTGAATATTCCATATAAAAATTTTCACTAATGCAAGTAAAGTAACGAGCGACGCGCTTTCCCGAAACCGTAGCGCGGCAATACGTCACAAACTGCTAAAGTACCGCAGACCGAAAAGCGGAGAAAGAAAAGCCTCGTCTGTAGAAGATAAGATAAGATACGATCCCAGCAAATATGGCCACAAATACTGGCGATGTGAAGCCCCTTTAAAAAAAAGATACCACAAGCAATGCCGAAAGCGTAAGCCATTCAGTATCCGGTCCCGTTTGCATACTGCGCCCATGACGTCACCACTGTGACCCCGATGCTAGCGGTGCATTATCTGAGGACCTATCAACGCCCACTTTTAGGGTTCCGTAGTCAACCGCATTATAATTTCGTAATTTCAGCCTGTAGTCACTGTAGTCAGTGTTGAAAAAATTAGGCTTTTCGTAGTGAAATTGACAGCATGAATGAATTTGAAATCGGGCACTTAACCAATGGGTACGCACGTGGTTTGTTTAACCAGAGTTACTACTGACAGCCCTTATTTGCTTATAATTAAGGTCGACAAAATTTTAACGAGCATCAAGTGGGGTTGTTGAAATTAAAAGTGGTAAAGTGCGTGATTCGGAGTGGAGTAGGTAGTCATGGACTATGGTAAAGTAGTGGAACTCTTTTTGCGTAAATATAGATGTTACCAATGTCACCTTAGTGACAAAAAAACATAGATAGATAGATATTCGTTTAGCGGCATATGTCATTTGTGTTGCCACTATGATTTCGCCAATGTCAGGTTTAAGGAAGGCACATGTTTTAACGGAGGACAATTTTGAATAGGGCAATAAAATAGGAACAAAGAATGTTCCGGTTTCATATATTTACAACAAATTCTTACAACAAAAAAAACATATTAAAAAAAGTTGGGTTCTGTTTAGGGACTGCGCTCACCTTTTTGTAGTTTTTTTTGTCATCGTAATACCTACTTAGTTACATAGTTCCGCATCCCTTATTAAGGGTAAAGACAGCTATTTCTCGACATATCCTCACGCTCAACTCGAGATAATCTAATAACGTATGTATGTATGTATGTAAACTCTTTATTGCACATAAACAATTAAGACATGTTTACATCAACATAGATTACGTAAATATACAAAATTATCCCGTATTGGATCTCTTCCATTTCATCTATTATCACCATTACGAATCCGCGATGGCCAGTAAGATCACCTGGTTGGATCACCTACCTATTAATTTTGTACGTAGGGGATCCTACCAGGTGATCTTACTGGCCATCGCGTTACGAATCAGCCACCTGACCTGAGCCTATGACGTCACGCGCACTGACCCCAATTCAACCGCAATCTCACCACAGCATCTGAATTTGCGGTTACTCTATTCTACCTATCTGTTGTAGACTTTCGGTTTTTGAGAAAAGAAAGTTTTTTAGAATCAAATCTAAGCAATTTTTATATGGCAAGTAGAGGACAAACAAGACATTTGCATTCTCCATACTACAATTCTTCTTAGCGTGACGACGGAATGTCATATATGAGCTGACCAATACTCTGCCACGCGAACGGCATTGCTAACGGTGTCATATAGGTCTTGCCGCGTGCAGGGTAGTGATTCTGTAAACAACGCCGGTCGTGCGGACTGTCGAGTGATATCCAAGCGGCGAGATTAAGTAGTCCCGTCAGTGCGAACAAAACACATTGTAGCGCGTGCATTTTCAATTTAGCAGCACGATGGGTCGAACGTATCAGGCTGTCTGTACCCAGGTGTCAGGGCACGCGGAGCATTAAAGGAAATGCGCCATGGACTGTGGTGAGGCGGCGAAGCGTTTACCAAATGTTCTCGGCATCAACGTGTGATCTCTCAAAAACGCGGAACGAACGAGTGAATGTCGCAGCGGCGAGTTTAAGTAGTCCCGTCAGAGCGAAAAAAACACATTTTAATCGCGCGCTCGTTCTATTTGGCAGGTGACTTCTGTCGATAAGATCGAACGTATAAGGCTGCCTAATTGAGAATGCATGCGCTAAAATGTGTTTTGTTTGCTACTTAAACTCGCTGCTGCGATATTTACTCGTTCGTTCATCTTACCGCGTTTATGGAAGAAGCAAACCCCTGCGCGTGCGCCATGGTAATGGATGTCCCGGTGGCAGTCTCTCCACAGGCGGAACAAAGGTCGGCAGACCATACTAGACTCCCAGGACTGCAATAGTTGCAATAGATAGGGCTATAATACGCCACTATTAAAGTACGGGAAGTGAACAATGAATGAATCTAACTAATGGAGACATCAGGTCTAAATGACGTAAACTAACCACGTGTTAAACATTAGCATAAACAGCATAACTAACATAACAGCATAACGACGTGCACAATGTCAAGTGTAGGTACTAAAACGCTTACAGAAATTATCTTTGCATGCAAATGAAGTACTTAACGAAGATTTGTAGGTACAGTAACAGACGAAAAAAAATACAGACAACTTGCTTAATTGTTTAAAGACGGTTAAAAATTAAAAACAACACCGTAAGGGGAAGGGTTATGTTGACCTCTTTCTGTCTAGACAAGATGCATATTAGGCGGTCGTTATCGTTTTCCAAAATGTATAGGATTGACGTTAGCTGTCAGATGGTCGCGTCGAGCGCCTACGTCAACTGTCAATTCCATACATTTTGTCAGTTTTCGAAAGTCGTTAGCTTGTCTAGCATCACGCATCACAGATGCATATTTAAGTAATCCGCATGTACTTGTTTACTCGTTGCACAACCGTTCACTCATCTCAATCTCTCAAGGGTTAGCTGGAAGAGATCCCTTAAAGGGATAAGTTCGCCTTTGTACATATTTTTATATTAATTGTATTGTTATGGTTTTTCTTTTGTACAATAAAGTGTTTACATACATACATACATACATGTATGTAGGTACATCTGCTAAGTTTCAAATTATAGTACAAATTGATGCATACATACATACATACATAAACTCACGCCTTTATTCCCAGAGTGGGGTAGGCAGACAGAGCTACAGAATTGGGTAAGTAAAGTTTTTGGAAGAGATGTAAATTATATTTTTTTTCGATAGTCGTCATCCTTAAGATCATAGAACTGCGGCTCTTTTACTTTTATTTCCTCTAATATTTTAGAAATCTTTTTTTTAGTTATGAAGTTGACATTTGTACACTTCAATGACCGACAAGCTTGTTGCCTTCGTATTTAATGAAATAGAAAAAAAAAACTGTCACTTCTATATCAGATCTGTCAACGTCAAATCAAATCAAAGTAAACAAACGGTTTAATTCAAATAAGTAAATTCAAGCAAATCTTTGTAATACTCCATTTCCACAGACCGTGTGGGATTGCCTGAATTCATTGCGTGGATTGTACAATTCAAAAGTGCTCTCGTGGCTATCAAAAAGCAGAGCAAGAGTCGTCGAAAAAGGAAGAAATCGGTGTCCAAGAAGAAGTGCCAAAGGGTTCGAAAATAAATCTTAGACCAAATATCGTGCAAAGGTCTTAAAGCAAAGCGGCAAAACGAAAGTCCAGAGTTCGTTCTGAGATCGTTAAAAATATTTCTAAAAACACTGATCACATGAAACACAAGCAAACAGAAAATAGCCGTTGTATTGAATCGTTTGTTTACTTTGATTTGATTTGACAATGACAGATATAGAAGTGTTTTTTTTCTTTTTCATTAAGTACGAAGGCAACAAGCTAGTCAGTCATTGAAGTGTACAAATGTCAACTTAATAACTAAAAAAAATATTTCTAAAATATTAGAGGAAATAAAAATAAAAGAGCCGCAATTTCTTGATCTTTAGGATGACGACTGTCGATAAAAAATATAATATACATATCTTCCAAAAACTTTACTTAGCCTATTACCAACAACTCTAAAAACTTGTTGATAATTCTGTAACCACATTTTGTACAGATTGATAATGCTATGTAAGCTCTGATAAACAAGACATTAAATGCGGCAGAGTCATAAATAATATGATTGTAGTACAGGTAGGTACAACAAAGTAGAATAATGTCCCAGGTTATAAAGTTGAAATTCACGAATAACCGATCCGGCTTGTTGAGTTTGCTTGTGGTGGCTCACGGCGCGTACGGTCGAGGTACGCACACATGCAATGCAAGCCGCACGAACTTTGTTTGAAGACGAACTACTGTCTATGACTACTACTGGTATTTACTTAAATTATGTAAAATTGAAATTAATAAGGGGCAAATTATGCCACATTATTTTATCTTTGACTAGCGACCCGCCCTCGCTCGCTTCGGTTTATGTGAGTTTTCTATAACAGCCGTACATAAACCAATATTGATTATACATAAAAACCTTCCTCTTGAATCACTCTATTTATTGATAAAAATCGCATTGAAATCCGTTGCGTAGTTTGAAAGATCTAAGCGTAGGTACATACAGAAGGACAGACAACTATTTGAAGGTTAGGTAGGTATACTGACTTACAAGACGTATCTCTAAAATAATTAAAACGTAATTAAACCAAAGTCTTTTCGCACTGTTCTACCAAATTTAACGTCCATTATTCTCAATGCTCTAATTATACCCTGACTTATTACTAAAGTGCCCACTAAATTGTTTTTGGGCCTTGATTTTAAGAAGTTTTGACCACATTTTAGTATTCAGCTGGCGTTATGGTGAATAAGTCGTGTTAGGGTTTTACTACATGACGTTTATTTAGCATTTATTTAGCACTAGCGACCCGCCCTCGCTTCGCTTCGGTTTATGTGAGTTTTCGGTAACACCCGTACATAAAACAAAGTTTATTATACATGAAAACCTTCCTCTTGAATCACTCTATCTATTAAAAAAAACCGCATCAAAATCCGTTGCGTAGTTTTAAAGATCTAAGCATACATAGGGACAGACAGCGGGAAGCGACTTTGTTTTATAATATGTAGTGATTAGCCAGGTTGGATGCATCTATCCACCACGTTCCATTTCAAACTGATAGCCGTTTGCAAGAGAACGTAAGCTTACTGTCTAAAGGATTAAATTATTATTAAGTACCTAAGTACCTATAGTGTTTGTATGTATGTAAATACTTTATTGTACAATCGGAAATATAACAAACCAATACAAGACAGAAGGAGCAGTGTTTTCAGGAGGAAGCATCAGAACCCGCGGATATGTGCGCTTGTGAGTATTTTTTCAGTTTAAGGTTAGGCGCAATTTTGTCTTGATTCTACTTCTCATAGAAAATTTTGCCGTGAAGTTAATTGATGAGGAATTATTTCATAATAAACCATTGGAGATTGACTATCTTTGTATAGTTGGACCAAGTGCTGCCCAGTATGAACACAAGGTTTGTTTCAATAGAACTTGCCAACAATGTAAACAAAACGATCAATGAGATATCCATTTCCTAGCACTATTTTTTCCTTTTAATGGTTTAGGATAACGATGTGGAAAGAATTGATTAAATAACACATGGACTTAGCAGTATTTGGTGATGTTAAAGACATTTTGAATATAAAGTTTGTTTACATCGTTGGCAACTACTATTGAAACAAACCTTACTGCAGTATGTTCCATAGGCTAATCACTAGACTGTAGAATAAAACGTTTCAAGAATTTACCCGGGAGTCATAAAAAAAGACTTTAGTGAGGAATATAAATCATCAATTAAATAAATTTAATAGTAAATTACTCTATTATTGTGTCGTCATCGTCATTAATAATAATTATATGGGCCTAAACTTGTCAATTTCTGTTGGCACCTTAAATTCAAGATGACCAACGAATGGTCGAAATCTTTCATTTTTATTAGGACACCATGCCTTAAGAACATCTGTCAAATAAAATCTATAGTCCACCTTTTGTAAAGGGCTATTCCCAGTTGTCCACACCCTCGAAATTATGTGGACATTTCACGCTCTTTAACTTGACTCAACTCAATTTTTTATTCCCAGTTGTCCACACTGTGGACAAAGGGGTGTAGACTACTAAGAATAGCCCTTTGTAGGTATAACAGAAAATCCTGCAACCTTGAATATTTTGTGTACGAATCATATTCCTGGACTGGGGGCGATAATTCAAGTGCTTTATATTTAGTTTTCAACACTGCAGTTTAACGCGTGCAGTCCGTTGCACATGCACACGCCAAGGATAACTGCCGACTTTCAGTATTCACGCAAGTTTCTTGTGTTTACAATGTTACGATAAACAATAGATCGGCTTTTATAGACAAGGTGCGTAATATCGACCTTGCTTACAAAACTAGAGGATCTGGGTAGTGATTCTCTAAACAACGACGGTCGAACGGACGGACGAGTGATGCCAAGCGGCGAGTTTAAATAGTCCCGTCAGAGCTAACAAAACATATTTTAGCGCGTGCATTTTCAATTAAGCAGCCTTATACGCTCGATCCATGGGCAGAAACCATGCTGCTAAATTAAAAATGCACGCGCTGCAATGTGTTTTGTTCGCACTGACGGGACTACTTAATCTCGCCGCTTTACCTTTGCTTCTTTAGAGAATCACATACCTATGGCTTCGATCCCAGCGGGCCTAGTACGGCTGCGTTTGTATCGCGTGTCAAATGCGGATAGAGCATCCGTCACTCTCGTACCTGTCAGTTATACACGTGTCAGATGGTGACGGATGCCTTATCCAAACTCTGTCACGCGATAAACGCAGCCATATTAGGGCCACACGCAAGGGGAAATATTTTATGTTATGAACACGTAGGGCCAAGATTCTAGGCGTAAAAACCATATCGTCTTTCATCTGTTATCGTATTGTCAAGGTATTGATAAGTCTTATTAACTTGACAGTAATGGCGGCCGAGTCAAAAAAATACCATAACAGAGGGCTATTGGCGAATGCACTCGCAATCGCAATCGTTCTCATTTTGAAAATCGAAGGCTATGATGAAAATATAAGGATGCGAGTGCGTTAGGCAATAGGCCCGGTGGTCAAAGACTATATGGTTTTTTTTTACCGCCAAAAATAGAAACTGAGGGGTTACCATGACATAGGAATGCAGTTTAGGGTGACAGAAAGGGACAGAGCTATACTACCCCCATTAGAAAAAAGGGCGTATGTCGCATAAAATCGCGAATGTATTAGTGACCTTAACTCTAAAGGCACATGGTTCAAGTTGCTTTGACCATCAAATTGCGCTTGCGTCCTTTTTATTTAGGAGGGCAGTATAGCAGTTATACAGTTCTGCCCCTTTTATCTCAACCTAAACTGAAATTGAAATATAATAAATAAGGACTGTGTCGGAACATTTGCAACGTTAAAAGATGGCGGATGTGTAATTTGTTTTATTTATTTTTTTTTTTTTTTTTTTGTGTATTTAGGTGTTCAAAGTTCTTTTCTGATAGTGATTTGTATTTTTTATGCCATTGTGTTGCACAGTGATTGAAAACTTGGACTTATTGCGCGTATCTGGCATCTTTCTTCTCGTTACAAGTGGACTCGAAGTGGTATGTACATAGGTTAAAACTATCTTGACCTCTGTCCTACAAACTACCGAACAACGTTGCCCCCAATCTTCCCAGAGAAGATTGGATTGTATTTTATTGCTATATTGATTTATACTTATATACACTTGACACTGGCGAAATCACTGATTATATTCGTGGAAACGCCATAGCCCGGCGGTAGTAGCTGTTGAAGTCGCCGCGGGGCAAAAAGAAGAAGAAGAAGAAGGACTGTGTCAAGTCAATACTAATCGGTATTCCACTAGGTAAAACCGTGCCTTTGACATGTTATCATATTATCAGGGTGATTTTTTATTTTGTTGTCGATTTCTGTTTTTTCTCAGATTTGAATAACATTTGGTGTCAGTAAAATTGGTTATTTTGGTCATGGACGAAAATTTCCTTACATTTTGTGTAACTTTATAGGAAAAATTGTAGGACATAGCGTCAAATAGGCTATGCGGCGTTTCTTCTCAGCAGTGGTCTCTTGCGAAGCGCTGGTAGATTTTTTACGTGTAAAAGTGCCCGTGCGGCCTACTTACTGAAAAAACATCTTTTATCTCTTTTTTTTTTTCAATTTGACAGTTTCCATAGTGACATAAGAATCGAATTTGTTAACCTTACTTGACAGTAATGGCGGCCGACAAAAACAATAGGATAATATCAAGGGCAATATGGTTTTACACAGTGAAATAGCCCTGCTCTAAAAGTACTTAAGAGTTACCAAAATAACTCAATTGCCTAACAAATGCGTTACATCCGATAAGACGATAGCCAACGGCTGCCAAACTTTAGATATTGATAACATAAACTGTTTACCAGCCGATTTAGGATGTTTAAAAACAACAGAGGATATCTGGTAAGCAATACGGCGTCGGCCTTTTTTTGGGGTTCCGTACCAAAATGGTTAAAAAGGAACCCTTATGGTGAGACCTCGGTGACTGTCTGTATGTCATAGCAGTTTTACTCTGAAACTATAGAAGCTATGAACTTGTAATTTGAAATACTTGTAAAACTTGCTTGCCCACATCGGAGAACAGGGGTAAAAATTAAAGTGTTTTTATTAAAACATTAATGTAAGTACTAAAATATTTGAATTATTGATTTTGAGCAAGCGGAATGTCATATATAGGAATGGGCTCAATCTGCAAATTTCAAACCAATTTTTTTCATAATTTACAAAAAATTACTTCGTTCGAGTGATAATGAATCTGTCGCACTTCCCGAGGCAGTTTTTATATATAAACGAAAGAGACGGTCTGATGTTCTCGCGTGATTATAGTATCCGTAACGTAAATACCTTACAGCTCCGACACGAACCAATAACCAGTGAAAGCCAATCTTAATAATCCACTGAAGCGTTTCGAAACCGCTAGGACTAGCATGACTATGGATCACGATTTGAGAAGGACAGTCCTGAGGGACTTGCAGCACGATAGGTCGAACGTATAAGGCTGCTTAATTGAAAATGCACGCGCTACAATGTGTTTTGTTCGCACTGACGGGACTACTTAATCTCGCCGCTTGGTATCACTCGACAGTCCGCACGACCGGCGTTGTTTACAGAATCACTACCCAGGGTAAAATGGCGCATATTAGGGGAGGCCTACACGCAGCAGTGGATTGATATAGGCCGATGATGATGATGATGATGATGATGAAATACATATACATTCAATTAAACAAAAGCATTCTAGTACATGTTAAAACAAACTGGTTGTTATCATCGAAATATAATAAGTATGGAAGAGTAACGTCTAACAAAAACGACTGACAAATCCGCTCCAAAACAACCACTTTTTGAAATGAAAAGATCTTATGTATCTAGTGGTTTCAATAATCAACTAAATATTAATTGAGTTAAGGTATGAAGTCATTTATGTCAGATGCTGGTATAACGTTTGAGTAGACAGTAATTTCAGTAAGGTTTTATACCGTTTGAAAGACAAAAATCTGCAATTGGTTAATACAAGCTCTGTGACACAAGATTTCTATTTGTCAATATTTTTTGTCATAAGGGTTATTTGAACGCGGCCATGTCTTTCAACATTTGACGTGGATGGATAAATACAAAAACAACACAGTAATTGAATAATGAATTTTATTAATATTTTTTTATATAATTGAATGATTGCTCCCCTTGGATAATTTAACATACTTATGTTACACTATTATACAGTTGTAAAACGTACTGTACAATTTGGGACCGCTGTGACTTTTAAAAAATGTTTTCCAGTTTTTGAGATGACATAATCCGATTCATCAAAATGGATGCTGCAAATCCTGGAATGTTTGCTAGGCATCCAATTCTCGTTTCGCAATTCGCACCCAAGCCAGACGGCGTTCTTAATTTTTTGGAAAACTTAAAAAGGTCATATTTCGTTTTTTTATTATGTACTTAAACTAACGATAGTAAAGATTACATAAAATTTAATTTCCTATTAATTCGAAGTAGTTGCTTGTAATTCACATTTTTCAAAGATATATTGCATAAAATCGGCCATGACATTTTGGTATGGAAATATTAAAAACTCAATAACATATTAATGAAAATAAATATCGCTTTGTTTTGCATCTGTGTGGGTCCTGCACCAATTTACAATGCAACTTGGCATGGTTGCAGCGTCATTTAAATCCGGTAATCATTAATATCGATTTTTTTCTTTTGTGATTGTAAACAACTGTTTGACACTACGTCAGAAAGTCGACTGATAGACAGTTCGGCACTCATTCATAGCTCGACCCCCGCCGGCACTAAGTCAGTGGGGCAGATTTTGAGCGTCGATTACTCTTCCATACTTATTATATTTCGATGGTTGTTATACGTATTTGCAAACAGGACGATCTCCCATTTTCGCTACACTATGATGGTCACCCTAGTTATAATCCATGAAGCAAAACTATGGCATTTATTACCAGTAAAGACACAAAGTTAGAGTTTGATGACCCGTGATACTCATCAGGGATTCTGGTCAGGAAGCTTCTTTCGGGGAGTTATGCAAGAATGTCATTTAGGGCGAAGAGTTAAGGTGGCGACTGACTTGTAACATTTCGGTGTAATGTATCGGATCACCTGCGGTCCTTGTCTTATCGCACCCATTAGACAAGGGCCGCGAGAGATCGCGAGAGATACATTACACCGAAAGTGTTACAAGTCAGTCGCCACCTTTACTTAACCCGACTGCGCGACGCTAAAAGAAGAGTTTAACAGCTTATTTATGTATGTGATTAAAATAGAATGTTTCATTTCAGCTCCTAAACTATTGAAGCGATTAGGGAAAATAAATGGAGTGTCATAATATTAGCTTCAAATTAGTGAGTGTCATTATGAAACTGTTATATGGCATATTATTATTATAAAATTATCAGTGTGCGTCATTCTAGTCTCCAGTTGGGTTTTAGTTATAACGTGTAGGTATGTTTTTCTGCGATGGTGAAGCGATTTTAATGAATTTATTTTATTGTACGCAATACCGACGTGCGTGCATGGCTCGATGTATGAAAGTGGAAGAAGCGAAAGAAATTTGTCAAGATCGTAGCAAATGTAAAGAAGCGATCTCTGCCTACCCCTCTGGGAAACAGGCGGGATTTAATGTATGCCGCTCATTGAATTCAAAACGGACACATTCCAAAATAATTTGCTCTTGCATTGACGCTTGCTGAACGGGTGGACTGCCCGATAATACGGCATTGGGACGAGGCACATGCTCCGGTGCGTGCCCCTGCCCGCCGATATTAGCCATTAAGTTATTTTGTTCCTAACCCTAGTTTTAAGTTATTAAATTGTAACTAACAAAGTATGGAACCAGAGTCCGAAATAAATGATTTTTAATTTAATTTAATTTAATTGAAAATCTTATATGACCAGCTTCTAATTTTAAAATGGAACACTGACTCATTTTGGAATGTGTCCGTTATGCATTCAATGAACGATGTGTGTTTTTTATTTTAAGTTCCTATTACTGCGGTCGCATTAGCTGAGTTTATCTAAAATCAGCTGGTAGTTCCTGATAGTTTTTTTTTTAAATGTAATGCGTGAATTATCAAACGGACTCATTCGACGAGCTTATAAGATGACCAAACAAATTTCTCAAGCGAAGTTCGATTCCTATTATGAGTAGTTTAATTCGAAAATATAATATGTAACCAGTGTAAGGTAGTCCTTATACCCTATAGCGGTCCTGGGTTGAGTTCCCAGCAAGGGAAATATTTGTGTGATGAATGTTCCTGAACCTTAGAAGTTTTTTATTTGGGCATTTCTCCACTAATTGGAAAATTTGAACAGTCCCCTGCCAACTTTCTCTTCAAATAATAATTAATTAAACAGTAAAAATTGTTTTGTATCACAATTCCAGTGTTGTGCATACCAAAACCAATGCATTTACTAAAGTCAATCTCATGCATTATTTTTATTTTAATCACAATCAGGCGACAGGGGACTGCTTTTGTAGTCTTGGGACAAAATTTGACTAATAGTTGTAATAAAATGATTTACATATTCATTGAGATATTACTTTATTGTAATAGATTGTGTATTCACCTTCTTAAGTTCAATACAGAAACCTTGTAACATTGTAACACATTACTAATATTATGTCATACTTATCAAATTCTGGGTTTGGGACATGCCAGGGTACTGTTTTATGACATGTTCAAAAATGTTTAACTTAATAGTCCGCCTTATTTTTGGTATAATACTAGACACGCTTAAAAATATGGCTATTATTTGACACAAAGACCTTTTTATTTGACATTTATCTAAAGACATTATACCAAAAAAAACAACGGACAGCGATTTTCCAATTAGTGGAGAAATACCCATTTACTAAAATTATTCGTATTTCTTTGTTCATAGATATTTAATATTATTCTACAAGTACTAATAATATTATAAAGAGATTGTACAAGTTTTGTTTGTTTGTATCCGACAGGTAATATTCGGATAAAGAAACCTTTTCAAAAAAAAATTCACTATCTGAAAGGTACCATTAATCCGTTATAGAGGTGTGTCTCAAAAGCGTACTATTTTTAATTTTTTATTTGTAATATTAATCATTTCGAATTTGTTTTTAAATAGGTTTTATCAGTATTTGCTACGCCTGCTTTGGACTTCTTAGGGGTCGGAATGACGTAATTTTGTTTGTAACCGCGTGACTTAAAAAAGACTAAGTAGGTAGTTTTTTTTAGGTTCTCGGTAAATAACAAAACAAAAAAAAATTTTTTGCTAAGAGTCAAACATATAAGCATATTTTTTTTCAGATTACCTTTAAAAAAGTCCATGTTGTCAATAAAACGTGTTTTTTTTAATTTAAATTAAAAACTCTACCGTAATTACTACTTTACTATAAAAGCATCTGTTCCAACCGGTCGTTCTAGGAAGTATAGTGTTACCATAGTGCCTTGTTGTGAGAGATAGTGAGAACCTCATTGTTCTCACTTTCACCTGCCGCACGACTTCTAGAAATACACGATATCTCACAAACAATGAACTGATTTCGATTAAATCATTTTTACACATACTTTTAAGTTCCATTTTCCAGTAAATTTTTATACATTACCTATACCGAGTGACTTCAAATTAGTAGGTAATATAAAATTAATGTACTAAACTAAACCCCCTCTTAAATCTCATGCTGGTAATTTAATTATAAGTTTTAATTTACCCAATTGTTCTGACTTAATGAGGTTACCCTGCCCTACGTTTAACTAACATTGATATCACCGTGACGGGTATTACAATTAGATATTAGATGTAGGGTAACCACACTTTAGGACTTTAATATTAGTTTACTTAGAAAATTAACGATGGTTAAAGAAGACTAATTAAAACAAGTGGGTTAATGTAATACACTATTTGTCATAATAATTTATATTTTATTTGACTAGGTTTATGATGTTTACTTATTAAAAGTGTAGTTTATGGTAATAGGTGCAGAAATTATTGGTTTATTTACTTTTTTGCACTTCTTGTAATTTTGCCTATCCTCGTACAGTTTCCACATTCATAATCAGGTTAACTGGAAGAGATCCCTTAAAGGAATAAGTTCGCCAATGTACACTTAATCATAAGTTTATGTACGTACTAACTTGTTTTTTTTTGTGCATTAAGGAGTTTACATACATATTACATACATACATTAACCGAGCCTTAATCAAGTGTTGTGTATACAAATTTCACACCGTATAGTTTCGCCATATTTCGGTCAATGAAGATTTTTTTTCTTGGAAAGTTTTTTTTTTAAAACAACAACTATAGGTACACCCATGGTACATCATATACAACATGTTCAAAAGTCGTGAACTTTGCGATTTAAGCTTCAATTAACAATCCTCTCAAAAGCGTTTATGTAAAACGATTTATTGATTCGATTTTGTTTTACGATAATATTCTTCCCGTCATATTACAGGTGGTATAATGCGCGAGAGTCTCCGACGGCTGGCGGCGGAGGAGGGGGAGGGCCGCGCGGGCGGCGACCGACGCGTGCGCGTCGAGCTGCTAGACGGAGAGCACATCAACATTGACGTCGATGTAAGTAGAGAGTGGAGGGGTGAGAGGAGGAAAGGGAGGAGGCGTAACGACATTGTGCATCAAGCTGTAACGCCAGAATTTCACTGCCGCGTATTCTACGCACACACGCTACACATATGAGCCAAGTGGATTAATTGTTCTAGGCGTGTGTCACTGACGTCATTCCACGCGTGCGCTGCAGTAGGAGTATTTACATACTACTTCACACGATTTAATTTTTCAGTATTTAATTCTCGTGTGAAATAGGAGTCATCCCTTGGTTAAGAATGTATTTTTTGATACAAAACTAATTTATAATTGAAACCCACAGTTGCGCCGCACAGAACTCCAGCTTAAGACGGGGCGCTCTATTGTCTGTGGACGGGAAATACATACATTATTAATATTATTATAGACGTCAATGTCAGTAGAAAGTGAGACAGGAGTCGGAGTATGGGAAGGATCGCGAGCACGGCGCGTCGAGCTCTCGAGCTGCATAATAAAACCGGTATTTACCGGTGAATCCACTGCGACGCACGCTACGCACGCACTACGCACACGCTACACGCGTGAGCCACGTGGCTCAATGTTATGGTTCTAGGCGTACGTTCTTGCGGGTTCTTGTGGGTGGTAGGACCTTGTGCAAGGTCCGTCCGGATCGCTACCACCATCTTATCCATTAACCTACCGCCAAACAGCAGTGTTCGCATTGTTGTGTTCCGGTTTGGGGATAAGACAGCCGGTGAAATGACTAGCATAGAGGCATTCCATCTTGGTCCTCAGGGTTGGCAACGCATTTGCAGTCTTAGGATTGCATTGCAGTCTTGTGAATGCGAATGTCTATGGGTCACAGTTTCCACTTACCATCAGGTGGCCCGTGTGCTCGTTTGTCTTCTCTACGCCATAAAAAAAAAAAAGTCCCTGACGTCATTTCGTGCGTGTGCCACTGTAAAGTGTCTGCATACATTTATAGGAAGGGGATTTATATCCACGTATGAGTGCGCTCTGAGGAAATCCGGCTTTATACTCTGATTTAATTTTCTTTCAAACTTTCTCGTAATCGTATCATCCTTCCTTCTCTATTGACTGATAGGTTTATCACTTGGTTTAGTTTGTTTACATTTCCAATACAATACAAAACAATAGTCTTTATTGGATATCACAGAGCGTTTCAATTGAAGCAAATAATAACAAAATGCATTTTACATGGGCAACAAAGATGGTATTGTCTCTACATAGCGATCTTTCTTATTACTATTTGGCAAATACTTAAACAGACTATATGCAATAGAGGCATTAGGGTTCACATGGAATTTAGAAGTGACTGATGGAGGTGACCATTCAAGATGGCCAGCCTTCAGTTAGGTACATAATTATATTATACTTCAAACGATTGAATTACGTAGAATATTCCACATCATGGCCTTATGTTTGCTCTCAATTGGTATCTGAACTGCAGATAGGTTACTTGCGGTTAAAATTTCAACACAATATTGTACAAAGCAAATGTCAAATCTTTATTCGGAGTAACCAAATCAATCGGCGGTTTTAAGTTTCGTATCACTACATAGTATAAAACAAAGTCGCTTCTCGCTGTCTGTCCCTATGTATGCTTAGATCTTTAAAACAACGCAACGGATTTTGATGCGGGTTTTTTTAATAGATAGAGTGATTCAAAAGGAAGGTTTATATGTATAATAGATTCTGGTTTATGTACGGGTGTTACAGAAAACTCACATAGACCGAAGCGAAGCGAGGGCGGGTCGCTATTATCACATAAACCGAAGCGAAGCGAGGGCGGGTCGCTAGTTTGTAATAAAGTAAAGGACGCCGGAGACTTCGTGTGCGAATAATTAGTTTCCCGCTAATCCCGCTATTTCTTCCCTGCCCAAGGAACCTTTAAATTTCAAGTCCCTAGGTCGTTGGTTTCTTCTGTGCGAAGATCTATGTGAGTCAGTTTCTTCTTTTATGTATTTAAACTAGCCAACAGCCTGTGACTCCGTCCGCGTAGAAGTTGTTTATCGCCACTCGCGAATAAAGAGCACCCTATGTCCTTCCTTGGGGTTTAAGGTAATTCCATAAATTTATCTACATCGGTTCAGCGGTTTAGCCGTGAAAGCGTAACAGACAGACATGCTGCTTTTGCATTTATAATACTACTAGATTCTGCTTCGCGACTTCGTCCGTGTAGATTTCAATTATTGTTATTCCTTCGGGAACTTTTAAATGTTTGTTAATCCAAGCTATTTCAAATTTCATTCAAATCCGTCCAGACGTCAGACGTTACAGCGTGAAGGAGTAATAAACAAAGAAAATAACTTTAGCATTTATATTACCTACTAGTAGGATAGAATAGATTAGCAAAACCCGCAAAATAGTCGTTCAACAATAACATAATTCATTCAACGTACGTAACATCTCAATCCAGAATAGCCGCACTATCCTCTGACTATAAATCAATCAAGACCGTATTATCCTATCCTCGTATTGGATCCATCGCAATTCATTTTATCGCCGTAATAAACTAACACAAGAGTTGGATCACTTTAGCTACGTTATTATTAAACGCGATCGCTGCGTTTATCAATACAGCTTCCATAGACAGAGTTTATACGCAATCCCGTGTATTTCAGGCTGCCTGACAGTCCCAAATTTGTGAAGAAATGTATGTCACCTTAAGAGAAACTGACAGTCAACCCATGCGGACCACTAATGCGCAATAGAAGTATCTACCTGAGGCGACTTATCATGGACCCACAAGAGGTACCTACAAATCCTCACTGCCCAAAGCATCTGGAAATTCCTGGACGCAACGGGCCTTTGCGGTGACCTATAAACAAAGGGCTGCCACAATATATTACAATGAATGCTTATATTTAAACAGGTTTAAACGCAATCGGTGCGTTTATTGGCGAAGGCTACACACACACCAACAGTTTATCTGCAGTCCCTTGTATGTCAGGCGGCCTGACAGTCCCAAATCTGTGAAGAAATGCATGTCACCTTAAGATAAACTGATGAATTGACCTGCTCAATTTTTTTTTATACACAGCAGTAGTACTTTTTCGGATCATAATGACTGTCAACATACTTATTTCCAGCGCAAGTCCAAAGGCGAAGACCTGCTGGACCGCGTCTGTGATGCCCTGGAGCTGACGGAGCGGGACTACTTCGGGCTCCTGCACACGCAGAGGGGAGACCCTAGGATCTGGGTCGACCTGGGTCGGAGGCTCTCCAAGACCTTCAAAAGTAAGTACCATCATCTCTTTCTCTGTATACTACCACGCTTTTGTAGGAGGAAACGCTTCAAGGAACATCATGCATGACCACCATCAAGGACAATTTTGATGCTGCTTTCGTTGGTACGAAAAGATCTCTGATACCTTAAGTATATTATAAAACATCAAAAAGGTCCTAGGATCAAAATAATGTAGAGATATTTTTGATCTTTATATGGCTCTCCACGGTACCCTAAACATTTTTGGTGGTAGGCCCCTAACCTGTTTCTGTTTGTCAATTTTTGTCCGTGCACTCTGACCCGTGATACCCTAACCTACTGCTGCTTACTTTGATTAATGGGTAATCGGCGCTGAGTCGACGACGGGAATGCATTGCTATTGCACAAATTAAGTTCAGGTCGACAGCTTTAATGTTGATACTCGTAGGTACCTACCCCTTCGTCAACACATCTTCCACTAGCCAAATCAACATGGAGCAACGATCTGCATTTCGACTCCTTTGCAGTGGATGGTGATGTTATTCTACCTGTCTTCCAGATGAACCCTGGGACGTCCGTCTGGCGGTGAAATTCTATCCACCGGAGCCATCGGAACTGAACGATGATGGCACTCGGTACCAGCTTGCCTTGGCTGTACGGAGGGACCTCATGGAAGGTATGATATGAAGAGCTATCGTAATTGAGGAAACCCATGGGTCTAGTAGGACGTAATTAGGTACTAGGTTAGATATGTTTCAACTTTAACATTCAGTCCTCAAATGCTGATTCTATAATGAAGCCTCAACGTTCAAGGAAAACGAGGGCGGGTCACTAGTTTCATTATTCAAGTATGTTTTATTGTTAAACTAGCTTCTGCCCGCGACTTCGTCCGCCTAGATTTCGATTATCGTTATTCCCTCGGGAAGTTTAAAATTTTATATATGTCAAATTGTCAACTGACTGGGGAAATTTCGTTAGCGCGATGTAGAACACAAGTTGGGATATCAGATGCTGGTGGCGCTGGCCAGTTGGTTGATACAAGTTGTCGCTAGATGGCGCTAGGTTGCCATATACCCATACCAATACATACCCATAGTACAAGCCTAGAGCTTTTTTGGATGTCCTGATGGTACAGATGTCAACATCAGTGTTCTACAAAGGCACTGTTTCTTTCACTTGTTACAGTTGTTGGGGTGCCCGATTGTTTTGTCAAAGCCTATTCTTATTGCAGGCCGGCTGACCTGCTCGCTGGTGACGCATGCGCTGCTCGCCTCGTACGTCCTCCAGGCGGAGCTGGGCGACCACGAGCCGCACTCCGCGCACGCTGCGCTGGCGCAGCACCGCGCCGCGCCGCTGAGCGTGCGCACGCCCGAGCTGGACGAGCGGCTTGAGGAGCTCTACAAGAAACACAAGTGAGCAACTGCGAATGGTTTTTTACCTCACTACGCGATGCGAAGGAGAGGAATTTGTTTATGAGCCTATACAGGGTGGAAAAACGAACGCCACATTAAACATAATTATTGGAAATGGTAAATTTTATATTTTAGAAAAACAAATCTTGCTTATATGGATTTTTGAATTTTTCTGCCTTAACTGCGGTCAAATATGACTAAACAATAAAGGTGGTCTTCTGTCTGCACCTTACTATCAACTGGTGTCTTACATATCTCCTGCACCCTACCCCGCCGTAACTTACAAAAACCAATACGACACCTTGCCTAGGAAGCTAGCGGCTCCGGGTTCAAATCCCGGTATGGGCAGTTTGTGTGAAGAGCGCGACTATTTGTTCTCTGTGTATTTGTGTTATATCATCATCATCATCGTTTCGGCCCACATCCACCAACTGCAGGGTAAAGGCCTCTTCATTTTCATGCCACTTGAGCAGCGATCCTTCACTGTTATGAACAACAACAGGCGTGATATTGTTGTTCTATACTAAGAAATACAGCTATTCAAGTCAGTTGCAGTTACCGGCCCCTACTTCGCCATCGTGACAATGACAGGTGACAGGAGACATTTCGGTATACATTGCGAAGTTAACAAACTTTCACATCAGTGGGATTCATAACAGCTGTGCCATCTACACTGAAATGTCACCTGTCACCTGTCATTGTCAGGATGGTGGAATAGGGCAGATAGTTGCAATTACACGACTCCAACTTATTTATTTATTGTCTCGTGTTCAGGGGACAGACCCCCGCGGAGGCCGAGCTCAGCTACCTGGAGAACGCGAAGAAGCTCCCCCTGTACGGCGCGGAGCTGCACTGCGTCCGGGACTCCGAGGACATCGACCTGGTGCTCGCGGTCAGCGCCAACGGCATCGCGGTCTACCGAGACAGGTCACTAAACATCCTAGTAAAGACCAGAGACCCTTGCTAAGGGTGGTATTCCACATGCGGGTGGCAGGACCTTGTGCAGGGTCCGTCCGGATCGCTACCACCATCTTATCCATTAACCTACCGCCAAACAGCAGTGTTCCCAAACCGGAACACAGCAATGTTCCGGTTTGGGGATAAGACAGCCGGTGAAATGACTAGCATAGAGGCATTCCATCTTAGTCCTCAGGGTTGGCAACGCGTTTGCAGTCTTAGGATTGCATTGCAGTCTTGTGAATGCGAATGTCTATGGGTCAGTTTCCACTTACCATCAGGTGGCCTGTGTGCTCGTTTGTCTTCTCTATGGCATAAAAAAAAAATGTCCAAGATCTGAATGAAAGATGCACGTTGGACAAAGATCTTGGTCATGTGGAATACCACCCTGAGATGCATTACGCTAACTAGCGTTTCTATTAGTTTCCTTTTGTAGCCAATCCCGTCACTGGTAGACCACGTGACTTTTCGTATCACGTGATCTGCCAGTGACGCGATTGGTTTAAAAATTAAACGAATAGAAACGCTAGTTAGCGTAGTGCAGCTTAGCAAGGGCCTCAGCTTCTGTTGTCCTTTCTATGCAACTAAATACTTGTTATTCCTAAACGCGAAATAGCTAAGGTGTGCTTGAAGTACGTTCCGTCGTTATCTGTCATCAATGACATTCGAATTGAGCAGGAAGGGTCGATGAATACTTTGACTAAAATAAGTTTAATATGCGCTTATGAATCTAGGAGTTACTCTTTACTTAATACAGTCGGTCTGTATAAAAAAACACGACGAATGTGAAACGTCAGTAAAAACATTTTTCTAAAACCTACTTCTGCGGTTCCGATTTTTTTTCTTTTTTAACCCGTACCTACACTAAAAGAGTGGTGTTAAAAGTTAGTCAGCTATGTCTGTGGCACCATAGCTCTTAAACGGGTGAGCCGATTCGGTTTTTTATTTGAATGCAGGTTTTCTAGCGGTGGTTCTCAGTTAGGTTTCGTGAAAATTGGTTAAGCCGATTAAGAGATAAGTATCAGCTCTGAAAGGGGTCACCATTATATCAGGGGTTTTTATCTGTCTAATAGTCACATACAAATGAATTCGTATAGTTACCATTGACAGATACACAGATACCCACATACATACATACACATATACGCAGATATACATTTTTTCGCAAATGTAAACATCTTAGCCTAATTGTGCAAAATGCGGTTCCAGAATTATGAACAAGTTTTTAAGAGTTGTTAATAATGGGCAATGGATGAAAAATTTAAAAGTGCTTGAATATTTTTATATCGGTAGGAATAGCGTTCCTTATTAACAGGATAAAATTACAGATTTTTAGGTATCGTCTATCATTAATAAATAAATAATTCGTTTGAACTCGAACAATTTGTCTCCTATACATAAGTATGGTTTAAATTCTTTGGTCCGATAAATAAAATAAAAAAAAAACTGCCGTTGTTACTCTGTCAAAACTGTCAATGTAATTCTAACCTCTCTCTGGGCTTATTATTATCGTTTGCGTTTGGATGTATCTTATATTTTACGACTGCTTACTCACACCGGACCTTTGATATTGTCTTCTTAAACGACGACCTCAGCTTTGGACTCAGGATTTGATATTGATTGTTAGCCTTTATGACGACCACTACACACGTAAACAGGACCGGAACTTGTATTGTATTTGCCTAAATTATTTTGTGTTGATTACCATGGATTCTACTGACTAGGTACAGAGAACCAGTTAAGACATGTTTTCTGCAGACATGTTCTCATAACGACGTGATATAATTGCATGTGGTCTTATTAATCTACAGGAACCCATAATAAAATAAATTTAATACATTATTATTTTTTGTCAAAGTATGTGCTTCATTAATAGGATCACTAGGTTTTAGTATTAAAATATAGAAATAAAAATATTGCCTTGAAGTTGAAGATGAGGTTCTTCAACTTCAAGGCAATCACAGCAAAACCAACTGATTGATTTGATTTTTGGTATGATAGATAGAAGTAGTATAATAGTTGAATTAAGTTAAATAAAAAATTTATGAGAGTAAAGCCTGCTAATTTGAATAGCAAGAAGTCCATTTTTGTTTAGTTTTCCCTTGTCAATAGGAGCATAATTGTGTCCTGCTATAATTGAAATGGTTTCATATTATTGCATTATACTTATAGCTGACCCAGCTTTACACCTGAATGAATTATACCTACACCGAAACCTTCCTCATTAACCACTCCATCGATTGGTCGAAACCGTAAATCATATAACCGGTCGAGACTTGTATATGCTTGTTTGTGATGTTTGGTTATTTTCAGTGTGATTCGGCAAGTCAGTATGAATTTCAAAGAGGACATAAGGCAGCAATGATAAAACCTGCAGTAAGAAGTGTAGGCTGCGCAGCCAATGTTTAAGCAGTATCTTTAGCTGCAAAAGTAATGCCGAGCCAGTTCATTCAAGTGCCTGCATCAAGTGGCTTTTCGACACCAACACTGTTTGAGCCTTCAAGCCCTTCATTCTCAACCTCATCAAGCAACAAGAAAATAGTTGCACAGCACAGAATAATAACTCCATACCGCTAAAGTGGTCCCTTTTCCAGTCACATTTAACCTCGTAGGTCCCAACGTACTACAAACAGCCAGTAATTACCACTAGCTTTTACAAAAAACAAATATTGCCTTGAAGTTGAAGATGAGGTTCATCAACTTCAAGGCAATATTTGTTTTTTGTAAAAGCTAGTGGTAGTTATTTTAATGCCGAGGACAAAAGGAAGGAAAGTAATCAGTCATACTAATTATAATAAATGTGAAAGTATGTTTATCCTTCTTTCACAGCAAAACAAAGCAACTGATTGATTTGATTTTTGGTATGATAGATAGAAGTAGTATAATAGTTGAATTAAGTTAAATAAAAAAATTATGAGAATAGTTCTTTTATTATTACAGATATACTTGTAATAGGTAACACTTAATTGATGGTCCCAGACAGAAGTTAGAAGAAATAATACAACTTAATGATTAATTAAGTGAAATTTGTTTACTTTATTCATATTTATAATTATTTATATCTGATATGGGACATTTCACCTCTACAACAAAATCTCCACCTCCACATACTCCATCAGGAGATGCCCCAAAGATTCCATTTATCAGCATGAAACCTGATTCATCAATTATTTTATTTAACTCCTTCTCTATTTTTTCTAAATGTTTTCCCCTTTTCATGGCTTTGGTTTCATGATATTTGTAGCCACCTTATATTTCTTGCACAAGGCGCATCAGGCGTGCCACAGTGGGTCATCTCATATATTTTGGAACCTGTAGTTCGACCTTGCCTCATTGCATGCCACAATGGTCAATGGTCGTCGTTTAAGAAGGCAATATCAATGGTCCGGCGTGAGTAAGCAGTCGTAAAATATAAGATACATCCAAACGCAAACGATAATAATAAGCCCAGAGAGAGGTTAGAATTACATTGACAGTTTTGACAGAATAACAACGGCAGTTTTTTTTTAATTTTTTTATCGGACAACAGAGTTTAAGCCATACTTACGTATAGGAGACAAATTGTTCGAGTTCAAACGAATTATTTATTTATTAATGATAGACGATACCTAAAAATCTGTAATTTTTTCCTGTTAATAAGGAACGTTATTCCTACCGATAAGCACTTTTAAATTTTTCATCCATTGCCCCTCTGCCTACCCCACTCTGGGAATAAAGGCGTGAGCTTATGTATAAAAAAACGTCGTTAGATACACGTGCGGAACTGCCTTTTTCTCTCGTCCCTAGTTCTAGTCCCTCGCTGGACTCGTGTAAAATGAAAATGAAATGAAATGAAATGAAATGAAATAAAATTTATTTGGCACTTAAAGCACTTAAAATAATACAATTTTCTTAATTAAATTAACTTATACTATATAATTATATTTTAACTGCATTAAGCATGAATGACATACTTTCCTCTTTCCGCACTTGTATCAAAATGTACTATTTTGTTTTTTTTGCGTTGTTCAATACTGTATTTGAATTTTATATTACACTAGCTGTTCCCGTGTCCACTTCGTTGGGCAAAACATTTTTTTTGAGTTAATAATTTTCCCGCTAATTCTTGTTCCCGTGGGAATTTCGGGAATTCCTTTCTTAGTGCACTTCTACGCTACCTAAGCTACGTCCCTTCCAAATTTCAAGTGCCTACGTTTAGCCGTTTAGGCTGTGCGTTGATATGTCAGTCAGTCAGTCTGTTTCTCATTTTATATATATTACATATTTAGATATGATTGTGGTTTTATTTTCAGCGTGCTAATGAACCGCTTCCCCTGGGCCAAGATCACGAAGATCAGCTACAACAAGCGCGCGTTTACGCTGCGCCTGCGCGCGAGCGAGTTCGACGAGTTCGAGACGCACCTCGGGTTCCGGCTGAACTCGACCCGGGCATGCAAGAAGCTATGGCGTTGCAGCGTCGAACACCATATGTTCTTTAGGTAAGTAATAGTACATTATTGCCTAGGCAGTGAAGCAGGCAATTGCCGTACCTGCCGAGGCATATATATATATTTTGCGGGTGGTAGGACCTTGTGCAGGGTCCGTCCGGATCGCTACCACCGTCTTATCCATTAACCTAACGCCAAACAGCAGTGTTCGCATTGTTGTGTTCCGGTTTGGGGATAAGACAGCCGGTGAAATGACTAGCATAGAGGCATTCCATCTTAGTCCTCAGGGTTGGCAACGCATTTGCAGTCTTAGGATTGCTCTGCAGTCTTGTGAATGCGAATGTCTATGGGTCACAGTTTCCACTTACCATCAGGTGGCCTGTGTGCTCGTTTGTCAACTCTATGCCATAAAAAAAAAAAAAAAGTGCTTTTCTCAAAAATCTTCATCGCTTGAACTCATTTTAATTGCAAACAAGCAAGCTTCACATAACAAAAAACTATTACTCTTTACCGCCTTTATGTTTATGGCAAGGAGAAACGCAAGCTTTTTTTTAATACTACTCAAGCTATTCGAGACACAGTTAAAAAAGTTATGTTCCGAACAAAATTTGGATGTATAAGACTTGTGTCCTCATTTTATAAGGGCCGTTTTCACTTTTTCACTAAATAGTAATGATATTTGTATGAAACATTGCGTGCTCGCTACACAAGCACGCAATGTTTTTTTTTTTTTTTTGAGATTTGTCAGTAAACTATGTACTTCGCATCCCAATATAATAGATAGTAATGTCAACTTTTCCTGAAATTTTTGAGAAAAACACATTTTCATACCACCGGCTCGAAATTGCCCAATAACATGTCATGCAAACATCACCGTATAGGTCATTATAGCCATCGGCTTTAACCCTCCGGGTCATAATACGCGTATTGTACCTACTGAATCTCATTATAACCTGCTGGTTAATAATGATTAATGAGATTTGAATTCCAATGTAAAATTTCAATTTTTAAGTTTTTTTAAATAAGGTACTTTAAGGCGGATCCCCTTGACTGCCATACATATCGTTGGTCATAATGGAGTTGTTAGTCATACTTTTTTTTGTCATAACTTCTTTCAGGCTGAAGTTACAGTTTTTAAGTAATAAACTTTTATCGTGTAGATTAGTTAGGTTAGGTTAGATTAGTTTTACAAAAATCCTAAAAAAATAACAAGTGTCCTGAGAAAAATGCATTATGACTTGCGAAAATTGTGACTTGAAACACACTAAGACTAAAAATAATTAGGTATGGCAGTCAATAGAGACCCACTTTAAGGTTTAATAAAACATTGTTTCTAATAGAGTATATATTCTCCTTTGGGATAAAGCTGTTTTCGTCTTCGGCAAGCTTCAATCCCTCGCTGCACTCAAGACTCCGTTTTAATTCCCTCGCTTCGCGCTCGCGTTACGGAATTAACTCGTAACACTCGCTACGCTCGGGAGTTAAATCTGCTCAGCTCAGCTAGGTTGCCTTTATCGCGTGACATAATGTGGATAAAGCATCCGCCACTATCGTACTTTTGTACGTGTCAAAATTAAATAGTGATGGATGTTTATTCACATTTTGTCACGCGATACACGTAGTTGGCCTACTGAGGCCTTATAATATACCAGCTTCTGCCCGCGACTTCGTCCGCGTAGATATCGATTATCGTTAGTCCCTCGGGAACGTTTAAATTTTCCGGGATAAAAGTAGCCTAAGCAGCTATCTCCATTCCAAAGTCATTCAAATCCGTCCAGCCGCTGGAGCGTGAAGGAGTAACAAACATACCGTCGCTTAGCTAACAATACCGCACAAGTCAGATTTGCTTACTTTTCAGGAGAGAAAAAAAACTATTCATGAAAATACCGTCTAAGTCAACCTAACTATTCGTTACAACACCGCTCAAATACTCTTGTTTTTAATCACGATTATATGTAGTATTTCAATGAATAAACTACTATGTTTAATTTTAAATAAGTTCATTTACGTTTTAACTGCATCAGAAGAGTCAATCCGTTAAGAAAACTTAAGTAATTTAGAAACAAAACATTTTTAAACTTATCGACCAGCGACGTTGATCAAGCCAAACACTATGGCAGACTGATGACTTGCGCGGTTTTGGTGCAACCAGTGAGTTGCATTGTGTTACTTCTATTTGAATAACGCGCTCTAATTGGTCGAAATTACTTCCTGCGAGAGCTGATTCGATGCGCCGAAAAATAATCTAGCGAATCACTACATAGTATAAAACAAAGTCGCTTCTCGCTGTCTGTCCCTATGTATGCTTAGATCTTTAAAACAACGCAACGGATTTTGATGCGGGTTTTTTTAATAGATAGAGTGATTCAAGAGGAAGGTTTATATGTATAATAGATACTGGTTTATGTACGGGTGTTACAGAAAACTCACATAAACCGAAGCCAAGCGAGGGCGGGTCGCTAGTGGTGTACAAAACGTCACATGGTCAAATTATGACTTGTGCGGAATTGTTAGCTAAGCGACGATACACACTCACCAACTTTCGCCTTTAAGTATAATGTTAGTGTGATCTCCTTCCACTTTTTCCAGACGAGCAGCCCCAGTAGCTGTGGAACGTATTGCCGGTTTCCCACGCCTGGGCTCGCGACGACTGTCCTGTCGACGCACTCTGCGGCAACTGCGAGAGCTGCCACGAGAGATATCAGCATGACACACACCTTGACACGGATACCCATCTCTGCAGGTCTAGGATGATACGAGTTAATTTACGATACTATTATAGTTGTAGATACATACATACATACATAAACTCACGCCTTTATTCCCAGAGTGGGGTAGGCAGAGCTACAGAATTTCCAACAACTATAAAAACTTTTGCACACTTAGATGTTTACCAGCGTATTAGTGACAGGTTGCAAGCCCATCGCCTAACAATACTACACGCCTTTATTACCTTAGTCGGCTTTTACGACATCCACGGAAAGATACGGTTGTAGATACTACTGAATTATTTCAATGCACGTGTGCGTTCCAAGTAGAGCCGAGATTCTAGGCGGTAAAAGTAAAAGCCATATCGTCTTTGACTTGTTATCGTGTTGTAAACGTTTTGATAGCTCTTATTTACTTGACAATAATGGAGGCAGAGTTAGAAAAGACGATATGGTTTTTACCACCTAGAATAGAGGCCCAGGTACGTTTGGCGTCCTGCCAAATTTGATCGTGAATGTGAAAATTTTGGAGTGATGACAACGTCGTAGAATACAAAAGTCGTTCGTGGCATCACGCCAGGCAGCCCATTTATGGATAGAGTCCGACCAGCGAGTGGTGACACAAAAAAGGCGGCAAATTCAAAGATATCGCTACTTCTTCTTCTTTTTTTAGTAACGGCGGTCAACCGCAGTATTGCGCAGTGATTTCTCCTTTCGCCGGGCATCTTTATCTGCCATCTCCCCCACCGGGTACAGGTTTTGTTCAAAGTGTCACTAGCTGGTACCACGAAATGCATAGCAACTGGATAGGTACTCACCGTGACAGCGTGTTTCATAGGTAAAATTGTTGCCACATGAAGAATTCGAGAAAAATGTTTTTGTCACTACTCGCTGGCTCTAAACCGTTAATTTACTGAGAAATTAAAGCCATCGCACTAACATCGTGAGCTGGAAAATGTCGGTGTTCATTTAATCTACTACGATTGGACCAGGTCCATTGGACTGACCGTGAATGACCGCTCATTATTCTCTGCTACCTGATGGGTTGCCATTTGAGAATATTGTAATTCAAAAACGTAAATTTTTTTATGGCATGCAGAACGGCGAACGAGCATACAGGCCACCTCAAGACTAAAATCTTAAGAATGCAATGTTATCCCTACACTATTTTTTTTCTCTCTGCATCGCATTATTTTTTATTATTGTATACTGTATATGGAGATCTGCTAATGTAACTCCATTCTTATCAAGTGACTGGAACTGGGAATTTTGACAATACAGCCTCTGAACGTAGGTATACTAAAAAAAAACAAGATTATTTGAAGTGCCATTTAATGGAGATAATATGATGAACAATAGTGTATTTTTAAAAAATCATGTAACTATCTATTTGTATCTTTAAGAGTCAATATTAATACAATTTTGCATGAAGGCTGTTTTTTTTCTACCCAATTTTACCCAACCAAAACAATGTCAGAGATTGTCGACTCGACCCTTAGTCGACCGATCGAAGTGCGAAAGTCCTAAAGTCAACTGAGTGGGCATTCGTATTAGGGAATGCCATTGAAACGGTTATTGCCCGTTTTTGTATAATAATAACCGGTTCAAACAGGTTATTTGCATTCCCTAATTCGTATGTTACGGAGGTTAATATGAGTATCATTGTTAATTTAAAGTTCTGTGGCCCATCCTGTACATTGAATAGGTACTATAAACGTATAATAAACTCTAATATATGAATTATATGATACACATAGTACGACACATTCAATAATTGCGTTTTAAAACCAACACTGAAACTTTAAAATTATTTTCTCAAAATCACTCTTTTGTAGATTTTTTTTTTTTTTTTTTTTTTTTTTTTTATGTCATAGAGAAGACAAACGAGCACACAGGCCACCTGATGGTAAGTGGAAACTGTGACCCATAGACATTCGCATTCACAGGACTGCGATGCAATCCTAAGACTGCAAATGCGTTGCCGACCCTGAGGACTAAGATGGAATGCCTCTATGCTAGTCATTTCACCGGCTGTCTTATCCCCAAACCGGAACACAACAATGCGAACACTGCTGTTTGGCGGTAGGTTAATGGATAAGATGGTGGTAGCGATCCGGACGGGCCCTGCACAAGGTCCTACCACCCGCAAAAGATAAGCGGACGATATATTACCTTTATTCCGGGTTGGAAACTATACGTTAGAGTAAGATGGATATACATCGTGCTCACTCTAATGTCATATAATTGCGTCTGAAGTAGTGTACGCATTATTTATTTATTTATTTTTATTTATTTATTTAATGAAATTACACAGTATAACAGTAAAACTAAAGCACTGTGAATTTTAGATTAAGTATATAAACATAAGACAAAAGCTACACAAACAGTAAACAATAAAGCATTAAAGAATAGACGAAGGCCGTTCATTCATCATCACACAAAATTTTAGACATTCGTCACGTATTGACACCCATCTGGATGCAAGCACGTCAGTATTAGGAGCCGTATCCAGAAATGCATTAAGCAGTTGCAGAGCGCGAACCAGCGGTGACTTTCGGCGGGAGACGGTCCGCGCGGCCGGGACCGCCAGCAGCGGGTGCCGTCGCTCCCGAAAAGCATATTTCGGCACAGAGGGAACGAACAGACACACCAGTTGCGATACTAAAACCGGACAGTCTGAGTCCCCTCGCAGGATGCCACACGCCAACGACATCAGCACATAGTTTCGCCTCACCTCCAGCGAAAAGAATCCTAAGGTTCCCAGAAGAAATTTTGTTGGGTACAGGAACGGGTAGTAGCCATAGACCTTTTTATATAAGAATCGCAAGAATGTTTTCTGGACTTTTTCTAGCAGCAGGATGTAAGAAGCTTCATGGGGATTCCAAACGGCAGAGGCAGCCTCCAGCTTACTTCTCACAAGGGCGGTTTATAGGAGCATTATGGACCTAGGATCATTAAACTCCCTGGCGTTGCGGACAACAAACCCTAGTCTGCGGTGGCAATTTGTAGCGAGCATTTTCATGTGCTCGCGGAAATTAAGTTGGGAATCTAGGATAACCCCCAAGTCTCGTATCGAAGTGACACGGGCTATGGGCTTAGAACCCAACAGATACAGACTACTCAGAGGGCTACGTGCTCGACTGAAGGAAATAACGGCACACTTCTCGGTATTGAACAGAAGTCTATTATTACGACTCCATTCGTAAATCAAGTCAACGTCCCTCTGCAAACATTCCGAATCGGAGATTCCTTGCACCCTTCGAAACAGTTTCAGGTCATCGGCATAAAGCAGGCATTGCGCATGTTTAGGAACAGTGGCCAGATCGTTGATCATAATGCCAAAAAGTAGGGGACCTAAAATAGAACCCTGACTAACTCCAGAACGAGTGGGGTAGGAATCCGATACAAAGCTTCCATGCTGTACATACTGCTGTCTATCACGTAGATAATTAGAAAAAAGACGGAGCAGTTTTGGTGAGAAGCCAATGCTGCATAATTTGCCCAAAAGTATATCGTTATCAACGCGATCGAAGGCTTTTTTAAAATCAAAATACAGCACGTCCACCTGCATTCCCTCATCCAAATAACGCGTAACGGAGTCAACCAAGGTTAGAAGGTTCGATTCAACCGAACGCCGGGGCCTAAAACCATGCTGAGAGTCGCAAAGGAAAGGCTTTATCTGAGGAGCAATATGATTATTCAAGATAATTTCAAATAGCTTTGCGACAGCGGAAAGATTAGCAATGGGACGGTAATCCTCTACATTGGCCGTATCACCTGATTTAGGAATGGGTGTCACACGGGTAATTTTCCATTGAGAAGGGTACTCCCCAGTATCCAGGATTCGGTTGAAGATAAAAGTCAATGGCAACAACAACCACTCCTGGCAACCCTTTAGTATATAGGACGGAATCTCGTCAGGACCAGGGGAACTTAACGGTTTAAGACTAGCTAATCCGGACTTTACTTCTTGAGGTGTTATTTTACCAATGTAAATGTAGTTAGCATTGCCAGAAAGGTCCTCACGTGCAGTTTTCAACGGGTCAAGACTAGGCACATTCGGTAGGAAGACGCTCCTTATCCTTCCGTGCTGTACGTCCGGGCACGACGCACGGTGGAAAACGATAGTGCGTAGGCTTGCTGGACGTCAATAATTATTATTATTACCGTGATGGACTTGCACGATAGATTTTTTTGTCCATTTGTCTTTAGACATAATATCCTATAATCTGTGCACGATAGTCCATACAGCAGCATCGTCCCTGACGGTCGCGCGCCGCTGTACGTCAAGAAGGATAGTGCGTAGACTGCTTAAAAGTGTTTATGGCAATTGGCAAAACCAAGCATCCGGATTCCGGCTTTACAATCTGTGGTCATGAAATCTAGTCTGTGGTTCTCATTTTTACTCATTCCATTCAATTCATTCATTCGCTGATTTTGCCGTTCGTTGATCGCTGCGCAATAAAATTGCACATAGGTAATAACATGTTTTAGTTAGTTACGTTAGTATTAATTCTGCGAAAAACCGTTACAATCAGTGTTCTATTGAACACAATTAAAAGTCTGCCTATACGATACTACGGTTAGGTATTACATATGGAAGCCAGACAGAATTTTGTTTCGATGCGCGCGCAGAGCAGCACAACATTATTACGAGTCGAGGGGTGGAGAAAATCAGAAAATGACAACGGCGTCATGCCGTTCCATGTTTCCGGGATAACGCCGCTCGCCCATGGCTGCTTTCAGCTTTGTCTTCTGCAAAAAGATTGGAGATGAAGAAAGCGATGGAAGTAAGTTTATACCTACCTACTATACTTTACATTTGTAATTAACCTTGGTCTATATTGTTCCTGCTTCAATTACGATCATTTTAATTTCAATTTCAAAAGGCCTTTATTCATTCTTTCGCAATTGTTTTCGTTTTGAAAATCGAAGGCTTGTCTGCATACAACATGAAAACAATTGTTCCGCCTTGAACTCGATTGCGAGTGCGATAGGCAAACACTTTTGTAATAAAATTTACATACTTACTGAAAGCAACAGTGTTTAGTCACGAGCAAATGAGAGATGTATTAGTGTTTTAGGTGTTTGATTATCTTTATGAGGCCAAATGTTTACTCGGATATTTTTCCTGGCGACTACACTTCTGCATGTGGTATTTTCCGTAACCCATTTTTTTTTCATGGAAATTAACATCATAAATAGTACCAGTTCCTCAAATTTTATTTCATCAACTACTATTTTCTGCTGAAACCATGACACTGGCTTGAAAAATGGGCCGGCACTCTATTCCCGCCAGTGCTAGCAGCCAGCGGTGGCTTATATATATTTTTTTATCATGCAACATTATATTGGGTCAAACGACACATTATTGAGAATTGAAACATTAATGTTTAGCATGTTATAGGTAAACTAGACTTAAAAATGGGCATTGATCGATGAAAATGGGAATTTTCACTAAAACATGTACCCCAATTAAGGACGTTGTCGGCTGCAATGTATGGCTAATTTTCATCACAAAATTGACAAAGTATGTTCCTTAATTGGGGCACATGCACAGTGTGAAATCTGCCCTTAAAAACGGACATATATCATTTTGGAACTCAAACGATAGATTTAACCATTTCAAATGTGAGACGATCATACCGGAGTGCCAATTCTGCTCAGAACTCGAGAAATATTTTTTTTAAATTTTATTTACAAAAAACACAAACATGGAAAATCTCCAGTTTTCGACAAAACTAAACGCAAATCACAGTGACAATAAATTAAACAATGCATGGCGTGTGTATTATATAAAAAATAGAGCTCTAGTTGTTATTTTGTTTGAATTATTTAGGTTTTTGTTAATTTTGTTTTTTATTTTTTTTATCAGAAATCTCAAAGCATTAGGATTTTATTACTAGTCAAAACAATTGTTTACACGTGCAGCAAACACTAAAAAAAAATTAGATCTAAATCTCAAAGGATCTCTGAGATAATTCGTTCTAAATTTTTTTCTGATAACTATGGAAATAGGGTTGTCGCATGTTTTCCACATAATATTTGTATAGAAAAGTTTAATTTTTAAGTAACCATAAAACATGATAACATTGTGCTGACCTGATGATGGAGCTGGAAGGTGGTCAGAAGATTTCTGCTGATAAAAGGTGATACATCAAGATTTAACTGTGAATCGAGTCTTGTGTCTGCGTTAAAGACGCTTATTTGTTTAGCATTACAATACATAAATACACTATAAATCTTTAATTTTAAAAACTAGGTGTTATGTTCAGTAAAATATTATGTTGTTTTCGTTTTGAAGAACTTCTGTGCTTTCATGACTATGGCCTTCTAAATTGCTTAAAAGGTTATCATCGCTTCGTGACTCATTAAAATGTTCTTCCGTTTGGACATCATATGGTTTGAGTAACATTATAGCGGCTAGTGGCAGAGGTAATCGCTTTAATTTATTTTGCCGGTCTCTAAGCCGTATGTTGGAAATACAAGGATCAGACGACTCCAGTGCTCTATGAAACAAATCCAACATGGTTTTTTCCCGATCCAACTTCCTACAATGGTGTTCACGGTCATAACGCCAGAATTTATTTCGGGCTTCCCCAGCTTGCTCCGAAAGTAACCCTATGGGTAAAGCACAAGTTTCAATTATTTCCTTGCCATGGACTAAAATTTTATGCAATGTCACCGTCATCGGATGCCATTCATATGCTGAAACGTACTTAGATGCAATTAACTTGCAAAAGTCGCCGAATTTATTAGCGTCAATAGGCAATCCGCTAGACAAAACTACTAACATTGTATGTAGATCGTCCAGCAGCCACTGTTGAATATCTAGTATTTCAGCGAAAATGGCACGATTTTTATCGTTTAGAGCAGTTCTCGCGGTGTTTCCGTCGTTTGTTGTTCCTGAATTAGGTCGGACAACATCCACCAAAAGCCCTAATCTTTTTCTGATCTCTTCTTGGATACGTTTTTTTGTTTCAGTGACTTTAGTTGCTTCTGGTGAATTATGTCCGATTCTCCATTTCTTAACAGGATTTTTGTATCCCAGATGCAATAGAAATTCAAACACGCGAATCCACGCATGAAGTGGACTTAATCCATGCCGCAAAAGAGTTTTATCGGTAGGCTGTGAAAAAACAATATCTAATTTGTTGAATTGTGTTGAAGTAGCCTTGCAAAAAGGGCATCGAAGTTGTGAACTAGTATTAGTTATGATATTAAGGACTTTGCCATCTATGACGGTCAAGTAGAGTTGAGATTTCACTGATATTACTTGTCCTTTTGAAGTAGTGACCTCGAATGTGGTTAGCCTTTCAATTTGGTCTTCTATCATTTTTTTTTCGGAAAGGATTAAATCTTTTGACTCTTTCCGATATTGAGTATGAACTGGCCGACAATACCTATACGAAGTTGGGGTTGGGTTTAACCACAGCACCACGCGGCCTCCTTCAGTCGTAATTCGTAAGGGAATGAAAGTAGTAACAAATATGCTACTATCATTTTCTTCGCTTTGAAAAAAGTTCTGTTTGTAAAGCGATTGTCCTGAACTACCGTCAAATCCCCAAGAGCCCTCAAAAACGCAATTTAACAATTCGAGATTTTTTTCAGCACAATAAATTGAAATGGTATCGTCACACGATTTGATTATTCTTTCAAATGTGTGTGAAATAAGGCTGCATAAAGGTATCGATGCATCTCTTTCAGATACTTGAACTGGGGCATCAGGGTAACAATCTTTCTTTGCGGCTCGAATGTGATGATATGACGGAAATGCTGGATAGCCTCTCGATTTTAAATCATACTCAAGAAATTTGTATGTATCTACAGTGAATTTTCGATCTATATAGATAGCTAAAGCTTCCTCTGGGCTATAGGGCTGGGGATCTTTTTTGATTTTTGTGGCTATTTTGATTGCTCTTGACGGACTAGCTAGGCAGGAATTAACAACAAATTCAAAGTTTTTTGATGCCGGTTTTGTGAGGTTTTGCCCTTCTGCTTTTAAACTACTCGACAAAACCTTGATCAGTTTAGCAGATGGTTCATTACTTAGGGTTTCTTGTAGGTTTTTGCAAACTCTTCGTTTTTGTCTTTCGCTCAGTCCGTCGTACTTTGATTCACATCTTTGCTCAGATATCGGAAAATCTATATGAGAAACATCGGTTTTGGGATTACCTATGTCAGATTCGAAATCGCGATTGTTACTTGGACCAGCGTAAGGAACGGTAGGTTCTGAAGCAAATTCGAAAATTGAATCGCCTACTAAACCAGATTCAGTTTCGGAAACAGGCGGGCGATAGAGAAGCGGATCCAAACATTTTGAAAGGTCCGGTTTTAGGTCTCCATTTAACCAAACTGTGTGCTTTTTAATGAAGAAAATCATATTGTATTTACATGATTTGTATAAGTTTTCGCATTTACTGGTAAGTTTGGAGATTAGATCTTTGAGTCTTTTGTTATTTATGTACTCCGTATGTATTTCCAAAGTATTCAGCACTGCGAAAGTTCGATCTTCTAAGCTTACATCCAGGGGGCGACATTTCTTGCCCTTTTGCTTTGCAAGTGCAAGGAACAATTTATAAGCGTCTAGTCTGGTAAAGATATTGTTGGAACCTTGTTGGGAATTTGCGAATACTCTTGAAGGTTCGAGAGTATCGGCTGCTGCCATCGAATTAATAATAAATGCACACTTTTATAATAACTAAAAGCAATCATGCAATTTTCGAGTTGTTTTGATAGCTAACTGTCAATGCCAAAGCTAAAGTCAATTCAATTCAATTATTTTAATTTATGGCGATCGGTCGCTTTAAGGATTTAGGTCAAACATCGCTTTCTCAAATATCTATGATAAATGATAAAATCTATGACACGTTAATTCAGTCTACTCAACTCCATTTCTGCAAACATATTATATCATTTCACCAATAAGAAAAGTTAGTTATGGTGTAGTTGGGTCGAAACACTTTCATAAGAGAATTTTATTTTTAGAAAATATCAGTGAACGGAGATAAGACATGGAAATCACATTTAAGAACTTCAATTTATCGGGACAATTTATTAATACACCCACATTTAAATAAGACGTTTAATAACATGCTTTTGACAACCCTAAACGAACATTTTTAAATATGGATATTTCCAAGATCCTGCTAGATTTTGATTTGATACTTTAGGGGTGGATAGTAATGGTTTCAACGAATATTTTAGGTAAGTATCAAATGCTAATACGCTAGGGTTAGGGGAAAATAAAATAAAAACTAAAAAAGAAAAAATCAACTATTACTTTGTACTGCTTCCATAAAAACACGCCTAGTTTTTTTTATTACGTACCTGAAACAAGATGCTATTGATATCTAAACAGATAATCGGTGATTATTCTATACTTTTGCAGTTACACGCAATTCTATGAAAATTTTGAGTTTCATAGAAAAATAAGATTTAAAAAAAAAACTCGAGTTCTGAGTAGAATTGGCACTCCGGTATGATCGTCTTGCATTTGAAATGGTGAAATCTATCGTTTGAGTTCCAAAATGATATATGTCCGTTTTTAAGGGCAGATTTCACACTGTGACATGTTTTAATGAAAACGCCCTTTCCACGTTCATCATAATGGCAACAATACTATGACATGGCAAAAGCAAATTTATTTTAACATGTAGAAAGAAGCCGTGATGGCCTTAGTTACTTTGCAGATGACCTCTAACATATTCTTACTGTATTTTTTACTAAACATGTATTTTTTTGTTTCAGGTAGTCTCTGACAACAAAAGAAAATCAAAAAATCTGTGCCTTAGCACAATTTTTCCAATCCAGCTATAGTACTTCAAAGTACACTCTTAAATGATCACTGCCATGGTCTTTATAATAAAAAAGGGTGTGCCTTGCCTTACAATCAAGAAAATAATGGTATACAGAAGATTTCCGGTGTTCATTGGCAGCGGTAACCAGTCCGTCTACCTGTGTCTGGCAAAATAAAGTTCTCTCCGTTTTGTATACTTTGTTGAGTTGAGTTCTTACAATGTTGTTCATCAATAGACATTTGAATTGGTCCATTGTGGTTGCTTGTTGCATTTCACATGTATTGTTGTGTGAAGGGGATCAGTCTTCATAACCCCTTTTATGTACTTCAATTTTAAGAAGTTTGATTGTTGTTTTATGAAACATTTACTTGAATGAGATTCTATTTCTCAAATTTTCTCTTTGGTTGTCTTTAAATGCAATAAAACTCTTTGGTTGTCTCTAAATGAAAAAAAAAACTCTTTTGATTAGACTTTTTAGTTTGAATATAGCTTGGTGAGTTGCTGATTGGGCCTTTTGTACTCCAGTTCTGGAGTCGGCACCATTTCACAAAGTTCCGGCAATGCTTGGCCTCGAAGTTTCTAAATTTGGTTTTGGATGGAGAAGTGGCTCTTCTTGTCGTTTTGTTACATTAACGGAAATGATTAGGGTCTTGTTTACGACCGAGAAATTCATATTTGGAGGACGGTTATGTCTATGTTTTTTAACCACACAGTTTCACTTTTTCCAGTTTTATTCAAACAAAGTCTCTGTAGTGCTGAGATTCTATTTCTCAAAATTTCATTTCATGTACTTTTAAATAAAAAAAATGGAGTGGTATTTTTCAATACCACCTTAATACAGTTAAGTGAGGGGGACGGTGCCGTACCAATGAGGCACAAGTCGTCCCTCTCAGTTGATTGTGTTAACTCAGTCATAATGGTGTCAGATTGGAGGTTGGAATTTTGTTCATGAAACAAGTTCAAAATAAATCATTTAAAAAAAGAAGTGTCTCGATATGATTATCTTCGTTCGTAGCTTCGTCGTGTAATATAGGTTTGTGGTGACGTTGCAATCTTGACTCTGAGATTAATATTATGAATGTTGTTGATGATTATTTATTTATTTTATTTGGGACATCAACACTCCGCTGCTCCTTGTTAACATTGCTGACCGTTGTTGAGTTGGTTTTATAAGGTCGCAACTGAAATATAAAAATGATATACATACACATACATACATACCTTAACGCCTGTAATCCCAGAGAGGTCTAGGCAGAGCTACAGAATTAACTACTACTTTCAGAACATGTTGAAAATTCTGTAACCACATTTTGCACAATTAGGCTAAGAAGTTTACTAGCGTATTAGTGACAGGTTGCAAGGCCATCGCCTAACAGTACTACAAGCCTTTATTCCCTTAGTCGCCTCTTACGACATCCACGGGAAGACATGGAGTGGCACTATTCTAACCACGAGGAATTAAAATATATTATATTGTGCCTTTGAAAAAGAGCACAGAGCTAAACTTACCTTGGTTTGGCTTGGTGGTATCCTATAAATATTATAAATGTGAAACTTTGTGTGTGCGTGTTCTTCTTCACACTGCAACGGCCGGTCGGATTTAGATGAAATTTAGAATGGAGATAGCTTATAGCCTGGATTAACACATAGGCTACTCGGAAAATTTATATAATCCAAATCTAAACGGGCGAAGACGCGTTATCCACTAGTCCTACTAATACGAGTATCCTACTAATCATACTGATATTATAAACCCTACGGTGTAAAAGGAGGGTGTATAATCTATAAAGGGTAAATAAGGTGCTTGTAGAAATAATATAATTAATTGAGTAGGTAAAGCCTGACAAGTTCCTATTTAGCCCTGATGTAGTGTCGCTACAAACAGCTTACATATGGCAATTATACGTGTACGTCATGAATAGTCGGGATAGTGAGTATTGTCATCGTGCAAGACCGAGTGAGATATACAATTAATTACTTGTAGATTGTGAAACTATGTTTTCATGTAATCGGAAGAGCATGTCTAGTTGATAATTAAATATGAATAATTACCTATCCGTCAAAATCCGATTCTAAATATTCGACATCCATATATTCATCAGATTCTGGCTCCGATGTATTTTCAGTTTCGACCGTTGAAGAGTCACTTTCAGGACCACCAACCTCGATTATAAATCTTTCGGTCTGTGATTCGATTATAGGACCTTTTGTCCTATATCCGTCTTCTATTTATTTTACGTGTTCGCAGCATTTACTCCAATTTTCTATAGTCACTTCCTAAGTAATAACGAAGTGTAAAAGTAAGCTATATTTTTAACTGTTCAATAAAATTCATTGATAAATGTAAATACCTGATAACTATCTTCAACGAGCTTTAGGAAGGCATCATTCGTGATGGAAACATTGTTAGTTGCCACTTTTGCTTTCATGATGCCCCAAATCATCTCGATGGGATTTAAATCACAGTGATAGGGCGGTAACCTTATCACCTTGTGACCATGATTTGAGAGAATCGTATCTATTTCGTATACTGGCTCGGGTTTATGACGTCTCAAAATTGTGACCAATTTATCTTTAGATGCATTTTGGGGAAATGAGATGTTATTTAAACGCAGCCACTTAGCAATGACGTGTTTTCTATCGCCAGATGTTGGAGCTTTGTTAATTTGGAAAGAATGGTACCGGGCATTATCCATTATAACACACGTGGGTTCACTGAGATTGGGAATTAATCTCTGCAAAACCCATTTCTTAAAATTGTTCCTGTTCATGGAGTCGTGATAATCGGCTTTCTTTTCCTTATCATTATATATTAGGAGTGCATTGGGAACAAATCCCGATGGTCCGCCGGCATGAACTATAATAATATCGTTTGCCGGTTGAAACGGATTTCGACACACCGGGTTCATTTTCGCTTTGCCAGCATTTTGCGTGGTTAAGAGAAGTATGGATGTAAGTCTCATCTAAATAAACAAGAGGTATATTTTTGTCCCTTGCTTCTTTTATTTCGTCTAAATAACTTTCCCGCCAAACCACAATATCCGAACGCTCCTTCAATATGTACCGTTGGTTTCTGCACTTTTTGTATTTGAACCCCATACTATGCAATAGCAATCGCAAGTACTCCCTACTACCGGTAAAATCAATATCTTTTTTCAATTCGGTAAGCAGACTTTTGAGTTGGTACTTGCTTTCGCACAGCATAGAATTCATGAATTTTGTGCCTTATGGCACATTTGTCGAAGTCTTCTATTTGTATTCTTTTTTTTGGTTGTTTTTTTTTGGTACCGGTGGCAATGGCGGTAACGGCTCATTCTTTTTGTATATATTCTTAATTGTAGCACTACAGACGCCTTGAATGAGAAAAAAAATAAAATTTAATAATTAATATACATATTTAGTACCAAGCTAACCAATTCATGACAATCGCACTATGAATATCATACCCGTCATGTCAACAACTAATTTCAAAACATTGTTTATTGGAATGCTGCTGAATCCTTTGTCCTTTTTCTGCCGCAACCATTTGAATGTATTTATAATAATGTTTTTTTGCATCGGGGTGAAATTTCTTGGGAATTTTGATTTTAAAATCGATTTGTTTACATCGGTGACATTCAATGACTTCCAACGTCCGTTGTCAAAAAAAAACGTTGCCATTTAAATAAATTTGTTCCACTGAAAATCCGCAACATGGCGAGGGCTAAAAAGGAACTTGTCAGGCTATATATTAATTAAAACACTTTATTGAAAAAGTGAAAGTAATTACGATGACAGCTATACCGCGAAGTGCAGTAAGGTGGCGCCACGCCAAAACGGAAACTATTTTTTTTAAAGGCAGGCGTTGTTTTTCAACATCCTCTCTTAATCATAAGCCCATCTTGGACGAACAGTAAGCCAGTGTTGACTGCGTCGTTGCTTTGAAGAGGGCATTTGCATCCATCGTATCAGTCTGTATGTAGCGAACTTTAATGACCCCTCCAACTACTTTGTCTCGGACAAAATGGAGCCTCATGTCGATGTGCTTTGTTCTAGAATTATAGCCTTCAGAACCTAAATGTTTAATAGAACTTTGATTATCACTGTAAATAGACATAGCATCATTCTTCTGGTGTGGCCAAAAACCTTGAAATTGCTTAAGCTATACAGCTTCTTGTACGCAGGACGACAGAGACATGTACTACTCTGCTTCAGTCGTCAACAGGGCAACTGTAGGCTGTCGCCTCGAGTTCCAGCTGATTGGTCCTCCCTGAAGAATGCGTGCGTAGCCGGCAGTAACGCCGACCATCCTCTGAGCTCGCCCAGTCTGCGTCGCAATAACCATGAGTCATTGTTTCTTCTGGCATTTGCATAAAGCTCAGTCTTTAATCTTAACATGTCTACATTATTGCTTAATTAAAGGCATTCTACAATAAGCACTGCTCAGTGCTCAGTTATTATTACTAAGAAGTCATCTACAGTATATTTATTTTTAACCTGCTTTAAACAATAACTATACTCGTATAATAAAACATGAAAATATAGTTGAGTTTATATGTACATTTCATAATTACATCTAATTAGCCGATTTTTTAAATAATACCATGCATTGATTACATTTGGTCAAATATATCATATTTCAATCTAATTAATCGAAATGGCACATCAATAGTTTGAGTCTAACTCATCATGTGTCGTCGGTCTCCAGAACATCTCGAACTGACAGCCTGTATTTCTGCTTTAGATATGACTGAGCCTTCACTGCCACAGTCACCCATGCTGCCGTGAGCCTACTTAAAGTTGTGGTTATCCCCAACTTCACTGATTTGTCCAGCTTCTCTTCAGCCTTTAAAACTCCAGAGTTGTAAGCATTCTCTGGATACGAGGGTCAAACTGAAAGTTTCGGGAATAGATAAAAATATGCAGTAAAATTGAATAAAAGTATTTTTATTGTTTTTCAAAGTATTCTCCTTTATATTTTATGCACTTTTCCATGCGATTAAACCAGTAATTAAAGCACTTATTGAAGTCTGAAGTAGGGGTCAACAAAATGGCCATTTTAAAAGCCTCCACTGCGGCTTCCGGCTTCTGAAACCGCTGACCACGCAACTTATCCTTAATTTTGGGGAATGTGAAAAAGTAATTGGGGCTTAAGTCGGGGCTGTATGGAGGATGGTCCAGTAATTCGACTTTTTCACCGTCCAGGTACTCAGTTGTTTTCCGAGCGGTGTGAGGGCTGGTATTGTCGTGGTGAAGGATAATGCGGCGACTCGGGTTTTTTTTTCGGAGTTCAGCAAAGATACTCGGCAAAAAAATAGTGGTGTACCAATCGGCATTGACCGTTTTACGATCTTCAAGAGGAATACACTCGGCGTCAAAAAAAAATCGCACCTTTTGCAATTTTGACTTCAAGCAGTTATAAACTCTATTTCATCTTAGGTAAGGTGTGACTGTGGGACCTCATTTTAAAGGTTACTTAATCTTCTATAGAATAAAAATGTGATATTCATTACTGAGTGAATAAAAAAAACAATTTTCATGAAAAACTAAAAAAACATTTATTCACGTAAAATTTACATAAGTTGAAAACACAATAAAACTAAAAAATACAGCAAAATAAATTCTTAAATCTAAACTTAAAACCTAGTGTTGCCTCCCCTAGCCCTAATTACCGCCTCCATGCGATCCTTCATCGACCTCACTAAAGTCACGACGCGTTCTTGGGGGATGTCATTCCACTCCTCGACGACGGCGTCCCGAAGCTGTTCAATGGTGGCAGGGGCAGTATCACGAGACCGCACCCGCCGTTTCAGATCATCCCAAAGGTGCTCTATGGGATTCATGTCAGGACTCCTCGCTGGCCACTGCATCACAGAGATCCCAACCTGATCCAGGTAGTCCCGTACGATCAACGCCGTGTAGCAGCGGGCGTTGTCGTGCATAAATGTGAATTCAGGCCCGACAAAACCGGCGTATGGGACCACATGGTCCTCCAAGATCTCTGTGATGTAGCGATGAGCATTCAGGGACCCCTGGCCACGTCCACCTCCAGTGCGGGAGACGCACACAAGGTCGGTTTTGCCCTGGGATGAAATACCGCCCCAAAACATGCAGGATCCTCCTCCGTAGCTGACGGTCTCTTCAATGCAGACTTGTGAGAACCGTTCCCCCTGCCTCCTGTACACTCTTTTACGCTTATCATTGCAGAAAAGGCACACTCTCGTCTCGTCGGAGAAGAGGACAGACGTCCACTGGTCAAACGTCCAATCCACGTGGTCTCGGGCAAACTGCAATCTGATTCGCCTGTGCTCAGCTGTCAATTGCGGGCCCGTAGCAGCCCTACGGGGCAGGATTTTCTTCTCTCGTAGCCTTCTCCTGATTGTGGAGACGCTCACCGACGTCCTCCGAGCTGTTCGGAGCTGCTGTTTCAGCTCAACAGCGTTGGAGAATCGACTCCGCAATGACGTCGACACAATATAGCGGTCGTCTCTGACGGAAGTGCAACGTCGTCTCCCAGATCCATGCTTCCTGATGTAGCCTCCAGTCTCCTGGAACCGCTTGGATACTCGAGCCACCCGAAAACGGTTCAGTTGCCGAGCAACATCAGCCTGCCGTAGTCCAGATTGCAGTAGTACTACCACTTGAGCTGCTTCTTTTGCCGTGGTATCCATTTTTCAAAGATTTTTCTTACTGGAGCTGTTCTGGTGTGACCTCTGCGATGTCTGGATAGCATATGACCCATAATTCATTGTTACCCCCCCCTTTTTATACGTGTCCAGGGTGGCACAATTAGCGATCCCACTAATGAGTATTTCAGCACTTTTTTTTAAAGACGCCTGCATTTCGTGATCTTTGTTTTTACGGCAAAGAACGATTTGCGTTTTTAAAGGTTATTAATTGTGCTTTCAAATGATACTAATATTGTTAGGGGTACAATAAATAAGTTAAGATCTATATTCCCTTGAAGTCAAAATTGCAAAAGGTGCGATTTTTTTGACGCCGAGTGTAGTAGCCACGTGACCCGATTTGGAGACAAACGTAGCCACCATCTTTTTGGCCGTGCTGCGAGAACGAATAACTTATGTCGGCTTAAGCTCATCTTCGTAGACCCAAACTCGAGATTGGTTTTTATTTTCAGGCTCATATGCATATATCCAACACTCGTCACCAATTGACACGAGTCGTTTTCTGCTCCTCAGACAATAAGTGAGGGATCCAACGGGAAAACAACTTTCGCACGCTTAATTGTTCCTGAAAAATGATTTGTATCTGACTCATTCCAATGCCCAAACACTCTTGAATCTCCCGATATGACACATGTCGGTCTTCCTTTATCAGCTGACGCACAGCATCGACGTTTTCTTGCATGACTGCCGATTTTAGTCGACCTCCACGCACGTCGTCCGTGAGGGATAGACGGCCATGTTGAAATTCTGCAAACCACCTGTATATTGTCGTCTTTGAAGGTGCTTCATTACTAAAAGCAACAATCATCCGGTCTCCACATTGTTTTTGTGATAATCCACTTTTAACCTCCTAAGACCCACCATACAACGACATTTGTCAGTGGAATATGAATCTATTAACAATGAAATAAAGTCAATTTTCTAATTTGATCATTAGTCATAAAAACAAAAGAAATTGCACTTTACTATCTTGGCACTAGATCTTTATTTCAATGGCCGTATTTTGTACTACTATTAGTACAAGGAACCTCAGGAGGTTAAAGTCGTAATAAATCATAGCTCTTAAATTTTCACGGGACAATTCCGTTTTCAGCAGCGACTCGACGACTTCAAAAAACAATTGAAACCGAACCATCGCTTTTTTTTTCTATGTGGCCAGGGTGTTAAAATAATGAAACTCTAGAGATTATAAAAAGGCATGATATGTGTCAAAAATATGTTTCTAAGGCCCCGTTGTTTGATCCGTAGTTAAACTAACTAATTGTTAAAATTCGAAAAAGGAATTGAAAATTTGACACATTTCCTTGAGATTACTTCAAATTTTCGATTCCTTTTTCAAATTTTAACAATTAGTTAGTTTAACTACTGATCAAACAACAGGCCCTTAGTATTACATTCCCGAAACTTTCAGTGCAGCCCTCGTACACTACAGCTCCTCAATTTCTCTTCTGTTTTTTTTTAAAGTTTACTTTTATTCTTGGGTTGATTACTTCTGATATCTTTAGGTAAGACACCATTATCTCATCGAAGGTTTGAATCTGCTCCTGAAGCAGCATGTTCAGAGAGAGTATGCTAGCGCACACCTGGTGCGTTGAAACCACAGGCCACTCCTGCATTTTCCTCAACTCTATTGGAGTTACTGTGGGCACGATTGGGTTGTTCATGCAGTGAACTGCTAAGACGGAAGATAAATATTACTTTACAGCGTACTGAAATGGTTGCTTGTGGTCTTGATTATGAAAGATTGTTGAACGCTTATAGTTATTTGTTACGAGGGAGGGCTGTTTGATAAGTCCTTTTAAAAAGTAATAAAATTTACACAATTTATATTTATTTCTCAACATTGTCTCTTAAATTGTACGGTGAGAGGTATAATGACACCTCAAGAGTCTGGAGAAATACTGATGATGTATTGGTAAAATTGTACAGATTATATACTATGGTTTCTAGTCATTATCTGGGCTTAAGGTTAATGGTGTGGAACTAATGGTTTTGCATTGTCAGCGGAATTAATCTATAAAACTTAATAGATGCTATAAAGTTTTATAGCATCGTTAAACTAATAATTAGAGAAGAGGTAGTATCAGCTGTTACATTGGTGACCTCATTACAGCTTTCCCCTTTTTTTTGAGACAATAAATGTAACAAAACAATTTTTGGCTTAGGTACCTATACTTAATTTACTTATGGCCATGGTATACATTATAGGTTCTTGAAATCTTGATGTTATCTGATTACAGTTTGATTTATGCTATGTTACAATACATGTTCCTTATATGGCTATCAGACATCAGGCACATCAAAGGATGGCCCACAGCCGCGTCGAACACGCTCACCCACTCGGGTGAACCCGCTACAGTCCGCATAGTTGAGAAGTAGAAAGAGATACCGTGACGAATACTAAAATTTAAACACATCAAAGATGCGTACTAGTGTGGCATCCAGGAAGAAAACTGACATGATGATTTAAAAGCAAAAATAAAACAATATAAAATAAAACGACTTCAGAAATCAGGAACAGAATAGTGAATAAATGAACCACAACACTTAGCATTACAATAATAAAATATATACAGGGTGTCCCAAAAGTACCACGCCACAGTGACACCGGAGGTAGGACAGCTCAAGAGGAATCTAACCAGCCTAACATGACCTCCGTAAAAGTTGCACGGTTTTCAAGTTATTAGCGAAATGAAGATTTTTAAGAATTTTCCCATTTGCTTTTACATTTTTAGTACCAGTATCGACTTGGACAGCTTTTAATAACAGTTTTTTATGTGTATCAAATCACGAATAGCTAATTTAGAAGTCTAAAGTGTTATTTTGTCAATAACTACTACAAGAATCTAAAAAAAGTTCGATTTATCTCGATTTAAATTGTCACAAAAACATTAATTTCAACTATGATCATCTGCCACAAAAAAAAACATTAGAAACGAAACAAACAAGTAACGCCAATAAATTAGATACATTATGCAGATTCAGAAATGGTATAACACATGTATCTTACTACGAAAACGATAAGCATTTTTGTCATTTTAGTGATGCCTCATGGAACTAAAGCGGCTATTACATTATCCTAAATCTAGCATCCTAAATGAGTTAGGATCCTAATTTAGGAAGGTGTAATAACACTTAGCAAGTGCGTATCCTAGTTAGTATCCTAATTAGGAAGCGATGCCGTCCTAACTGAGTTAGCATCCTAGTTAGGAAAGGAGTTAGGAGGAACATTTAGCAAAGCATGGGTGATATTTAATTTCATCAATTTATTTCGCAGCAATAAATATTCTTTGACCCATGTCTTTCTACTTTTTTTATTTCTATGCTTGCAACAGCCAACGCTACTCCAAGACCGATTTTTTTGCTATTTCGATAGAACTGGAGCCATCGCACCCGACACGTCCGACGCCGTTGCAAACTGATTTAGTGACTGAATTTAGTGTAGTGTGATCAGGAGCTTCCTAGCTATCCCCTCCCTTGCAAGCCAGTTAGGATGACTAAATTTAGGATAATGTAATACCCGCTTAACCTAAAACTTGAGCTTCGAAAGCAGTCACTAAGTGCTACAAAAATGTTGTGGACAGCGGTTTTGCAAAATATCATGAGGGCTAATTTGTCACTCTTTTGAACGTTAACTTATTTTAATTTCAATGGGCCGGATAAAATGGCAATGAAAATAAAAACGGATTTTTTTTCATTCATTTATTGTAAACTTAATTAGGTTACATTACAATAAGTGTTCAAATTGTCTCCCATGGACTCGAATGCACAAAAAACATCTTTTCACTATAGTTTGTATAATTTGTAATGACGCTCAATAGAAGATTAGACTGATGTGAAAACCGACCTCTCAAATTGATGTACTTGAAGTTCACTGTAGACGTTGACCTATTTGTAACCACTGAGAGGTTCTGTTGGTTTGTTAGTTCTTTGGAGATTGAACTGGCGGGAACAGGGCAAGTTGTGAACTCATCTTCTGTGTGCTCTAATGATGAAGTTCTTTCATATAAAGCTTTAAGCCACAAATACTCAGGTTCAGTCCTCGACATTACGCTGTCTAGAAGATTGAGATGATTCATGCCTGAGATTGTGCAACTTCTGAAGATTTCTCTGATATCCTCTACACTTATTTTGGAGATTCTAGCCTCATGTATTAAGCATCTAATAAAGTTCTTCAGTTCCTTATGTGGAAAGTCTGTCCGGTCAGTGTGTTCCTGGTGATAGTCCACCACTATAAGATTGTTGTGTATTAGTGCATGTTTTATATTGGTGTCTGCCTTAGGTAAACCTGGAACTACTGGCAAATAATTTTCTTGTGGGTCCATACTATTAATTAATATGCGAGTCTGTCTGGACAAACTCATTTTGGATTCTATTGACATACTGAATATTTCTTTGGCCTTTCTTATGGCGGTTTGAGAAAGAGCCGAATTCAGGGTTGGTGTACTCAAGAAAAATTACCTCCCTCAATAGAGGAATTCTCAAGTGAGGAGGAACATCAACAATGGGTTTGTTCGTAGCAACCATCTGCCTCTGAATAGTAACTGGTCCCCAACTTACTGAAGACCTGCCCCAAGCCCTTCTGTAATATGACCTACACTCCTCCCTGGGGCTCCTCAAGAGGATATCAGCCACCCTTTTATTTTCATCTGACATAATCTCACTTTGACTTACCCACCAATCTATGCTTTTAACACTAGCTAAGATCCTATTGTACTTGTGCGAGTCTTCAGCTTGATCTTTAGTCTGGCACAAGATTTTTTTTGGGATTTTATATTTAGCACACAAATCTTTGTCCACAGAGATTGGATACTTTCTGCCCATAGTTACCATAGTTGAAGCTAGAGGATTAGGGTCCTTAGTGCATTTAGATGCTCTATCTATAAGCTTCGTGTGATATAAGTTTTTTCTACATATTATATCTATAGACTTTTGTTTGAGGCCTCTTATTTTCCCTATCATATTAAGGAATACTTTTTTGTTGCTGTTGACTGCATTGGCTGGGTCGTCCATATCAAGTTTTATTAAATAGGATCTGTTCATACTTGCAATCAAGTTGTTAGTCTGCACAGTGTTCCCTTGGACCTCATTTTGAGACAGGGTTATATTATTAGATGATTGAATAGAGGAATATGTCACAAATGCAACAGTGAAACTCTCGCGTGGCTCACTATCATAGTTTTGGAGAAATTGCAATTTAAAGAAAAAGTCCCGGAATTTTAAGAAAATCTATATATATATATTTTACGGAAAGTACGCATATGAATATTAATTTTGCACTGTGATATAAGAGGTCTAGTATACGGCTAAATAATACACTTATCGCGACTTGGCTAGGGCTTGTCAGTTTTAAGATAATCGCGGAAATAGTAAAATTTTCTTTATGTTTTAAAAAAGAATATCTTTAGTAGTCTAATTTTTTTTTGGTTTTGTAACATAGCCACAGTTATGGACTACTTACACACAAAAAACGGAATTCAAAAATCGCGGACTTTCGGAGATATCATTTGTTTAAGACTTCCCGGTTTCCGGGATTTTGGTAAAAATTTACTACTACTTTTAATTTTAATTTTCTATTGTAAATGTATCATTTTCATTTGTCAGAATAGATGCAAATTCACTTTCATCGGTTTCTGTACACCTTACGCTCCCGTTGTCATTTTCGTCGTCATCATCGTAATTATTTTCATATGGTTTCAACATTTCAATGACAGGAGGGGGTAGAGGTATGCGTTTTATGTTTTTTTGTCGTCTATTATTGGAAGAACCAGTAGATCATGTTGTCTACATTACAAGGGTATCGTGTGATAATGAACGAATTTTAGAGTCAATTGTCTTGGAATTAGGGTATTATTGAGGATCACAGGCATTCTAGGATGCAACTAGCGCTAGGAGGACCACAAGTGAAAATTACTTTGATCAAAGAAAATGAAGTTAGAAATACATAATATGACATGACATAAAAAATACGTAACTACTTCATAATTTCTAAATGTATACAAAATAATAACACATGCCAGCTGTTTATGCGGTACTTTTGAATGTCGCCAAAAAATATTGAAAATCCCGGAAACCGGGAAGTCTTAAAGAAATGATATCTCCGAAAGTCCGCGATTTTTGAATTCCGTTTTTTGTGTGTAAGTAGTCCATAACTGTGGCTATGTTACAAAACCAAAAAAAAATTAGACTACTAAAGATATTCTTTTTTAAAACATAAAGAAGATTTTACTATTTCCGCGATTATCTTAAAACTGACAAGCCCTAGCCAAGTCGCGATAAGTGTATTATTTAGCCGTATACTAGACCTCTTATATCACAGTGCAAAATTAATATTCATATGCGTACTTTCCGTAAAATATATATATATAGATTTTCTTAAAATTCCGGGACTTTTTCTTTAAATTGCAATTTCTCCAAAACTATGATAGTGAGCCACGCGAGAGTTTCACTGTTGCATTTGTGACATATTCCTCTATTCAATCATCTAATAATATAACCCTGTCTCAAAATGAGGTCCAAGGGAACACTGTGGTCTGCACTGTCAGGTATGCCAGTCTGATAATAATCAAATCAGTGACAACCTACAATCTTTTTGGAAAACTGAAGAAGTTCCAGAAATATTCAAAGAAAATTCTTCAGAAAATGACTTGTGTGAGGAAATATTTCAGGACACCGTTCAATTGAATAACAACAAGTTTCAAGTTGACTTACCACTTAAATTACCACTAGAACAGATCAATGGCACACTAGGTAAATCATTTGAGCTTGCTTTAAACAGATTTTCAAACTTAGAAAAAAAATTGGCCAGGTTTCCAAATTTGCTTAAAAAATATAAAGAGTTCATTCATGAATACCTTGAACTAGGTCATGGCCACTATGTGGACATCGATACCATTGATTTCAACAAGGATGCTATATACTTCTTACCACATCACGCTATATTTAACGAAAATAGTAAATCTACTAAGACTAGGGTTGTCTTTGATGGATCAATGTTGACTAAAAAAAAAATTTCACTAAACCATGTCTTGCTAAATGGTGCTCTGCTGCAAAAGGAGCTATTCCAGATAATGCTTTTGTTTCTGTTGAATTATATCTATGTAATCAACACCATGTCACCGGTTACTACTAAAGTGACAGGTATAGTTCCTCTGTGGTAAACTCTTGTTTTTGTTATCTGTGTAAATTAAAAGTAATAAAGTTAGTTCTTTTTCTGCATCACAACGTGATTGTTTTATTAGAGGTTATGGGCCCAGTTGTCTATTATTAGTACGAGAGCCCACGACCAAAATTTTTGTCTCATAGCAATATGACCAAAACCGCATCAAATCGATAGATACGATTATCTTGAACTCAAAAATACCAATATCAGAAATTTTCCGCGTAGCGTTTGATCTGACCGAATTTTCAAAATTGTCAAAGAATTTTACCGAACTGCATCATAGCAATATGTCTGATTTGCAGACTGTAGTTAAATGATAGATCTGAGATACCAGAAACATATTTTTCAGACGTTAGTGGTGTAGCGCAAACCCGTAAAATCACTTACAAAAATAAAAAATGAGACAAAAAAAATGTCTCATAGCAATACGTCTGAAAATCTTTTTTATTAGTAAATTTTGGTTATTTGATGCGAACAAAACAATTTTCAGAAGGAAATGTGAACGCATTAAATTTTGAGACCGTTTTGAAAATGTTAACAAATTTTACCGATCGGTATCATAGCAATATGTCTGAAAATTGTTGGACATGATAAAATAAGTTGTCCACATGTGCAAAAAATTTATATCAGACAAATTAAGTGTAGCACCTTCTCTATCAGACAACTTTTCGATACCCAGATATCATTTAAAAATCGTATTGAGGCATCTTGAATTTTCTATTACAAATCAATGAATACGTAGCGTCCCTGAATTTATTAGATGATAATTAACAAAGAATTTACCCGAAACCGTAACATTGAAGTTGAAGGACTGAAAAAAATCGCACAAAAGGAAACTAGGATGAAGTTGAAAAAAAAACGGTTTATTTAAAGTTACAAAATATTTTTTTATTCAATCGCTGTCGGATTCGGAATCGTCGTCTTCAAAATCACTCTCGACGTCGCTCAGGAGATCTTCAACGTCCTCTTCTGTAAAATAAACATCTTTAGTGAAAATCACGAACTTATTTATAAAATTAACAACAAAAGCCACGTAAACTGTACCTGTTGTGGATGATGATTTGTCGTCCAAAATAACGTTGCTCAACTCAGGTAGTTGGTTGCCAGAGAACCACGAAAACTGAAACCGTCCCTCGTCTTCATACCATCCGCAGTCTGCAGGGTTCAGTTCGGTTGGCGTTTTGGTATGAGCGTTGCTCCAGACTTGTGCAATATATTTTGTTCGTAATAAATGTTTCTCCAATTCCGTTTTGCATGGTGGTAGATTGCAGGCGTCGTAATTGGATAACTGGAGATTCAGAGTTGTCGAAGCCTCGGCGTTTTTAATTTTATATGTCTTCGAAAAAATGTTGAGTCGAGCTAAATCGACGTTATTAATTTTTTTTTCGTTGTACAATCTGCACGTGAATTCTTCCAAAACGGGGAATACCTTGTCACTATCAGAAGTATAGCTGCCCAAATCACCGAAAGCTTCTTGATAGCGTTTCGAATTTTTCAGCATCGTCAATGGTCTTTTTTTACCCTTGCGATATAACGCGGGATTATAATCGCAGCCGGTCATTGCATGGAAAGCAGGTAAAGATTTTGCCAGAGTGGATCCCAATGTCTCGTATAAACGTGAAACATCAATGTAACGCCGGGAATTGCCAACACCAACATCCATAGAAATTTGGACGCCACTTTCTACAAATTCCATATTTCCGAGCATTATTATTAATATATCAGTGTCTGAACATCGAATCGTTACTTGACCCCGTTGTTTCATTTGGCAGACATGGTAAACGATCTTCGTATCTGCCTCTTCGTGTTCTTGGCAAGTTAAATCTTCGTTGATTGTTTGGATAACTAAACCATCTTTCACCGAATATTCATAACACATGTCGTGATTGATGTTGATGATTTTGTTTGCGATTATGTGTGCCATGTCTTGTTCTGACCAATTGTTGATAATAAATTTGACCAGAGCATCTTTGAATTTGATGTTTTTCAATTCTTTAGCGAAATCGGAAGGTCGAACTTGTTGCGGTCCTGAGATTCGAAAATCGGTCGATTTTACGTTTTCTCGCAATCCATGCTCCGTGTCCTTGATCGACGGGCAGAAATACCTGTCGAATATCAGATCGATCCTCTCAACATTATGTTTGCATAAAATGTGCAAAATTTTTTTCGAGATATCTCCAAATGTTCGTGGTATGTCTTTTAAGGTGTGCAGTAAAAAGAACCCATCGATAATCAAAACATCTGTAGACTCTGGCTCCGTGCTCTCGATTTTTTTTTCAAGGTCTCGCATCAATGCAGATTTGTCGGTTTTATTTATTGTACCGTCCATGTGACAAAGTGATAGCGGCATTGGGGTTATAGGGTAACACAACACTTTTTCGATACTTATTTTTTTTTCTAAGGACAAAGCTAAAAGCCGCCCAAATAAGTCTCTTTGTAGCCTCAATTCTTGAACCTTGCCACCGAGTACAACTTTTTTCTTTTTCTTTACCGTGCTGAATGTGAAGACTGGATTCTTTTTTATTGGTTCTTGAAAACGTGCATGTCTCTCCTCTACCTCGGTTATAAAATTATTGCGCAAAGTTTCTCCTCGAGATTCGACGTTGAGCAGAAAGTCAGTGGTATTTTGTTCAGCAGCTTCTCCAGTTGTGATGTTGTACAACTTATCAGCGTCTAACGAACTGTCGAAAGGATTCATGTATTGTTGTAAAGTCCTTGTGAATTTCTCAATTTGCTGGTGACTCTTTCGAATGCGAGAACTCTTCAGTTCCGAGGTGATATCCTGATTCTTGGCGATTCCAGCGGTTTTCAGCACATGTGATATTATTCGAGCTCGAGCACTGTGATTTATTGCCCAACGTTGCCTTGCAGCCACCGAATTTGTCATGTGAATTATTCCGATTAGCTTCCGAGCTGCTTCGCCGTTTATTGTTTGTTCCAAAGTCAGGTCAACAGGTATTCTGGAAAAAGATTTCTCCGTTCTTCGTACTCCGAATGATCCTTGTTCTAATGAGAAACGCAGTCCGGGATGGGTTTCGTCGATCTTGCACAGCTTGCTGACATAATATACCAGCCAACGAGAATAATTTTGGTGATTGAACGCGAAGAAAAAGTTTGTGATTTTTGCAAGAATGTAAACATACATTTTAAGATTTCCGGTTCTGATACTCTTGTTCAGCATGTCATAATAGGACACTAATCGGATGTAAACGGCGTAAAACTGAGCAGTTAGTCCATGCTTTCCTTGCAATGTTTGTTCGGTAAAGTTGTCATACTTCTCGAACAGTTCGAGAGTTGCTTCGTGTTCTATTGTAGGCGTCGTTAAACGTTGCTTTTGTAATTGAAACAAATAATCTTCAATTGATTTCTCGATGACAATTTTTTCACGGTCGACGAAGGTATTGAAATGCAGTTTTTGAAACGCGAGCGACACAAGGGGATGTAGTCTTTTGCATCGATTGAAATTTGTACCTGAAATGAAACCCTTCAATGAACCATTCGCCAAAATTTCACTGTCCACCAGAATATTGGTGATACCACAATCCTCAATAAAAGAGCCGATAACTTTGAAGTACGACATCATTATGTGAAATCCGCCGAGATGTATGAAAACGTTGTCGAATTTCGGCGCTTCCTGAAACTGAATTCCGAATGCAATTCTTGCAATTGCTAAATCGTACGTTACTTGCATGTATTCCGAACTGCATTCTTCAGCTACTTGTTGAGCCATTTTCAAAGTGAGGTGAACAACGGAATTATCTGTAGGAGATGCATTGATAGGCGTCAAATACGATACTTTCTGCAAAGCAGAGGTGTCTTCAGTTATGAGGCTATTAAACCCAGTCCACATAGGGGTATCGGGAACGTCCAGTGTGTGTGAAAAAAGCCAAGCAATATCAAGGTTCCTCCACGTCTGAAAAACTTCAGGTTTGATTGAGATTTGACCGATACAGGGAGTTGAGAAGTAGGAATCGATTTTAGGTTTTTTCGTGTACGGCACGATTTCGTTGACGATAGCGTCGAAACATCTTCTTCTTTTTCGACGTCGCGGCGTTTCATCTGTAGAAGTAGCTGCAGTATCATCACTTTGTACAGAAGCGTCGGTTGGAGCGGTAAAATTTGCGTCACTAGGTACGTTTTGATAAATTATCCCGACAGTGTCGTGGAGAGTGTCTTTACCAGTAAGAGTATCGACGAACCGATCGAAGTTATCGAACGCGACTCCAGTACACAGATTATCGGCGAGAATTATGTCTTCGGGACATAATTTGTTCTGTTGCGTTGATGTGAATGTCAGCTCAGTCTCTAGCTCTTCGATGACATTGTAGCTACAGCAGTGACCGTATTTGTTAACAAGGTCGATAATTTTCCTGCTGCTCGAGAGACTCTTTAACGCCATTCCCAGAGTGACATGTTTCGAGGTTTTGATATTGCCGTTCGTAGCTGCATAAATAATGTCCTGACCGAGGGAAAACATTTTTAAATCGCGCGAGGATTTCTTCAATTCATGCCGAGATTGACTTACGCCTTTACTATCACCGCAAATGATGCACTGCAAGAGATATGATAGCAACGGTGGCACAGAATCGCATTCACCTCGGATGAGATCCTGCACCGTTATATCCTCCGGTAATTTTGTCCTGTCCATGTTAATTATTTCTCGTCTTATTATCTGCCCGATGTTGTATATCGCTTGTCTCGTTTCGATGTTTTTGAAGAATTCTTGATTGCTGACGATGTGACCAGCGTATGGAGCGATATACTTTTTGTTGTCCGAGAAAATGATTTTGATTTCAGTGTTGAACGTTACCAATAACTTCTTTTCCAAATGACGCGACGAGAAAAAATCCGGTTTTTCGACGTTGGAGACGTTGTCAAACTGTTCGTGCAGGAACTCGATGTACTTTTCTGAGATGAAATTATAGAAGAGACATTCATTGTTCTCAACAACGCGTTCGCGAATAAGTATGCAAATTTTGTCGTACGCGTCAGTATGACATTGTCGTTTTTTGTGCCAAGTTTTTTCGTTTTTTGTCTCGAGATTATTCTTACAGTGCCATTCAAACTTTGTTTTGCAATGTTTGTGATAGAAGCAGTTGTCATCTTTGAGAGTTTCTATTTTACGCAGCATCTCGATGTTGTTGTACTCAGTGGACACGGCCTTCATAAATTCGATGAAAGTGTTGGTCGCTTTTATCAGACATACCGCGCGTCTTTTCACATACATCCTGTATTTACCGCAAATAATACAGCTGTGTGAATTTGCATCGGCAGTCGAATCATCAGTTGCCGTACTATCAGCAACATCAGTTAGCGCACTGTCATCAGGTATCCTATTGCCGACAGCAACCGTGCTGTCGTCCGCTAACGCACTGTCGTCCGCTGTCGTACTCTCGTCCGCTCCTCGATCACCTTCAGGTTCTTCACTGTAATATGACAAATTCGAAATTGGGATGTTTAATTGAATACCGCGTTACAGATGCCATAAGGGCGTATAAGCATATTTTACGCCCTTATGGAACCCGAGAACCATGAGGGCGTATAAATTTTTTTATTGCAGATCTCGACGTTTTATCCAAAACTAGGAGGATCGCCAAAAAAAAATTTTTCTGATACGCCCTTATGGCATCCAGAGCCGACATCGGATGCCATAAGGGCGTACAAAAAACTTTTATTACGGGAATCGACACAGTTTTATCTGAAATGTCGAGAAAAGCAAAAAAAAAATTTTTTTTTAAATTGAATTTTTTTTTAAAAAATCTTCAAATTTAAAAAAAAATTTTTTTTTTGCTTTTCTCGACATTTCAGATAAAACTGTGTCGATTCCCGTAATAAAATTTTGACGTGACAACGTCTTATAAATCGGTTTGCCGGGTGACACTTCAAGAAACTGCGTTACGCTCCGCTCACGTTATGCGCTCACAATGAGAGCGAGTGAGAGGCACGCGTCCCTTCCACTCGGGCATGGTTAGCCTGCCTAAGAGCGAGAGAGACAGAGCGAGAGATTCTTCCTTCTTCCTACTATACGAATGAATATTCACATTAAAATTATTTTACCGCTCAAAGTCGTTGTCACGTAAAACTTTCGCCCTATACCGACTTTACAGGCAACCAATTTTTTTTGTACGCCCTTATGGCATCCGAGGTAGGCTCTGGATGCCATAAGGGCGTATCAGAAAAATTTTTTTTGGCAATCGTTCTAGTTTTGGATAAAACGTCGAGAACTGCAATAAAAAAATTTATACGCCCTTATGGGCCCCGGATGCCATAAGGGTGTAAAATATGCTTATACGCCATTATGGCATCTGTAACGCGATATTAAATATGCACCAAAATAAATATTATCGTGAAAATAAAATCAACTTAATTTAAAATAACAAATAAGATGCAATTTCTTGGCGATTGTTGGCTTGTGTACGATGCGGGCACACAAATGTGCGAGGCTCACCGATACAGCAACCACGTGGTGTACGACGCACTTTATACCAACGCTCCTCAAAGATATATTGCATATATATTCCATTCTTACCTCGCTCTGGATGTCGATGCACCGTCATCAAAAACATTACTGACGACATTGTCGTGAGAAATATTTGAATCCTTCGGAATCCTCACAGCCGTGAAATTTTTGTAGCACGCCGAATGGTATCCTATGTCCGTGTCGATACCACGTGGCAACTCGATTTCCGAGTAAATCGATTTCCTGTTTACTCTCTGTTTTTTACTTCGATATTCGGCGACTTCTTTGCACTTTTTCAGCGTCTCTTCAGTAAATTTTTTCACTTTCTCATTCGTTGTTTCTTTACAAAACACACAACTCAGGTCCGACATTTTACACCATCACAACCGCACAACGTATGACAACTAAGTGAGCGTCATTCCAATACAACGTTTGTAGCAGCTGGCGAGTGAGCTGTATAATAGTAAGAAAGAGGCAGGAGCGTATAGGTGCCGGCAAACTTCTTGAACATGTGGCCTTGCCTGCGCAAAAGCGATTTTTAGGTGTCGTTGGGAGGGGGGGCCGCGGGCGGCGTGAGGTGGCGGCGGGGGAGCGTGTCGTGTCGACACGGGATAGGTCAATCAGTTGACGTTTGCGTCCCGCGCCCCGTCCACGTCCCTTTGCTTCCCGAGTACACTTGCGTGCACTGATAAAGCCGATTGTTATCATTGACTTTCTTGATATTTTATTTTTTTGAGTTTTGTTGATTCTTTTAAAGTAACTAGTAAATTGTTATTGTTATTGGTTGACTTTTCGTTATTGTTTTAAAGTGAAAACATAATGCCAGTATGCCACGCCAAACGAACGTAGTTTTAACAAAACAAGCTCGGAAGATAGTGTATGCGTGGTAGATTTGGTCACTGACCAATTCTTAATTTATGCCGACGATGAAAGAGACTCCGATGATGACTCCGACAATAACTCTGATGATGATGATCAACATCACGATATATTCATGATAGTCAAGAAACAATGACCAGCTCCAGATCCCCTGAATCAAGATCTAGTACCAGCGCTGGTATTGCCTTAATGGAAGGAATATCCTTTTTAGTTAAAGACTAATTTCCTGTATTTTTTAGTGTTATTCTAATAAAAATATAAACATGTTTTTAAACCATTAAATATTCTGTACTAAAAATAAGGTTCTTTTTTTGCACGTATGTGTATGATGCGCGAACTTTCCCCCACCACCTCGCCTAATGTTCAAGAAGTTTGCCGGCAACTATAACAAGCGCTGAGGCTGTTGAAATTTCTGTTATTTTCGTTTTTAAGAGTATATGCTACACTTAAAGTGTCTGAAAACAGGTTTTTGGTAATCATGGCAGCAATACGAAAAGTTGAAAAAAAAAATCATCCGTATTGCTATGATACAGGTCGGCTAAATTTGTTGACATTTTCAAAAATGCGCTCAGGCTATATGCTACGCGCAAAATGTCTGAAAACAGGTTTTTGGTAATCATGGCAGCAATACGAAAAGTTGAAAAAAAAAATCATCCGTATTGCTATGATACAGGTCGGCTAAATTTGTTGACATTTTCAAAAATGCGCTCAGGCTATATGCTACGCGCAAAATGTCTGAAAACAGGTTTTTGGTAATCATGGCAGCAATACGAAAAGTTGAAAAAAAAAATTATCCGTATTGCTATGATACAGGTCGGCTAAATTTGTTGACATTTTCAAAAATGCGCTCAGGCTATATGCTACGCGCAAAATGTCTGAAAACAAACTTTTTCGTAATACAATTATAAAATCTATGTACATTTTCACTATCAGACGTATTGCTATAATACCGACTGTCTTTTTTTATTGACACAGCAGAAATGGCCTCCCACGCAGTTGCTACACTTTCGACCGTTACTACACGCGTAGTCGCGTTCAGAATCATACAATCTAACAATTTTATAGGGTTTTTGCCGTATTGCTATGAGACATGGTTTTGGTCGTGGGCTCTCGTACTATATGTCACGGCATGCTACCTCCGGAGGAATGTCCGCCTTGAGTGGCACCGACCAGTTTACGCCAGTCGGGAAGGTGCCGGCATAGCTGCGCAGCAGGTCCAATAGTCTCGTCTTCAGGGCCAGGATCCTTATGTCAGCCTTCAACGTGGGGGCGGAGGTGGCTGCCGCCGTCTGTAGGCGGGCCCCCCCCGAGATGTAGCTCCAGGTCACTCTGTTTAGGGACGGGTTTACCCTCTCGTCCCGGACCTGTGGGTCCCTCTCCGCTTCGATGACTTTGTATCCCCCGGCCGTGGGGGTGAGGGTACCGCGTGTGTATCTCGCCTCGCTGGATACCGCGAACCAGCTCGACCTGTCATGGGCAGCCCGGACAGCTTCGGCACTCCCAGGTTGGTGCCCACCGGCGATACTGTCGGGAGTAATCGACTCTGCGGGGGACGCTGACTGCATCTGCCCCATCGACTCGCGCACCTCCTTAGATATTACCCCGCCGGCGCGCTTCGTCACCTTCTTCAGTTTACGGAATAACGACGCCATAACCGAGGGCCGGGCCTTAACTGCTGGCGCGGCGGCCTCCGTGGAGGGGCTCGCTGCTAAGGGGGGCGTCAACGGCGTCGTGGGGGTGGTCGCACCCGTGGCCGCCTCCTCGCCCTCCTCCGTCCTGTCCGACGGGGGGATACAAGCTGCCTCCGGGGCCCCATCGTCGTCCCCCACGAGCAGCTCCTCACATGTGCCCAGGAAGCAATGATGTGCAGGGGGGGTCGCGGTGGTCTGCGACCCACTCAAGAAAGTGCTCTGCACCGTCATGGCGGACAGCTCCGACTCCGCCTCCCTTAGAGCGTCGTCTGCCATCCTATTCGGCTGCCACTTTATAGCTATATAATCAGCCATCACTATGGTGTATAACTGGTCAGTATCAAACAAATGAGCATGGAGTATCTAATTTCTTTTGGCATGACCCTCGTAACAATCAGTCAGTCACAAAAAGGGATATTTTAAGTTACATATCAAAGTTTTACGACCCGATGGGCTTTGTAACTCCTATTATTGTTAAAGCAAAAGCTCTAATGCAGAGGTTATGGACAGAGCAAATTGATTGGGATGCGACGCCATCTGACGCTTTAACAAATGAGTGGTTGCAATTTGCACGAGTGGTTGCAATTTGCACAAGGTTTGTCTAGCATGGACCCCATTTTCTTAACCCTTCGTCTGTGGCGCGGAGCGAAATTTACATACCGTCGTCTGTGGTTGTTTAGGATCCTGTCTTTACTACTGTATGCGGCGCGGATCGAAATTTAGAGACCGTCGTCTGTGGCAGTTAATGACAATTTCGCAAGCGATCCGCCGGCGTTTAGTATATGTTGAATAAATAACTTTTTTTGTATGAAACATACAATTGTAGCGGTTGTTATCGAAATGAATATAAATTTGCTTGTTTGTTAACAATAATATACAGGGCGTCCCACGGCCATGCCACATGGAAGGAAAGTACCTTAAATATTGTAGATGGAACATTTTACTGAAAGAAGACATTATTTGAATTTAAAAAACAATTTAAACTGCATTCATAGATATTTAAATAATTACATGGTTGAACCGGGAATCGAACCCGTTACACGAGAAAAATAATTACCCTGTAGCTTTATCATACCGATCGAAAGGCTTCATCATAAAGATTATTTTTTGTTACATAACATAGTGTCAGAAATAAAAGGAAGACCATGAATTTTAACATTTTTAATACAAAATTAATCAATTTATCAAATGCTCAAAATGAGTCCCTTCCTGTTGAATACAAAGTCGCACTCTTTTGATTATTTCGCTACCTCTCGATTTTTTGATCTTGTTGTGGTGGATATTTAGAATAATACGTCTAAGTTCTGTTTGTAGCTCGTGGACACTTTCATACTGGTTCTTGTAAACTAAATTTTTGACATAACCCCATAAAAAAAAATCTAACGGGGTTAGATCTGGGCTTCTCGGGGGCCATCTTATTTGTCCATTGGTCCCGATCCAGGGAAGAAAGTGTTCATTGAGATAGTCCCTTGTTCTGTGACTGTTATGAGCTGGAGCCCCATCTTGCTGAAAAGTAAGGTTTTGTCGTTCTGCAACTGGAAGATTATTTATCTCATTTCTTAAAATCTCAAGTATTTCTAAATACCTTTCCGTATTCAAATGCCCTTGGTAAAAATGTACTAAGAGGACCCGGTTTTTTACAATCCCACACCAACAGTTGAACGAAAAACGCACTTGATTATTAGTCTCGCGGATACGTAAGGGATTCTCCCTGGACCAAATGCGATTATTGTGTCGGTTGTACATACCATTATTGCTGAAGTTTGTCTCGTCTGACCAGATAATATTATTTAGAAAATACTGATCCTCTAGGATGAGCCTCTCGATTTCATGGCAGAAAATAAGTCTTCTTTCAGCATCACCCGGCAGTAATTTTTGTACTAATCGCCCTTCAACGTAACTTTTGAATTTGTATTTTTTCAGTACACGGTGTATTTTGCTTTTCGAAATTCCGATTTCTTCTTCACCTTCCCTCACTGAACTTTTAGGATTTGCCTCAAAGTATATCAAAACGTCGAGTTCGTCGTCAGTGTTTATCATTTGGTGCCGCGGTTGTGGTAAGCGATGATCGAAACGTCCCAAATTTAGCAGATTATCCACCAACCGTTTCATAATAAATCGAGATGGTGTATTTCTATCAGGATATCTTTCGCGGTGCCATTGTAAGGCTAATGTTATGTTTTTGTGGTTTAAAAAGTATGCTTCGATTAAATCAACATTATTTTGATACGCCATGGTTATGTAAACAAATCACAACACAATGCAAAAATCGTACAATGAACATCACAGAAACAAAAGAATAAAAGTTTGAAAATGGAACACATTTTTGAATTATTTCTTTATAATCAGCCAGCCGCATTGCGATGGACAAAATAATTTACGCGTCTTTCGGCTCAGGATACGGCTCAATTTGTTGCATACAACCAGGTACCTATTAATTACGTATCTCTTTATCATTTTATCATGCACTTAAATTATAATAGGGAAATGATGCGTACTTCTCAAGTGGGTACATTTATTAGTAATAGGTATTTATGATAATGTCAGTTGTATGTCCTTACGGCAATGTCAGCATTTCATTTTTCTGAACAAAATTTCGCATCAAATGTTAAAATTCATGGTCTTCCTTTTATTTCTGACACTATGCTATGTTATTTAACAAAAAATAATCTTTATGATGAAGCCTTTCGATCGGTATGATAAAGCTACAGGGTAATTATTTTTCTCGTGTAACGGGTTCGATTCCCGGTTCAACCATGTAATTATTTAAATATCTATGAATGCAGTTTAAATTGTTTTTTAAATTCAAATAATGTCTTCTTTCAGTAAAATGTTCCATCTACAATATTTAAGGTACTTTCCTTCCATGTGGCATGGCCGTGGGACGCCCTGTATACCACGAAACTAAATACTTAATTTTTGCGAGAGGTTTGAATCCGATGTTTGGTCAAAATTAGACACGCATGAATAAAAACCACTTTTTGAAATGTATTCTTGTACTTTTTTCTATTTTTCCGCATTACCCCGTAGGGATGAACTACTAGGCAATCTATTTCAGTGAAATAAATACGCTGAAAACATAACAGTACAAGAATATCTATATACAGGGTGTCTCATTCAAATCGGTCAGTATGGGAAAGTCTGAAACTATAAGACATACGAAGATTTGTTCTTAGGAACCATGACACCGATTTTGATAAAAAGAAAAACTGCATACATACATTTGAAAAAAAAGTTAACCCAGCTGGGGAATCGAACCCGGTTGTTTTGAAAAAATAGACTTACAGTTTTTCTATTTAAATAACGATTGTGTAGGTCTTCAGCAGTAAATGTCTCTATGAAACATCATGTCTAAAATGAATAGAATGCATTGTTTTCACATAATTTAATTTATCATAGTAGGTGTTCGAAATGACCACCGATACAATATTCAACAAGTTCAGGCATGTAAAATTGTGTTCATGGTTATTTTTACCTCTCTATTTATTACATACACCGTTTAACATATCATATGGCCTTGACATTGCATTAAACCTTTAAGGAAGTTTTGTTATCTACGAGGGCGGTTTGATAAGTCAGTGACTGAGTTAAAAAAAAAAACTTTTTCACATTTTTTTATTTTATTTTTCTACATAATCTCCTTTCAACTCAATGCATTTGATCCAACGATGTTCTAGCTTTTGCAACCCCTCCAAAAAATATTTTTTGTCAAACCCTGAAAAATATGCTTCAGTTTCAGCTATGACTTCCTCATTTGATGAAAATCTTTTCCCACCGAGCCATTTCTTCATGTTTGGGAATAAAAAAAATCACACGGGGCCAAATCCGGAGAATAAGGTGGGTGGGGCAGTATTTCGTAACGCAATTCTACTAATTTTGCTGTTGCGACTGCTGAGGAGTGTGCTGGGGCATTGTCGTGGTGAAATAGTATTTTCTTCTTTGCCAGATGTGGCCGTTTTTTCACAACTTCTGCGTTAAATTTTTCCAATAAAGTAGCATAATAAGGGCCGTTTATTGTTTTACCTTTCTCTAAATAATCGATATAAATAACCCCTTGGCTGTCCCAAAAAACAGTGGCCATTACCTTTCCTGCCGAATTAACGGTTTTCGCTTTCTTCGGGGCCCGTTCGTTAGCAGAAGTCCACTGTTTTGACTGATTTTTCGTCTCTGGCGTATAATGGTGAATCCATGTTTCGTCTACCGTCACAAATCGACGTAAAAATTCATTAGGATTACGCTTAAATTTGGCTAAGCATTGCTCGGAAGTCGTTGCACGATGTCGTTTTTGATCGGCTGTCAACAAACGCGGCACCCATCTTGCGGAAAGCTTTTTCATACTTAAAATATTTTGCAAAATATGAAAAACTCGTTCAGATGAAATGTGTACAATCTCCGCTATCTCACGAATCTTCACACGACGGTCATCCAAAACAATATCGTGAACTTTATTCACGACATCATCAGTGGTCACTTCAATCGGCCTTCCAGAGCGTTCTGCGTCGTTGGTAGTGGTACGTCCAGAACGAAATTCTGTAAACCACTTGTGTACCATTCCATGAGATGGAGCGGATTCCCCATAATATTTTTTGAGCCGGTCTTCAGTTTCTTTTATAGTTTTTCCACGTAAAAAGTAATGTTTAATTAACACACGAAATTCGCTTTTCTCCATTTTCCAACAATTTTCCGATCTCATCTGACATATATACTCGAAAACTTTTTTATTTTCACTCCTTTTTAAAAAAAAAAATGACCGCCAGCTACCAAAGAGTCCAGAATTAGAAAAAAAAGTTCCTATTGTTAAAATGTTTTTTTTTTAACTTAAAGTCACTGACTTATCAAACCGCCCTCGTACAGTTATCTATTTATTGCAATTGCTTACTTCTATTTATCAAACACTAACAATCAATTAAAAAGCCCTCTTAAAGTAAGTATGCAGATATTGTAGATAAACAGACGTATCAAACCTCATTTGAAAATGGAACGTCTCAGTGTGACTGGCCGAATAGCAATAAAAAAAGAAAACTCGAGTGTCAAATGTTTTGGCGGGAACTGAAAATCAATGCTTCTCGGTATTTTTGTGTTTATCGCTGTGTGGTTGGGAAAATGCATTTTACAAACTCTGAGCACTTTGATTTATTGGAAGCCTACTTTAAAAACGACAGAAATTGCTCCCGTGCACTACATTGGTACCATATCAAATATCCGACACGTATTTTACCTACTCGTAAGATATTCATCAAAATTGTTCACAATTTGAAAACCCATGGAAGTTTTAAAAAGCCAAAAAATGTAAAACCAAGAAAATGTGATGAAAACATGGAAATGAACATTTTAACCTATTTTGAAGCAACACCAGATGCCTCCACCCGTAATGCAAGTCGTGATATTCCTGAAATTTCACGTCCGACAATTCACAGAACCCTAAAGAAATACAAATACAAGTGCTACAAGAACGGACATTGGGTGCAGGCCTTACATGCAGGAGATGATATTAGACGATTGGAATTTTGCAATTGGATAAAAGAAACAATGGGTCTAGACAGACATTTTTTAAAGTATGTAATATTTTCTGATGAAACTCAATTTTCCAACAACGGAATGTACAATCGTAAAAATCATCACTATTGGAGTCGAGAAAATCCCTTACGAATACACGAAGGACGCCGTCAAGTTAGATTCTCGTTTAACTGCTGGGTCGGCCTACTTCACAATAAGGTACTCCTGTTTAAAATTTATGATGGACATTTGGACAGATTCAAGTACCTTGCAATCTTAGAAGATCTTTTACGTGTGAAAACTTAGCGTATAGTAATGTTTGTTGGTAACTTACCTAGAAAATCTATTTATATTTGCATACACATCAAAAAACACATCAATGTATGCAGAAAAACCTATTTTTTCACTGATAAATGCAAAGAAACCGGTATACGGTAAGCTTGACTTTATAACTGATTTACTCAACCAATCATTGACCCTGCTCAAATAGCGGGATGTAATATGAGGAAAAGGGTGTAGCATGTTAATAAAAATCTTTTCTTTAACTTCCTATATATATTATTTTAAAAGCACAATAGCTACTACAATATCGTGTCTCGCACCGTGGTCGAGAGGCGTCTCCTGAAATTATATAAAACAAAGCCGGTGTTCCATCGAACCGTTAGTTTTAAAAATTCAAACCATTAAACGGCCAGTTAATAAAAAGGAAAAGTGCAATAAGGTGTATTCTTACAATACAACCTTATTTCACTACATCCCTCGTCCCTCTGGAAGTAGGGATGAAACCTAACAGGCCCTAACAACTACCTATACCAGGCATGAACAGAGTTTACTCGTCCAGTCTTGCTGGATAGCCTGCTGTGCGATTAACATGTCGATCTTAGAATGTGTCATTTAAATAAATCGACCACCATAATAACACAGGAAGCTTCCGCCCATTGAAAACCTGGCCAAAAAGCAGGGCGGCAAGTATGGAGAAAAAGAACCTGCCTACCTAACTCTAAAAAGAAAATAATGTCACTCCGTGCATTGAAGATGCCGGATTGCCTCACAAAGGTAATTCTGGAAACAAGGATGAAGCTTATTTGAAGACAATAGCGGACCTCTGTCCCTTTCATCCGTCAGTGCTTCGACCTCTATCGGATCACTCTCGGATTCAAGTTGTCTAAAAAGAAAGTCAAAAGTTTTATTTTATTAGAACCCTATCTCAATAAAAACAACAAAACATTAGGTATATAAAATAGAAGCGCCTGTGTCACATATCTCGGCCTGAGATATGGACACAGCGTCTTCGCAGAATGATGATGGTCTGCATCTCTTCCTGATGTCGCATCAGGTGAGTGCAGCATCAGCAAACTGCCAAGCACAATCCAAAATTGTGCAGCTTGCAAGTCATCGGTTTGAGTACATGAAAAAGAAAAGGCATTATATCCCTAACCAACACAAATCAGAAAAGAGCAGGGGAATTTCTCAATTGGGAATAGCTAAAAATTTCAAAGTATAATTATTATATTCCCATGGAATATAAGCTAGGGGAAAGAGTAGATAAAGCTCTCAAGCCGCTTCCATGCGCTGCGAATAAAAATAAATGAATTAAAATCAGGCGATACGGTTTACAATAACCAACGGCATAATATAGTCCACTCAGCGGACTCCATGCCTTCACAAAGACTTGACCGGATCGCCTGCTTACAGCTTTACTGCAAACAGCAGTCATCGGACATCAAGATTCTCATCTCAGCATAGTTGCACATGAAACATAAGAAACACACACCAAATAAAACAATTCAAAGTTAGTCAGCAAACTCCTCAAGCAATAAGCATGAACAAGCATCCAAGCATGACCCTCCTAACATGAAATGCATGACTCATCTGCCATGAAGGAACCCGCACACCATGAGGCATGTGAGATGAAACCAACTAAGCTTCTTCCAACCTTATAGGCATAAAGGAATTCTCACAACCCCTGATATACTGGACTCCATGGAGACATGCCTGCATTACGTTCCATTCCCATCTGTCTTCCTATGATTGTTCATGCTTTTCATAGTCTGCAATACTGAAAAAAGAACAAAACCAAAACATTATCACACCTTAAATCTAAACTAGTATCCTAAATTATGCAAACCTATAACTAAACCCTAGAATAAAATTTCTTTAACCTATTCCTATGTACAACCTGGATTTTTGAAGGCATGCCAACTTTTTTAATTTTATAATTTTCATTAGCAAGTCTGGCAACTACCTCATAAGGTCCTTTATATCTCCGGGCAAGCTTGAAACTCATGCCAGTTTTTCTTTTAGGTGCATATAACATTACCAAGGTCCCATTGCCATATGGTATGTCTTTGGCCTTCTCATCATAATAAGCTTTCTGCTTCCGCTGGGCTTCCCGTATATTTTCACCCACTTTATTCACCAATAAAGACATCCGAGTCATCTTACTCGCCAAAGTTTCTGAAACATCAATCTTATTACCCCGCACCTCCACCATATGAGGAAAAGGGTGTAGCATGTTAATAAAAATCTTTTCTTTAACTTCCTATATATATTATTTTAAAAGCACAATAGCTACTACAATATCGTGTCTCGCACCGTGGTCGAGAGGCGTCTCCTGAAATTATATAAAACAAAGCCGGTGTTCCATCGAACCGTTAGTTTTAAAAATTCAAACCATTAAACGGCCAGTTAATAAAAAGGAAAAGTGCAATAAGGTGTATTCTTACAATACAACCTTATTTCACTACAGTAACCATAGACTGGAGAAACAGAGCTTTTCAAGGATGTGTCACACTGCCTATACTTAACATTGAATGAATAATAAAATAACAAAGAAAAACTGCGAAGTTTATAATGTCCATTACCTCCTCCAATGAAATCTGCCCATGTGTGTGTGAGCATTTCATAAACGTTCTCTGTGCATGATAAGGATCCTGCCTTGGTGGTTCACCTGTTGTCTGTGCATGATAAGGATCCTAACTTGGTAGTTTATCGGTTGTCTGTGTATGTTGAGGATCCTAACAAGGTTGTTTATCCGCTGTCTGTGAATGATACGGATCCTGTCATACAAAGGTTGTTTTATTTTAGGAATGGTAAATTGGTACACATTTTTGTCAATTAGTTTTTTTCTGTTCATTTATTATGTACTGTATTGTATTACATACAGGACTTTTATCACAAGCTAAAGTGCATGGTGAATTCTGCCTATAGCACTGAGCGGCTTTTTTCTATGGATTCGCTTGATACGTTTTAACGGAAAAACTCAACAAAAACACAGTTGCGGGCGAAAGAAAAGAACCAGTTTTATTATAATATAATGATATAATTATGCACAGTTGTTGTATACATTTTGTCATCCGACGAAAAATCAGAAAAGGTAGTCGAAATCAACGCATAGGTATAATTAAGGTCAGTGTGCCTAATTCTGTCGTAGGGGTAATTCCGTCCATCGCGTTTTTTTTTCAAACATCGTACACAATTGACAATTCCTTTGACAAATCAGCGATTCCTTTTAAAAACAAACTTAATAGTTTTAGCAATTAAAAGCAATTGGTTTATTTTTCTCCGGTTGAAAAAAAACAGAAATATACGCTCGTGGACAGAATTTTCCCTTTGACAGAATTAGCCATATTTTATACCCTACATACCCTAAGGGCAAAGGGTGGGAAAATACAGGTAGCTATTTTAAAAATAATCAAATATTAAGTATCTAGTAATTAGTAAATTAGGTATAGGAGCATTATCACAAAAAAAGTGTAAGTTGTAAAAAAAAAGTCGGTGTCAGTTTCGTAACGACAATTATGATACCTTATACTAAAAATGAATTCTATTTACCTGTGAACAAAATTCATTTTTAGTATTAGGTGGCCAGTTATTGACGATTTACCCAACTAAAGTCTTAAACTAATGGAAAGTATACCCAAGTAATTTTGAGTCGTGTTTTCAGAGATTATTTTGTATATATTTTAAACATTTTCTAGCGTGTGGAATTCGACCCAACACTGGCCCACACAAAGAAACACGTTACAGGTAGAACATATAATATTCGATGTTTTTTGAACCTTTTTTGCTGTACACCTGACACAACGCCCTCTTTTTAATTTATTTTTTTTGGCGTTACCACGTTCTGCTTCGGGAATCACTCTTTGATCCGGGTAATGGCCCAAAGACAAATTTAAACGATCAATCTTGTTATGGGGTTCTCGAAGCACAACGTCATCGCCAAACCTTCGGCACAGTTCTTCGGCCAGTGTCACTCTAAACAACCTTTGTGAAAGTTTTCTTTGGTTTGGGCCAATGTTAGCACAATAAATTACGTAAGCATTTAATACTGAAATGTTTAATAGTCTACGGGAAACTTTAATATACCATTTCAGGCCTCTTTTTCTTTCCAAAAGGTAGGATGACAATTTTTGATCCTTCAGATCTACTCCACCCATATAGGAGTTGTATTCGTGTACAACCACCGGCTTATCGCACGGTTGGCCGGCTCGGTGCCCCGCACGCATTTCATTGTTGTGATAAGTCGACACTGTAGTGACGAGTCGAACATCTTTCCATGAAACAACAGATACGTCACCGCAGTGTCGACTTATCACTTGTCCCCTAGGGACCCGCTTCTCGTTTAAAGTTTGTATCTCTCGGGGAGTTTCTAGTCGTCGCCTGTTTAGCGTCCCTACTACGTCTGTACGATTACGCTTGAGGAAACGGGCAAGCGGGATAGAATTATAAAAATTGTCCATAAACAGGCAATATCCCTTACCAAGGTACTCCGTCATCAATTTTAATACAATTTTGGCTGAGGCTGAAGTGAAACCCATGATCGGAGCCAGTGGTGTTGTCCCTTTACCCGCGTATAATGCTATTTTCAAACAATACCCACTTATCGCCTCACAGAGTTCGTATGTCTTAATACCGAACCTTGCTGCTTTGGTCCGGATACACTGAACCCAGCTCAGGTGCCCTTTCCATAGCAGCAAGGATTCGTCTATTGAAAGTTCTCTGTGAGGCGAGTATATTGCCTGAAATTTATTATTTAAATAATCTAATAAAGTGGATACTTTTGCTTTTTTTTTGTCATGTCCGTGACACATGGGGCTAATGGTATCATTATCAATGAAGTGCAGGAATCGCATCAAAAAACATTTTGAAAACATAATAAAATGGTCGCACGATAATAGCATATTGTTAAATATAGAAAAAACGAAGTGTATGTTAATAAGCTCCCCCTTTCTTAAAAAGAACTCTGAACCAATTAGGATTGTAGGGCATACTTATAATTGTTTGCATTCTCAAATGCATGCTTGTCATTGTCAAAGCATAGAAGTAGTAGAGAAATATAAATATTTAGGCCTCACTATAGACAAATGTATAAACTGGAAAATTCATATAGATACACTGTGTAATAAACTAAGATCAATACTTTTTAAAATTATAAGTCTAAAACATGTAGTTAATAAGAAAATATTGTGCATGATATATCATGCATTGGCAGACGCGGTTATTGGGTATGGAATTATAGCTTACGGACGTACTTTTAAAACCTATTTAGACCGGATATTAAACTTACAGACTAGAATTTTAAAAAATATAGTGGATGTTAAAGTCAAAGATAGTTGTAACAAAAATTACCTAGCCTTATTTAAAAACCTTAATATTCTGCCAGTGCATGAGAAAGTAAGGTACCTAATAGCAACAGAGCAGTTCAAAAGTCGCGAATTTAAAACCCCCAGAGCACATACCCGCGCACTGAGGGCCACGACGCAGCGGAGGTACGTGGAGCCCGCAGCCAACAACTATTACGGCAAAAGAATGCGTAGTTACTTAACACCAAGAATATTTAATATAATTTTTTCAGAAGATGAATGTTGTGGTAAAAATAGTTTTAAAGTTAGATTAAAAAAGTTGCTCTTAGATTCCTTAAAATCCTCTTAGTTGTAGTGGGTAGTAGGGTTAGCAGGGGTAAAACACAATGCTCGAACTAGTATAAGGTATTTATTGAATTTATGTGTTTTCTATGAATAGATAAGGCTGTGATGTGATGATGGCATGTCTGTCTATGGAAAACGGGTAGATTCAGGTAGGTGCATATAGAATAAGTAATTTGAGTGCATTACTTCGCCAATAAACGCTATGTTTGGCGAACTTACAGTTAAAAATATGTACCAATTTTTTTCTAAGAAATAAATTAAAAAAAAAAAAAAAAACAAAATCGGTCGAGAGTCATTAGTTTACGGAAACCTGGCATGCAGAGCCTGCCCGTTGCCCAATAGTCATCAATGCGATTCCTGCAACACAACCCCATGAATATGAAAACTGCTATTAGGCGGTATATTTCGGAACAAGAAGTCTCTACCCAATCATTCAGCCGTGAATGGCGGGGGATACCTGTTTCCGAGGCAGCGGCAATTTTTTGCCAGGCAAACAAATTCGTTTGTTCAACTATCATTATCCATGACTGGCTGATCCCAAATTTGAAGGAACAAGTCAATTGGAGTTGTTCCTTCAATTTTTGGACCAACCAGTTCCTCGAACTCCTCTTTTCTACCACGGAACGACTGAAAGTCCTCCTCCCAAATGTAGGTATCAGGATTGACAACTTCATCTATTTCTTCTGCTTCATTGCCTTCTTGAAGAAGCTCTTGGAGTTCTTCCTGATTAAATAACTCTTCATCTGGCTCACTTCCCGAGTCAACTTCTAACTCACGGGCTAAAGCTTCCCCAAAAAAAATTCCTCCGTCCTCATTGTCCTAAAAAAACATGCATATCAAACCCCCGAAAATGGAAAGCCTTTACCGGGACTTTATTAAGGTCAAGTTATGTCTGGTTAGTACATACAAAAAGAAACAAAATCGATTAAAAAAAAACAAATAAAACCTGCAAATAATAAGTGCATGTTAGGAAGCAGAATGTGAAAAAATACAGTACTGGTCAATAATATGGGTGCCGTTCAATCTTTATACCAACTTTTAGCATAATTTCATTTCACTACTAACGAAATGTATAAAAAACGTTTAGCATAAAAACAAATTGTTTAATTTTATCAGATATAAGGCCAAATAATATAATACTCATTTATTATAACAGTGATTTTCTTGTTGTTATGCGTTGATTTAAATTTCATCTCAGTAGGTTAGGTGAGGTTAGAACATAAAGGATGTTAAAACTTGTGACATTCCGATCGGACGAGAAGACCTGGCTGTATTTAATATTTACTGTGAGATACTGCATGATATTTGACACTAAAAGGTGATATATTATTGACCGGTATTGTATGTAAAGATGCACTATACAACGAGCTCAACGTGGTAAACAGACAAACGTGTTAATTCAAAAGCCATCCAGTTACATCCACCAACCACATTCCGAACAAACCAATGCACTTAGAAATAGATAACAGTGAAGTATATAACTGTTATCAAAATGCCCATAGGTACGTACTCATTATGCTGGAGACACTTCACGAGCGTTGAACATCAATAGGCTAGTTGCCTCTGTTTTAAAGTAGGTCTCAAGTTATTAATTATTGTCCGATTAGATGAAAAAAAAAAATCCATATTTTTTTAGGACCTACAAAACCGCAAAACTTTATTTTAAAAGTTTAGTTTTCGTTAACGGGCGAAAACGCTTACAGCCACATTAGTCTATAGATTATCTGTGCTGTGACGTCATACGGGCCGAAAACAAACATTTGACAGTTGACGAGAGCATTTGACATATAGATAAACATTTTTATCATTTTCGAAACCTCGATACTTTTATTAATAAAAACCATGACTTCCACCAGTTTACATGGAAAATATAGTAATTATCGTTATTGTATAGTCCGAGAATGCAAGAACACATCAATTAAGACTCCAGGGAAATTATGGATTTAGAATGCCCAGTGAAATAAATATGCGAAATACATGGCTAAAACTTGCTAAAAAGGATCCTGACTCTTTATCGACTGAAACAAAAATTTATTTTTGCGAAGATCACTTTGATGTAAGTACTTACTTAATAAGTTATTCAGTTTCTACAGAAACTTTTATCTTCAATAATAATAAAAATATAAGTTTTAAGGTTATGTGCCAAGTCGGCCAAATACTAAAAGTCTTGTGTTACCTTTCAGTTAGAAAATGACATGGAAAATTACATGCAGTATAAAATAATGGGCTCAGTTAAAAGGATCCGAATGAAGCCCAACTGCATACCATCTAGATTTGACTGCCAGACAGACAGAAAACTTAAACCAACACCCAATGAACTACAGCATGATTCCAAGAAATCAGCAGTAATGCCTTTATCAGAAGATAATAAACAAATCTATTCCATGGAAATGTCAACATCATGTTTTCATCAAGGTAATACTACTTATGTCACAATAAAACAATAAATAGGCTCGGCCCTTAAAAGAGAATTATAAAATTTGTTTAATCAACTGTAAATTAATTGCTTTCAGAGTTACTTAGTAAGGAGGGTGCTATACCTTCATGTGCATCTATCGAAAACGAGTTTCATGACAAAGCAGTCCAAGTAATACAGTACAAGTTTTGTGATCAAGCCGTACAAGTTCAGCCACTACATGAACACGTGTCTTGTCAAGTAGTACAACATCGTGCTCACAAAGTCATTCAAGCATGTGTTGCAAAACACTATAGAAGTAAACGGGTGCAGTTCAGTAAGACTGTGAAAGATGCGGTATCATCACCAATACAATACAACTAATTAATCAACAATCAAGTTCAACATCTCCTATTAAACCATCTGTGTCTGGACAATCATCATCAAGAAGAAAACTAATGTTTAGTGAGGAAAATTATGACAGTGATGTATCATATACATTATCTCAAGGAGGATCATCCTTTGACTCATCTCCTTCAAAACCATCAAGTCAAAATACTGATGACAGTTTACAGGAAAAAATTATAATAGACCAAAAATTAAATTTACAGAGTACCTTAACTAAGATAAAGAAAAATCCTAGATTGTATATTGGAATACCAGCAAAGCTTTATTTCATAGTTGATATTATTTTAAAACATACCAAACTGTCAGAGAAACATGTTTTACTATGTTTAATGAAAATTAGATTAAATAGAACTTTTTCTCAGTTATCTGATGATTTTGATATTTCAATGTTTCAAGCAAGTAAAATATTTAGAAAATTACCTGCCATTGTTAATGTACTTTTGCCTTTTGTTAAAACATTCACTAAAGGTACAATTAAAAAGAATCTGCCCATAGCATTTCGCCATAAATATAATAATGTAAATTGCATCATAGATTGTTTAGAAATAGAAATTCAAAAACCAAAAAAGGCTATCCATCAGGCACTGACCTGGTCTGAATATAAAAAAGCAAATACATTTAAATACCTCATATCATGTACACCTGATGGTTTAGTCAGCTTTGTGTCGAAAGGATATGGAGGCAGAGTCAGTGATGTTAAATTGCTTGAGCATTGTAAGTTTCTTGATAGTTTGGAACCAGGATCTTCCATTTTAGCAGATAGAGGTTTTAAACACATTGAAATTAATTTAAAACAAAGAGGTTTTACTTTATTTAGGCCTCCAAGTGTTATTGTTGGGTCAAAATTGACCAAAAGTGAAACAAAACAAACAAAACAAATTGCTAGTCTCCGAATTCTTGTGGAAAGAGTGATCAGAAGAGTTCGTGAGTTTTCGATTTTAAAACCACATTCAGTAGTAGATTTAAAATTGTTGCATTTATTAGACTTCTGTGTAATCACAGCCTGTGCTCTCATAAATTTACAAGACTCACTTCTCAAATAAAATGATAATGTAGGCACTGTAGCCTAGGAGGAGTATATCAATGAGTTTAAAGTAAGGAAATGCATTACTTACATCACTGGCCATGAGGCACACATGTAGTCACAAACCGGGATTGTTGAGCCACTTGCCACTGTTTGTATTTTGGTTGTGTAATGCAAATCGGGTTAAGTCTGTTATACACTTATATCCAGTATGTATTACTCGGCTAGGCTAAATTATGAAGAGTAGTAAATGGCTCAACAATCCCGGTTTGTGACTGTTTCAGTAAACCACCTGGCCCTGTTAATAAGTGTGACAGTCAAATAAAATATGATATCAATACATAATGCGTTTTATTTAATACTTTCATACAACTTAGGAAAAATATTCATTTCCCAGAATAAAACTACCTTTCCCAATAAATTTCTGACATATTTATCATTATAAGTAATAGATAATATTGTTACTTTCTTACTTTTTTCAAAATCACTGCTCGCGACACAAAAATAACCTCGGTTTACTTTTGCACAATACATTTGAATTTGTACTTGAGCAAAAAATTTTTTTGTTATTTTGTTATTTTTGATATAATATTTGAAATTTTTCTCTGTAGAGGGGCATTTAATTTCGATGAGACCTTTTTCTCTATTTATACCATCTGGTGACGCAGCAATCATGGGATACTCTTCAGAAATGAAAAGGCCACGTTTTGTAAATTTTACACCTAATTTTTTTTCTACAACCTCTCTGACTGGATCTTCTAAGTTCTGGCCACGTATTATTGCCGGTGTCTGCACAGTTCTTGCCCCAAAAATCACTGCAACCAGAGATCCATCAACTGTTTGGCACTGGCCTACTTCATAACACTTTGATGCTGTTACTCTTCCATAACGAAGCTCAAACCAAAGACCACTTTTGTACTGGTGTCTAGTTAGCATTTCTGCATTCTTCAAGTTTTCATCATTAAAATGTTTCTTAATTTTGGTTAAAAAACTTTTACAATTTGATTCTTTATATGTATTTAAGAGGTTATGCAATGATAACACTAATCTGGTTTCTGTGTAATCATCAAAATGCTTAAAAAACTGACAGGTTTCAATTTTTCTCTTCTTACATTCATCTATAAACTCTGTTAATACACTTGTATCTGGTACAGGATCCGGATGTTTGTGTTTGCACATTTCTTTTGCAGTTATTATTTTTAATGTTGATCCAACTTTCGCGAGATTCGATTTTTTCCAATAGCACTCAACTGATGTGCAAGCAGGCTCTTCGCTGCGACGGTGCAGCCACATTAAAAATGCAATAGCGTGCTTGCAGCCTCCAGCAGCCGCGGGACAATCTTCACAGAGAGTACTTGTAACCTTTTCTTCTTCATCATCTACCACCACCGACACTGTATACTGCTTGGAGCGTACCTTGTGCTCCGGACATATTTTACATTTCACAGTGCAGGTTTTAGTATCTCGTTTCAGCTGAACGTAACCTATGGCATCATCGCCATACGATTCCCTTGCAGATCTAGTAAGAAAAATAAAGTATTAGTTACAAGCCGCAGAAAGATATTTTTAAACGACTACCTATGTTACACTTAATCCACCTTTTCATGTCTATCATTATATCGATACCTATACCTACCAACTGCACTGTACTTACATAGAAGTCTTGACATTCCTCAGCTCGGCAGAGCAGAAATCTGGATTCAAGGCAAAAAAATTACCGACCATCAATGTGTCGATTCTTGGTAAGTTTGTGCTATCTGCCTTCACGAATCCAACATCCATGATTGCTCTTATCAATAAAACTAGAAAGCAGTAAGTGTACGACCTGACTGGACGCTCGAAGCGGGGCGGGCAGCGTCGCGGGCAAGCGTCAACCACATTCGTGCAGCGTCCACTCAGGACACCAGTATGGGTTTCATTTGTTTAACATGCACGCCGCACGCCCCGCCCCGCTGCACGCTCAACTCGAGCATCCACTCAGGCCTTAGACTTACAATAACACACAGATTAGGTTTTTACTAATATTAAAACGACTACGATCACAACACAACCTCAAAAGTCCATACGAGTCATAAATGTCAATGTCATGTCACAGCAGAATACATACCATTGCGAATTTCACTCGTATAAGAACCGACATGAAGTTTGCTTAAGGTCCTATGACGTCACAACATGCCCGACAGCTTTTTCAGAGTTCAAAATAAAAAATAAAAATGAAAAATTTTTAAATAAAAAATATGTAGCCATCTTACACTTTTAATATCTGAAATCGATAAATATTGGTTTCTTAAGTCTAATACTAAAGAAAATATTAATTTATTAAGCCAAATTTAATATGAGGCAAGTAGCCTATTGATCCATGTAATACTGAAAGTTAAGTCTTAGTATCACAGTAATCTGTTTTGGTCTTTCGGAATAGATCTGTAGGCCTAGGAAAGAGCCAAGCGACGTTAGAGTTTTTCCATTCCATCGAGTTGAAATGTATAGGATCACGTGGTTTATCTAAAAGAAACGCTATACATTTCAACTCGATGGAACGGAAAAAATCTAACGTCGCTTGGCTCTTTCCTAGGCCTACTGGCTATATGTAGAAATATACTTACATATTCCTCTGAAAACAGGCGACGTGGTGTAAATGTGGGGGTCTGCGTCTCGACCTCTATGTCGCCACCAACAGCTAATGTTTCCGGCCGATAAGTCTGTTAAACAAATTCTTAATTCAAAATAACAACCAAAACAAATGATAATAAAAAAATAAAATACACGTATTTTTACTTACATGCATTCTTCCCGAATTGCTTCGTTCTATGATAACGTTTTGGCCTTCCACGACATTAATAGTGCCCTGAGGCGTTATATGGACAGGCAAGGCTAAGGCCAACGGTCGTCCAGCAGGCGTTGAAGGGCAAGAACCATCCATTTTATCCTAAAAAGGGCAGATATGATACAAATGTTAAAAATAGTTGTGTTCAAATCCGAAATTCCTATCGCCAACAGCCTCCTAGAACCTGTCGACCCTGGCCTGGTCATCATCAGGTCAATAGAAGTTGATTTTATGAAATTGCCATCAAAACTAAGCATTTGTGATCAAATCCGAAATTCCTATCGCCAACAGCCTCCTAGAACCGGTCGACCCTGGCCTGGTCATCATCAGGTCAATAGAAGTTGATTTTATGAAATTGCCATCAAAACCAGGGATTGTAACCGGTTACAAATAAACCGGTCTTTATTTAGGTTAAACCGGTTAATTATTTGGGTTACGTTCCAACGGATTACGGTTACGGTTACGCTCACAGGGAGTGAAATGCATTTACCGGTTATAACCGGTTAGAGAGCGCTTCCGTCATTCACCCTTGTCTCGGCTCACACGGAAGGAGCGCTCTCTAACCGGTAAATGCATTTCGCTCCCTGTGAGCGTAACCTTTATTATGGGTTAGGCTCTCATAGTGTTGCTTTAACCGCTACCGAAAATAAACCGGTTTTCAATCCCAGATCAAAACTAAGCATTTGTGATCAAATCCGAAATTCCTATCGCCAACAGCCTCCTAGAACCTGTCGACCCTGGCCTGGTCATCATCAGGTCAATAGAAGTTGATTTTATGAAATTGCCATCAAAACTAAGCATTTGTGATCAAATCCAAAAAAGTCATATATTATTACATTTATGCTGAATTTATTATTATGAATATACATCATTCGTTTCTATCGATCATAACACAAAGGAAACACGCTGTACTTTCAAAAGTCAACCGTCGATTTTGAAATTGACAGTCTGTCGTGTATACATACGACGTCCTCCATTTTGATGTTGCGCGTGTGTGCGTGTGTTATTCGATACAGCTCGATAAAAATTACATTTTGGCAAGTTTTTAGGAATGACTGGGACAAACCGAATAGATATTCAGATTCTTTATGAAATTTCCTTCAATATTATATAACTGTTGAGATTTACGAGAAGAGCACAACTTTATAACAATTGAAAGAAAAAAGAACAAAAGGTTATGTGAAACAAATGGAGGTGTTGAAAATAAGATAATTTGAAAATGTACCACATTTAGCACTTTAAATCAATATCGGGTAATTCGTTTTCAATCAGTGGTATTGCGGATGAATCCAGGATTAATGATGGCAAGCTTGTATTTATTTCACTCATTGAAGAGATACCAGGATTAATAGGCGGATCATTTTGAGCCGGTTGGTCCTGTATATTGTTAGGAGCAGAATTGTCCAGGGCAACATTTTCTTCAAGCACATTTTGAATGGTTGGGTCCGGTCGGTCTGTGACATATGATGATTCAAAATCCGAATCTTGGAAGATATCTTCGTTGCAAGGCCAAAGGCCTGCTTTCCTGAAAGAATTGGTAATATTGCTCATAGTAAACGCAGATGGAAATGCCTCTTTGACAATGCCTGGAATATTGTAAATTGTCATGGTTTTGCCCGGATTACTACACATCCAATTTGTTTGTTGTCTACTAATATAGTTTTTTAGCGGGCCATAAACACCGATATCCAGGGGCTGCAATTTGTGCGAGCAGTGAGGCGGGAATGATAACAAAATTATGTTATTTTTATTAAAGTAAAGAAATACGCAGTGGAAAAAATGTGTAAAATATCTTTACTTGACTTATAACCAACGTAAACAACACCATAGAAACAGTCACAAGGATATAAAAACCTAACAGATATAAAGCTACAGGAAACGCATACACTAGATGTGTCTCCTTAACATTCCCTCCTCTTTAAACCAAATTCTTCACAAAGCTTTACCAATCTTGGCTTGTAAACGGGTTTGGTTAGAATATCAGCAAGCTGATCTGTGGTAGGTACCTGTTCTATGGTAATATCTCCTTCACATACACACTGTCTCACATAGAAATGCTTTAGCTTTATATGCTTTGTTTTTCTATGCTGTTCATACGGCGGATTATTTGCAAGTTTAATCGCAGATTCATTGTCAATGCGTAAAACAGGCATATAAAGGTGTGTTTTTAGATTCTTGAATAACCTCTTGAGCCAAATTATTTCACGGCACGCTTCACTCGCAGCCACTATCTCGGCTTCCGTAGATGAGAGCGCAACCATGGTCTGCTTTGTGCTCCTCCAGGACACCGCTGAGCCAGCATATAGACACAGCACCCCGCTAGTAGAGCATCCACTCACAATTTCCCCACCGTGATCTGCGTCACTATAACAGACGAGCCGCTTTTGACTTTTCTTGTACTCAAGTCCGGTGTCAATCGTTCCCTTTAAATAACGAAATATTCGTTTCACTTGATGAACGTTATTTTTTGTGGGTTTCTCCAAGTTTCTTGACACCACGCCGACAGCATACGCAATATCGGGCCTGTTCCCAACCATCAAGTAGGCTAAAGATCCAACAGCTTGTCGATAGGGAAAACTTGCAGAACTCTCTTCTTCCTCTATTTCGTTTATGGAATCTTTAATTATAGGCGTCCCAACAGCTTTGCACTCACTCATTCCATATTTCTCTAACAGCTTTTTGGTGTATGCGGCTTGATGTACTTTGATAGTGCCATCATTGTGTCGCTGTATCTCTAAGCCAAGAAAATAAGATGGATGCTTTGATGTAATTTTGAAACGTCTTTTAAGTTCATTGTCAATGAAATTATTAGCTTCTTTTTCATCTAATGCAGCTATTAATCCGTCGTCTACATAAAGCCCGAGCAGTATCTTCTTCTGTCCACGCTCTCTTACATAAAGACAAGGGTCTGCTTCACTCTGAATGAATCCGGATTCCATAAGAAAATCGTGAATACACTCGTTCCAACATTTTGGCGCCTGTTTTAAGCCGTACAGACTTCTTTTTAATTTACATACACGGCCAGTACTGTCATCGTATCCTTCAGGTTGTCGCATGAAGTAGGGTTTCTCATTTCTCGACCTTTTTTATTTCCCGGAGCACGAGAATTCTCGACCACTATTTCCCGGGAATTCCCGGGTTGTCGAGAAATACGGAAATTTTAAAAAATATGTGTGATTTAACAATAAAACTTCGCTTTTTATGCAATATTCAACAACATTTATTAATCAACAACGTTTATTTTTAATGTCATGTGACTATAACTATAGAAAACTTTAATAAAGCGAAATAAACTCTAGCGAGATCTTTTAATCATTATTTCTACAAACAATTAGAACTAAATAGTCTTTTTCTTTGGAATAAACAAATAAAATATCTTCTAAAAACAATGTCATCATGTCACCACAATAAAACTTAGTACCTTACATACTAAATAATTTACTTTAGTCTCTGTCTGTTCTACAAACTTTTCAAGTATGTAACATAAAATGACAGTTTTTCAATTAGGTATAAAAAATAACAATCAGACTAGCTTAATAATTACGACACGAGTAAGATACCTTAGTTTAGTCTTTGTATCAACTTTTCAATATTTGTTATAAATGGACAGTCTTTTCGTTACTACGTAAGTACGTAACGTACGTAAACATAAGAACCTAATAAATAATTAATAATCTTAGACTAATTACAATCACAATTTAAAGCGGAAACTGCTTCAAAATCAAAAGCTAGCCCACTATGTCTTGTTATTAAGGAAATAAGCCTTTAAAAATACGAGGGCATTTATAGCATCATCTGACAATCGGTTTCGTATTTTCGTCACAAAGTTTCCAGACAAGGAGAAAACCCGTTCATTTTCTGTCGACGTAGGCTTTACTGACATAACAGCTTTATACAAGTTTTCCAGATTTGGTGTTCTTTTGCCAGTTGATTCATATAACTGAAACTCTTTTTTAATCAAGCTTCTTGTTAAAACAGTTTCAATATTGCTCGTAGTGTCTGTGGCTGCCATTTCAATAGCCTGTTTTAGTTTCAGCTCAAAGGATGTAGCTTGCTCGAGTTGCTCGTTTTCTGATGTCTGTATTAGAGTGTCATCTTCATCTAAATTAGAGCTGCTAGGAAATAATCTATTGTACAGTTCTTCTGTAAATCGTATCAAAGCTGTCTTGGTGCAATTGCGTGTACCACTTTCATTATAGTTCTGAAATATGGTTGGGTTGTGAAGGTATTTAACTAATGTAATCAAGTTAATATTGCGCCTATTTTCAATTTTGCTCATCAGATGGTCCACGAACGTTGTGGCTAAATTGTTTTCCATAGACTTTAACTTATTTATCAGCACGTCTATTATTGCCTCCGATGTCAAAATAGTGGCATCTTTCCTCGATAACGCTTCAACAGACAACTTAACCGGGTGTAAAACTGCCAACAATGACTCTAAAACATCAATGTTGGCGTCTCGCCACATTGAGGACATATTTAAATCGATCAATGCCTTTTTAATTGCATTTTTCAGTTTAAGAAATCGTTCCACCATCTGCATCATCGAGTTCCATCTTGTACGGACATCTAATAATAAATTCAACTCATGGCCGATTTCTTCTTTGACGTGTTTTTGCAGCGTGATGTTTTTCAAAGGACTCTTCCGAAATAATTTGACCAAGGCTCGTGTCTCTTCCAAAACTTTATTGATATTTTGGGTATATTGTACATTATTTGTTATATCAGATTCTAACTCGCCGTCGTCGAATAAAAAAATTTCATCATCACTGTCTTGTCCAGAAATGTTTTGTTCTAAAGCTTGATTTGTTGGTTCAGTAACATCAACGTCGATCGTATTGTTTTTGTTGCAAAATGTAGCCAACACAGATAAATGGATAGCGTGATTTAAGCATGGGACCATTTCAGCAGGGCTTTCGCGTCCGAACTTTACCATGACGTTTGGTCCATCACTAGTCACAGCTACGACGTCTTGTTCAAAGCATAATCCAAACTCTTTTAAGCGATCTTCTACGATTTGCCTCGTCTCCGTTGCCCTACATTGACCCGGTATGAAAACTAGTCCTAAATTATGAACCACGCCGTCTGCATGATGGAGACAAAGGTTGAAATACCTTCGATTCCTCAAACTTGTCCACTCATCGATACTCAGACTGAATCGAGCTGATTGGTCATTACGTAGTTTGCGCAAAAAAGTAATGGTTTCTTTCTTTTTCTCTTCATAAAATTGAAGTATTAAATTCATGACTCCAGACTCATTTTTGGGTAACCTGAAACCTCTTTGCTCTAAAGATTCCCTTATGAAATCACTCCTCGTAATTTGGCGAATTGTGAGGCCATCTTTTGCTGCTAATACGGAAATTATTTCCCCGAGAGACTGTTTGGGTTTCGGTTGAAATGTAAGAGTCTGTTGAACTGACGTCTTAGGTTTTTTAGGAGCCGACGGCTGCGCGTCTTCAGCACCAGTAGCTCCAGTGTCACAGCTGGCTGAAGTGGATGGCATTGGCTCTGTTTCACTTTGAGATTTTATCGAAATCTTATGTATATGTTCAAGATGCCTTACTAGCCCGCTTGTATTCGAACCTTTCATTGAAATCTTTTTGGGACATTTGAGGCATTGTGCGGCTTGTATGGACGACGACTTCATCGTCATTCGTCATCTTTAATTTTAGTGAAATATTTCCACACTTTAGATTTCTCCATCTTCAAACTGTTAAACAAAAAATAATAAATAGTTACTTTACTTTTAAGGGAGAAAAGCGAAATGATGACAACGACTTGAGCATTTAGTTCATAAATAGAAATGGAACTAAATTTCATTGGAAAAATGAATAAACATAACGACTTCACAAATTATCAAATCATATAGGCAAGGCAAGAAACACACTCATAACAAATTGATTCGTTTAATTTAAACTGAAACTCAAACGATCATATATTTTGTTCAATACCACAAATACCCATATAAGAATTGAAATAAAACGGAAAAAGCAACATAATTATACTAGTCTATAAAGAGAAAGTAAATTACTTACATTAGAGAAGTCGCCCGCTTAAATTTATACACTAATTCGCTCCGAGAACGACGCACACGCGCTCCGCCGCCGAATTCAAAATGGAGACTGGCGTGTACGAACGGAACGGGGAGGGGGCGGGGCACTGTCGGTCACTCACACGCCGCGTGGCCGCGTGGCAGAGCCGCGCGCGAGCGCAAACGCTTTATTATGTTTTTAAATTTTTTGACTGAATTTCTCGATTTCTCGACCACTTTTTTCTCGTCTCGAATAAGGCAAAATTTCCCGGGAATTCTCGGTTCGAGAACTCTCGAAGAGAAACTCTAGCATGAAGAGATCTTCTTTAACAGTCCCATACAAAAATGCTGTAGTGACGTCGAACTGTTTGAGCGTTAACCCTTCATTTGCAGCAATACTTAACAGAACTCGGATCGTGCTCATTTTTGCAACAGGGCTAAAAATCTTATCATAGTCTATCCCTTTCTTTTGTGTAAATCCAACTGCAACTAAACGTGCTTTGTATTTGTCAATAGAACCGTCAGGATTCCTCTTAACTTTAAATACCCATTTGCATCGTAGTGCTTTTCTATTCTTAGGTAAGTCCGTCAGTTCCCAGGTCTGATTTTCTTGTAAGGAACTTACTTCCTTGTTCATTGCTTCAATCCATTTATCTTTGTCAGAGCTGCGCAAGGCTTCTTGATATGAAGATGGTTCATGAACTGATATAGTCTCATTGATAAACTGCTCAAAACTGAACCTGTCTGGAGGCTTAATTTGGCTTCGATCACGAAGCTGCCGCTCACTCGTTACTGGCATGTCTTCGTCTTGTCGTGTCACATCATGGCTATCAATTTCATCTTCTTCAGTTGAATGGAAGTCTTCAACGCTTTCATTTGGGTCTGAATGAGGGTTCGGATAAACATCCTCGTGAACAGACTGAGAACTTGTAGAAGATACAGGTAATTCGTAAGTTTTACTCTTGTTAGGTTCTACTTCGGGTGATTGAGATGTTATTTCGATTTTCTTTTTCTCTTGTAAAGGAGTCTCATCGAATACTATATCTCGTGATCTGATCAATTTCAGGTTCTTCACATCAAACACACGATATCCTTCGTCACCATCATACCCTATGAGTATTCCTTTTAAGGCTTTTTTGTCTAACTTACTTGACCTTGTTTGCCTTGGAACATGCACATAGCAGTTGCTGCCAATGATCTTGAGATGGGAAATCTTCGGTTTTTTGCTGTACCAAAGCTCGTGCGGTGACTTTCCTTCTATTGGAGTGGGTCCCGTTCTGTTCAGTATGTATACTGAAGCTTTTGATATCTCAGCCCATAAACCTCTTGGTATCTCGTCATGAGCGTGCATTAGTGCTCTTGTCATCTCCACGACAGTACGGTTTTCTCGTTCAGCAGAACCGTTTTGTTCAGGAGTGTATGGCATAGTGAATCTTTGCTTTATGCCAAATTGTCTCAGAGTATTGCATACTTGCTCGTTATCAAATTCTCCTCCATTATCACTCATCAACTCCTGTATAACGTGTCCAGAAGCTTTAGCTTCAGCAAGAAAGTCCTTCAAGCGTGAATTAACTTCAGACTTATGTTTCAGAAAGTAGATCCAACGATATTTTGAGTAGTTATCTTTAAACAGAACATAGTATCTGCACTTTGAGATCGAGTGAGGGAATGGTCCGCATACGTCTGTGCTTATTAGCTCTCCAGGTTTGGTAGCTCTTGGTTTCTCTCCAAATTTCCGTCGATGGCTCTTACCGAAGACACAGCCTTCACAGATATCAGTAGAACTAGAGTCTAACTTCACTCCTAGCTCTCTTTGAATCAATTTTGCTACATGTCTCTTATTCTGGTGTCCTAGACGTTCATGGTAGAGTTGCATATTCTGTGAAGTTGTTAGCTGGTTTATCTTAAGCTTGGGATTTAGTACTTTCACGTTAAGTTTCTACAAACCGCCGTATTTGTCTCGATTCCCGACTAAAATAATTTTGCCATTATTCTTCACATTACATGATTGAGCATTAGACTGAAATATGCTATTCTGTAACGTATCTTGCGCGGCCAGCACAGAGAACAAATTTTTCTTAATGCTTGGTATATACCATACGTTTGTTAAGGTTACTAGTTCTTTAAGTCCATTTATGTCAGCTTCAAGCAAAATACAACCTTTACCGATGGCTTCAATCACCTCTCCGTTTGCTGTCATAACTCTATGAGACTCATCAGATCGTGGACAGCAGGTCATCCGCCGGATGAAGTGGGCACATCAAGGGATGGCCCACAACCGCGTCGAACACACTTAACCATTGGGGCGAACCCGCCACAGTACGCATGGTAGAAAAATAAAACGGTACACCATGCCGTACACTAAAATTTAATGATAAGTCGAAAACACACACAAGTGTGGGATCCAACGAAAAAAAAGACATGTTTAGAATAATAAAAAAAAAAAATACAGGGAAAAACGACTACACAAAGCAAGAACAAGATTAATGAATAAATGAATCACAACATTTATCATAAGAAATAAAAGTATAAAAACTAAACCATAACAAAAACAGACTATCAGATACCATCACCAAAAAAGGAACCGCTATCCCCATATGTATAAACAAAGATAAGAATACGAAACCATAAAAATCATAATACAAATTAATTACAATCACATAAATGCAACAATGTACTTCATAGCCATATAAGGAACACGTAACATAGACGTAAAATAAACTTTAAACAGATTACATTAAGATAGTTTAAGAATTTATAATGTATACCATAGCCATAAGTAAATTAAGTAAACCTAAGCCAAAAATTGTTTTGTTACAATTTTTGTCTAAAAAAAAAAAGGGGAAAGCTGTAGTGAGGTCACCAATGTAACCTACCTCTTCTCTAATTATTAGTTTAACGATGCTATAAAACTTTATAGCCTCTATTAAGTTTTATAGTTTATTCCGCTGACAATGCATAACCATTAGTTCCACACCAGTAACCTTAAGCCGAGATAATGACTAGAAACCATAGTATATAAACTGTACAATTTACCAATAAAGCATTCAGTATTCTCCAGACTCCTGAGTTGTCATTATACCTCTCACCGTACACTTCAAAAGTACTCAAAGGATTGAAATAAATCTCCTCTATTGGATACGTGATTGGTTGCACCATTATCTACATACCACGAGTCTTTGTCGGTACCCTTATTATCATCGCAGGCTAGAGCCAGTCCTGTCAACATCGCTACATTTGTAGATTGCTTTGGAGGTTTTGGAGGTCTACCGTCCGCTATCCACTTCTTGCAGGATTTGACCTTATGGTATCCTTCTCTACAATAATTACATTTGTTCATTTTTTTCTTACCTTGCGTTTGGTTTCCATAACGCTTCTCACTTCGTACCATAAGAAGTTCATTGCTACTTTCGCATTCACCCGATTTTTTCTGGTTTAGTGACCTTTCGTATGCACACAGCTGAGTGGTCAGGTTTTCTATGGTGTGATCAGTTATCGACATCAAGGCCCAACTAGATTTGAAGTTAAAGCACTCATCAGGAAGAGAATCCATGACTTTACATATTAGCAACATCTCTGGTAGTTCACTTTTGTCTTGTTTGATCAAGATCACATTGACTTCATGCCATAAATTCTTTGCCATAGTTAAATGTGTCCCCATATCATGATTAGAATCTAACTTGTAGCCGAAGAATTGCATGCAGACATCATAGAAGCGATCCTGCGACACTCTCTCATAGAGCCGGTTTAGTTCATCCCAAGCTTCCTTAGCTGTCGAAAAACGCATAACTTTGGCGAGCATGTCCTCCGTCATATTAGTAGTAAGTAGTAAGAAGGCAGTACTCTCGCTTCGTTGGTATGCATCGTATTCGATTTTATATTTCGCTATAGCATCCGGCGGGGCTTTGGCGTCTGGCTGTGTCGGCTTTGTGAGGGTCCCTTGCACCGCGTCTAGTGCGCCGGTTTGGGTCTTCAGCAGCAACACAATTTGGAATTTCCATGTTGACCAATTGTTGCCATCAAACGGTCGAATATCTAGTTTTATTTTAGACATAGTTTTTCGTACCGTTATTACCGAGCTTGCGATATCGAATTTTAGCGCTCTGCTACCATACGAGTATTAAAGTAAAGAAATACGCAGTGGAAAAAATGTGTAAAATATCTTTACTTGACTTATAACCAACGTAAACAACACCATAGAAACAGTCACAAGGATATAAAAACCTAACAGATATAAAGCTACAGGAAACGCATACACTAGATGTGTCTCCTTAACAATTTTCTTTAGCTTTGTTTACCACATGGATATTAACGTGGGAATGGTGGTTGTCCAAAAGCAACAGAACAGGTTCCTCTGGTGTCGGTTTTGTATATTTTATGAAATGTTCCATAAAAATTAAAAACTCTTTTTCTGACATCCACCCAGAGCTGTTGCCTGAACCTATGGATTCTGGTGGACCGTTAGCAAGAAACAGTGAGTTGTACCTTATCCTCGGAAAGATGAACATGGGCGGAATAGTAATGCCAATTGCATTTACCGCAGCCGCTAGAGTGATCAAAATGCCTCTTTCAGCAGATGTTGCAGACTCAACTTGCTTAAGTCCTTTTTGTGCTACGATCTTTTTCGGCTTCTGGACAGTGGTGACGCCGGTTTCATCCATGTTCCAAATTCTACTTGGCGTTAAGTTGTGTCGCTGAAGGACTTCCGTGTACTTTTCAAAAAATGAATGAACGTTGGTACGATTGAAAGAGGTGCATCGGCTCAAACTGGTAGCTTCAGGACTTCTAATTGATAAATCCACATTGCGTTTCATAAACGATTTGAACCAATCAATGCCAGCTTTTTTGTTTTTTTGCCAGGACTCCGGAATGGGAATATTTAGATCAATGGCTGCTTCGTAAGCCAGTGATCTAACTTGTTCGGAAAGCAGTCCGAAGTAAATAGATGCACTCTTCTTTAAATATTCGGCAATAGAACGTTCTTGTCCTTCATCGAAAATCAGTCTAGGTTTATTATATCCTACACGTATTTCAAACCGGCTTTTGCCTTTTTAACGTAATTAAAAAGTGTTACGTGGCAAATATTGAACTCTGTTGCAATATCCCTATATTTTCGATTAGAATTTAGTGCCTCCTGTACTGCTAGCTCATACACCTCTTTAGTAGTGGTGCCCCGAGTCGTTTTGCGTTTGTAAGTCCTCATTCTGCAATAATAAACACCACTTTTAATTTTGTGTCTCGCACCTTTCCCGGGGGCAAATATTAACATGTTAATATTTACCCCACGCATTTGGTTAATATTAGCCCCAGAGGTACTTTTCAAACATAAAAAATTATTAAAAAATAACGTTACATAAATTTAACAAAACAACATGCAGATGTAATGCTTAACTTAATAAACATTCGATATACATGAACCCTTAATTACGAAACTAATGGCTTAAAGCTCAAATAAAAAAAAACACAACGTAAAAATATTCGCTTACCTGTGTTTTTGCACTCATGTGCCACATCTACACTATACGGCGGCCGGCGGGCAACTGGCGTGCTGTGACTTGTTCGTTAGCATCGTCCGAAGTTATAACCTTGAAGTTGGCACTTTGTTGTGTATAGTTTAGTAGCTAGAGACTTGTTAATACCTACCCCCGTTAAAACAAGCCCCCCGCTCCCCTACATAAAGAACAATAAAATATAACTTTTACTTACATTTATTTCTCGTTTTCCGTTATTTTTGCACCTGAGACGGCTGCCACTTGCACGCGTTGGTAACAGTTTTCGGTGTGCGAGAGTTCCGCTTTACAACCGAATGAACGAATGAATTTTCGAACTGATGCTTGTCTATGATTTATCGCTTATCCAATTTTAGTTCAATAGAATAATAGACCCTCGAAATTTAGAGATAAGGTATTTAAGCGCAAAAAAATAGGCATAGGTAGTAATGATAAGGATCCTCATCATACGCATACGATGGTAAAAACAGGATCCTAAACAACCACAGACGACGGTTTTTAAATTTCTCTTCGCGCCACATACAGTTGTAAAGACAGGATCCTTTACCAACACAGACGAAGGGTTAAAGTCGCGGACAGGTCAAAACTTGGTTGGATTTCTTTACGGAAAAATACCCTTATCGGATATTCTTAGTTTGGCATTTTGCGTTAACCTTGTTTTAACTACAAAAATAATTAATAACTTATAGTCTGCCTCTTTAATCATTGTGCAATATAAATCAATGGCATCTATAAGTTGTTTAGTGACGGCTTCCGAGCCGTCCATAGCTGGTAGCAATGATACCGCTGTTTTTAGGTCAAAACTGTCGTTCGACGTCATTGTGATTAAATTTTTGCTTTCTTGTTCGTATGTTGCCAATATTTTACTACATGTTTCCTCTATTTTTAGGAAGTGAGAATGAATTAATTCACTGTTTTTTACAGAAAGTTCTGATTTTTCTTATTTAGAACATTGCTCTGTACTGCTTATATATTTTTTTTACTTGTTGAAGTTTATTTTGACCAATTGCCTCAGTTCGGCGTTTTGGTCCTAATTTTCTAATTTCCTCCTGCAGTGATTTTAATTGATTATATAACTCCGGAATGGAAGTCATTAATAACTTTTAGTAACGATTAGTGTGAAGTAATAATTTTTAGGGTAAGCGAACAATAATAGGGTTTTACACAGTTATGGTACGGCCGAAGGGTCGCGAGGTGCCCCTGAAGTCGCTCGCTTGACGAGACCAATAGCTCGCTTTAGGGAGGTCGCCGGCTCGCTACGCTCGCCACCTCCCCCCCTTGCGCAGTCGGACTCCGTGACAGCTCCGACTCTGCAGGATAAGTATTTTCTGGTAGCTCCTATTTCTGGGTAGTTTGGGCCTCTGGGACAGTGTCGACGGAGCTCCGCAAGCGGAGCTCCTATTTCTGGGTAGTTTTGCCCTCCGGGCCTGCTGAACATCTACCATAACCTAAATCTACCTATTTTCTGGTACTGGTTAGGAAACAGTGAATAAATATCCTTATTCATAACCAATTATGAAATCATAGTTGTGAAAATGAACTAAATCCCTTAATTGTAATGAAATAAAAACAAACTTTTTTCAAAACACCTTTATTTGCTCTAATTTATAAACATATTTACATACATACATACATTAAATCACGCCTGTTTCCCAGAGGGGTAGGCAGAGACCACTTCTTTCCACTTGCTACGATCTTGACAAATTTCTTTCGCTTCTTCCACATTCATACATCGAGTCATGCACGCACGTCGGTTTCGGATACTTAAGATTCGGCCCTTTTCCAGTATTTCACCGATTTGACTCGAAAAAGTACGCCTAGGGCGGCCCCTTCCGACCAAAACATACAACAACATATTTAATTGCTTTAATTAACTCTTCATAGGGATCCAAATGATGGACCATGATTTCTCTCCTCCAGGAATACTCGCAGAGCCAGTGGGTAAAATTTTGTTTATTCTGCTGTTGTCTGAATTGCTTTTTCAGCCCTCTCCACTGGCTCTCGATTCTCTGGGTGTGTGTCCCATCTGGTGCCACAAATTTGTTCGTTGGGTCGCTATGGTTCACACGATTATGAATATATCCATGCTCAGGAAGGCTCAAATATGCCCTCCAATAATCAGTATGAATAATAGAGCCTTCCTGAACATGTTTTTTTATTAGTGGCACCAATATGTCCGCAGACCTTACATTATCCGGACACACCTCGAGACGTAAATCATCGCTTCCATCTTCAATCATCCCTATCGGGTGATAGAATGTCCTTCGATTTGTCTTCCTCTATTGTATTTCCTCTTCCCAAATTTAGATTCGTCAATTTGTACCACTTTGTTAGGGCCCCCTATCTTTACTTGGGCCCTTTGGTTATCTAAATGATATAATGCTATCGTCTCCCGACAATAACTAAACCAATCTCCGATAGTTCTTGAAGAAAGTACTGTCCCTTCCTCGACTGCTAGCTCCTTCCTTGCCCGATGATAACTCAGTCTCTCACTGAACGCGTACATCACTTGAAAAATAAGCGTCAGGGAGAGACGAGCATTTTCAAACCATGTCCCACTTGCACGGGACACTGGTTTACTGCGACAGTTGCTTTTCCGGCAACGGAATTTCCCCAATTGTCCGGATTGTGTGGTCAATGCCATGGGCTTGCGGTGGTAGGTGCACTTTTTTTCTCGGGCAACGAGCCCCCTCCTCCGGAAACTCGATGCATTGACCCGGCGTGCCCAGTTTGGAGAAAATCTTCCTCCAATTCCACATCGATCTGAAATGAAAAGCATTAAAATGAACGATTGCTGGTTTGGGGGGGGGGGGGGGAGGGCTACAAATTCATAAAAATTGCATATTTAAGGCTAAATTTTTCTTGTTTCGTTCGAAATTTATCAATCTTTTATTACAATTCCACTATGAAATCATAATTTGACTAATTGTATGTACACACTTTGGTATAAACAGACCTGATGAAAGACAACAATAATATGGAAAAATCTAAATTTACCTCAACTCAGAGTAAGGATTGAGTCTCCTGCCAGATGACCCAGAGGGTCTGGGCCATTCCTACAAAAGTCGTACCCCTATTTAAAATTATGGTAAAAAAAAATTGTTGAGATAAACGAGAAATGATGATTGATATAAGTAGTAGATAATATATATTATTAGAAAATAACATAATTCCACGTTATACTACATCGGAATATATAATAATATTAATTTTAATAATTTTGAGGAAGGTAAGAGTTCCATTACGTTACCAAATTCTTATGCCAATAATAAATAATACAAACGAGCTATAATTTTATAATTGGTTTTATTAGAATTCTTATTATGTAAAGAAAATAATAGTTTTATAAAATCACACATTAATCATACCAAAAATTAACACGTCTTATTTTTATTTCCCTTACGTTACTACAAGCCAAAAACAAGTCATAATTTTCACTATTTAATGTGTTAAATAAGGTACAAATTTGAGATCAATTGTTATCAAATTAGTAATCTATATACCGTAATATATTTTTATCACAATCATAGTTACAAAACTAATAAGCAGTTTAAATATAATTATAAAACGAGATTTTTGGCACGGGACAATACGGAATGGAAGAGTCCTCTCCGTGACTGGTAACTGAATATAATTATTAAGAAACCTTCACAATGCACCATAAAGCTTGTACATTTTTAAATAATAAATCCCGAACTAATTTTCCAGTTCAGTAATTTTTTATTCCTTATGTACCTATACAATTCACTTGACTTTAATTTTATATTTAAATGTAAATAACAATAAGGTTGGATTTATTATTTAAATGTAAAGAAACATATTAAAAATAATTATTACAAAAAATTTTACTTTACTTAATATAATATGACTAGTTTATAACGTTTTGCTAAGTCATACAAAAACTTCATACTAAATTATGTAATTTTAGGTGTAAGTAGGTACTGTATAATGTGTGTTTAAATATACTATAGGATTTCTTGGGGCTTCAAGGTGCTAGCTAATATCGGGCTCAGTTAATCGGGACACTTCAATAAAACGTAAAACATCGGTTGAAGATATATTGAAATAAATGAAACAAGTTCACTATTATTCTTAACTAAGTGTTACTGGCTAACAGGTTAGGGAACGACTGGCGTTGCTGGGCGCGCGTCCTGCGCCCAGCGCGCGTTGCCACGTCAGCGCGTTGCCACGTCAGCTCATATCCAAGTGCACATGCACCGAGATATGAGCCGACTCTGCATATTGTGTCCCTACAGTATTCCCCCCCTTTCTCTTTTTTTATCAAAAATTAAAATGTTATGAAATACAAAACATACATACATTCTTAGACAGTACTTTCCGCGGCGCTACTCATGTTGGCGCGCCGGACGCTGTCAGCATTCCGCGCATCAACATCCTCGGATTACATGTTATGGCTGTAGCGCTGTTGTAAATATAATGTTACATTGTTATATTTAACTGTACTTAGATTATAAATCAACGTTACATTTGTTCCTGTTGTTACCTGTTTTACAAAATAATACTTATATTAACACAACACTTGTTTATTTTCGAACCTTTTACAATCACTAATACACTTCTTGAGATGGTTGTGGTTGCACGGTGTGCACCCGGACTGCCGTGGGTGGTGGTAAATTCCCGACGGCCTTCCTCAGCCACGTCTTAGCCTGGCTTCTACATTTGGCTCTTATGCCATAACACAGGAGAATTGTCAGCACTATACTTATCGCGATCAGTACTATACCGACGTAATTTAGCTTTGTTTCTACTTGTCCTGATATGGACTGTACTTGGGCTATAGCAATATTATGGGACTCGTTTTCCTTCTCTTTGCTCTGACCCCAACCCATTGTAGTGTAATATGATTTGGGTAAATTTTAAAATTAAAAATAAGAATAGATTATCTATAGCACTCTGCTGTCGCTGGGCTAATGAACGAATCTACTAAGTACAATTTCAAACTTCTGTTCTTAAAAGAACGCGAGCGACGCTTGACATACATCAAATTGCTTGTATAGAAATTTGCATACTCTGTCAAAATTACTTTATGTGTGTAATGAGTGCACAATAATATATTGAGTTAGTCATAAATTTTACCCTAATTACTTAATTTACTTACATCGACAAACTGCACCAAATTGCGTGCGACTGATGTCAATAACTTCAGCCTTTAACCTACTTACCACTACTACAAACGTACCTACCTATAATACATTATTCAATCTTATTATATGTATAAGGGTTAACTTTCACAATTCCGTTCCAACGCTATGTGAATACGATACGGTGCTGCCTTACCTACAAGTATAGTTATCTATCTACTTACTTATACTATAATTGCTATTACTAAACCGAACGGGTGGCTTAACTACTCGCCCACTCCGCGTCTGTCGTATAGGTAATGTCGGCACAATGTTATCTTCATATGACTGCGACGACGGTGGTCTGACCACCGTGTCGGGAACGTCCACTGTGCTTTCTTCGTCGAGTAGATAGGCTGGCTTCAATCTGTCAATTGAAATGCGAGCCTGTCTACTCGGAAGTTGCACAAGAAATACCTTTGTACCTCTTTCTAGCACCTTAAACGGTCCGTCGTATGGTGGTTTCAGCGAAGCTCGCACGGAGTCGTCTCTAATAAAAACATAATTACAAGTTTGTAAATCCGTATGCACAAAAATGTTTTTGTTTCCGTGTTGTCTTAAAATCGGTCTAACTTTTGAAATTGTTTCTTTAATTTTTTCCACTAAGCTGCATGGGTCAGTTACATCACTTTCTAATATAGTATCGTAAAAAGCTCCTGGCAAGCGTAGCGTGCGTCCGAATGTCATCTCCGCTGCGCTTGAGCCGTTATCACTCCTACTGGCGGCACGCAATCCTAATAACACCGTTGATAACTCGTCTACCCATGTGCTGTTATTGCCAATTCTCGCCATAAGTGCTGCTTTTAAAGATCTGTGCCAACGCTCTACCGCTCCATTGCTTTGGGGGTGGTATGGGGTGGTTCGTATTTTATCTACACCTAACAATTTCATTAATTCGGTAAATAAACGACTTTCGAACTGTCGCCCTTGATCCGTTGTGAGTCTAATTGGACAACCGTAGCGTACTATCCAACCATCATATATAGATTTAGCAACTACTTCTGCCGTCATTTCGCATATCGGTAATGCTTCCGGCCAACGCGTACATCTATCTATAATGGTAACTAGGTACCTATAACCATGTGGAGACGTCGGTAATGGACCGACGAGGTCTACATGAATATGCTCAAATCGACCCGACTGTGCAAAACTACCCAAATCAGATACGGTATGACGGTTGATTTTCGACTTCTGACACGGTATACAAGCTCGTGCCCATTTATTTATATCTTGATTCATTTTTGGCCAAAAGAATTTTTTACACACTGTTTTTCGTGTTAATCGAATTCCTGGGTGGCTTAAATTATGAACGCTGGCAAATGCGACTTCTCGGAACGCTTCCGTAATGTAAGGTCTAGCTGTTTCTGTCGACATTTCACAGTAAACAGCTCGATTACTAGTCGGTAATTTTAAACGCCTTAAAACAATATTATTACTGTTCGGAGAGGTCAGACCCTGTGTTAATTGTAACAAGTATTCATCTTTCTCTTGTGCGTCGGCCAGTTGTTCATAATCAAGTACCGTGGGACAGACGATGGTTTCAATGCGTGACAACGCATCAGCGACAATGTTGTCCTTACCTGCTATATGTCGTAGATCTGTTGTAAACTCACTTATAAATAACAGTTGCCTAGTCCGCCTCGGTGTCTCTTTGTTATCACTACCTATTTTTACAAATGCATAACATAAGGGCTTGTGATCAGTATACACTGTCAATTGTCGACCTTCGAATGTCTTACGAAAGTGCTTTATTGCCATGTAAATAGCTAATAACTCACGATCGTATGTACTGTATTTGATTTGAGCGGGTTTTAATTTTTTCGAGTAAAATCCTAAAGGTTCCCATGAGTCGTTGACTCTCTGCTGTATAACAGCTCCTATACATTTATCACTTGCATCAGTCATAATAGCTAACGTTGTGTCCGGCCGTGGGTGTGCCAGTGTGGTGGCCTGTTGAAGACCTGCCTTACACTGCCTAAAAGCCTCTTCTGCCGTTTCTGTCCAATTCACTTTAGACTTGTCATTCTTTTTAGATTCTACAAGATAGCTGTCGAGTTCAGACTGCCATAACGCGGCGTTGCGAATGTGCGGCCTATAAAAATTTATCATTCCTAGAAATCTACGTAAATCTCCTATAGTTTCTGGTTTTGGAAAATTTATAATGACATCTACCTTATCTTTTAATGGCTTAATACCCGATATCGAAACGTCATGCCCTAAAAATTCTAATTCGCTCTGGCCGAAACAACATTTAGTTAGGTTGATAGTTATGCCAAAGTTAGAAAAACGTTCAAACACTATTCTTAAATGCTCTTCGTGCTGCTTTTCGTCACTGCTTGCAATTATAACATCGTCAAGGTAATTAAATAAAAAATCTAACCCTTGCAGCACTGTATTGCTCATAAAACGTTGGAACGTTTGTGCTGCATTTCGCAAACCGAACGTCATTCGCGGAAACTCAAACAAACCAAACGGTGTTATGATCGCTGTCTTATCGATATCCTCCGGGGCTACGCTAATGCAATGATACGCTCTGTTGATATCCAATTTGGAAAATAGTTTTTTACCTGCCAATATTATAGTAAAATCGTGCAATCTGGGAATGGGATATCTATCGGGTTTCGTTATCGCATTCAACATCCGATAATCTCCGCAAGGACGAATTTCGCCATTTTTTTTAGTTACAACATGTAAAGGACTTGCCCATGCACTTTTTGAAGGTCTACATATTCCCATTTCCTGCATAAGTTGAAATTCTTTCTTTACTTTAACATATCGGTCGGGCGGAAGAGGTCTTGCGCGAGCGTAGACCGGAGGTCCCGTTGTTTCAATGTAATGCAATACGTTATGTTGTGAAATTTCTTGGAATGACGCTGGCTTGGTGATATCCGGAAATTGCAACAGTAAATTACGAAATGGGTGTTCCTGATTAACAGTGAAAATAGATGGTTGGTCGATACTTACATAAGATGCAGAAACGTTGAGGTCTGTTACCTGATCCCTTAATTTTCGTGCACTTAAATCGACTAATAATCTATGATGCGTCAAAAAATCAGCTCCCAATATCGGTTGTTTCACGTCCGCGATCACAAAGTTCCATCTGTAAGGTCTCCGCAGCTTAAAGTCAAGCAACAGTGTTTTCACTCCATAAGTCTTAATTTCCGATCCGTTTGCTGCGTAAAGTTTATAGTTTGTACACTCACTAACACAATTTTTGTTCTTGACCGGTAAAATTGAAATATCCGCACCCGTGTCAACTAAAAATTTAAGTCCATTATTCCAATCCGTTATACAAAGGCGGCGACTAGGCGATATGGTACAGACTTTCGCCGTTGACTGTACCATGCCATCTAGTTTTCCGCATCCGATTTCCATGCACACGGCTTTGTACACTTTTGCGCTTTATTTCCGTATCTAAAATGGTAAAAGCACATCCAATTTGGATTATCCTTCGCACGCTGCTGTCTGTATTGCGACGGATTCCTGCTCCTCGACATGGATCTCGATTGTCCGCGTCTGCTGCGACTCGAATTGCGATGCTGTGTCCTTGAACGTTCCAGTTCCATTATCCGCACGCTTAACTTGGCTATCTCCGCCAAAACCACTGCTGTGCCTTTGTCGTGTCCTGCGCTCGGTGTGGTCTCCGCTGAGCTGCAGGGCGGCTGCGCGATCTCGGACACTATAGCGGAACGGGTAGCTTCCGCGACGTTATCCGCAATCATTGCCAAGTTATCCAGTCCTTTTGCTTCGGAAACTGCTAACACCCCTCTTACTGTAGCGGGCAGGTGATTTTGCCAGAGGATGCGAAGAGTATCGTCTGGAAAATTATCTCTTGCCAGTGCCCTCATCCTATTTAACAGCTGCGACGGTTTTTGGTCGCCCAACTCCATTTCGCCCATTAGTTTTTCTATTTGGCGGTTTTTCGAGTCTTCGAACATGGTCAATAGTTTAATCTTTAATGCCTCAAACTTGCCCGAAGCCGGCGGCTTCGCAAGGAATTCTGTAAGGTGCACTATCACCTCTTTGGGTAATTTCGAGACCACTATGTCGAAACGTGAGTCGTCCCCTAACCTCTGCGGCGCCAATATTGCCTCCGTTCGAATAAACCAGACCCGTGGCTGGTCCGACCAAAATTCTGGAATCCTCGATGACAAAGACAAAGCCATGATGTCTGGTGCCGGTGAAGTGGCTGGCGTCGCTTGGGCTGGAATTCCTGGAGTCGGCGGCGTTGATGTGGGCATTGTTCAAATGTCGGGGTCACCAATGTAGGATTTCTTGGGGCTTCAAGGTGCTAGCTAATATCGGGCTCAGTTAATCGGGACACTTCAATAAAACGTAAAACATCGGTTGAAGATATATTGAAATAAATGAAACAAGTTCACTATTATTCTTAACTAAGTGTTACTGGCTAACAGGTTAGGGAACGACTGGCGTTGCTGGGCGCGCGTCCTGCGCCCAGCGCGCGTTGCCACGTCAGCGCGTTGCCACGTCAGCTCATATCCAAGTGCACATGCACCGAGATATGAGCCGACTCTGCATATTGTGTCCCTACAAGTGTTTATTTATATTGTGCTTTTTCCTTTTAATATTGATATTACAAACAGTACATCGCGTGGCTTTATCCGTCGTAATAAAATATTGGTATTGTGTCAAATCCATGCTGTCAATGTAAATACTGTGATCATACGTGCACTTTATGGGGACTCCACTAAAATACTTGAATATCCACTCTAGATACGATATGCATTGGTTTATTTAGGTAAACACGTCGCGTAGTGTAATTAGATTTTCAACTACAGTTATATTTTGATGACATTTGATGTCATTTGACGTACACTGTTTTAAAAATATATTAGGGCGGAAAAGGTTTTGTACCGTAAGGATTTATATCTAGAGGTGTAATCTTTAGAAGGTAAGTATTTAAATTATGTTAAGATCAAAAGTAAAGAACCAAATGTGTTTGTTTTTTCTGCCAACCATACCCTTTGCTACCAAAAGTGGACGTTGATAACGATCACTGACAATTAAGTACTTGTAGATTGTGAAACTATGTTTTCATGTAATCGGAAGAGCATGTCTAGTTGATAATTAAATATGAATAATTACCTATCCGTCAAAATCCGATTCTAAATATTCGACATCCATATATTCATTAGGCACCCGTTAACCGCTAGCGCAAGGTAGACCTGTTTTCGCCGTCTCTATCACTAATAAATCGAAATCGTGTAAAAAATCGAATAACTACAAAATTGAGTTATATTGGTGTGTAGCCAGTGAACTGAGGAGTGCAGTGAAAAAAACAGTTTTTAAAAATATGCCATGGTTTGGAAGATATAATAAAAACAATTTTAAATAATATAAAGTTACGACTATTTTGTTTGCAACGCTAACCTGCCGGCGCGCGGTGAGTCATCCACATGTACCGTTCGTCGCTCGCCGCCGCGCGTGGCCGCTGACACATGAGCGAAGCGGACATTTAAACACAGGAGCTATTAACGCATCTCATACAAGTGCTGCCAGTGCAACGTTGACGTAACAAAGTAGAAAACCATGTCTCCCAAAAAAATTTCGTCATGTGCGTGTTGTGGAAAAAACATTGTAGACAAAGATCTCATATGCTGCCGCAAAAATCAGTGCAAAAAACTATATCACCTGACCTGTGTGAAATTAAAAAAAGTGTGTGCTGAAGCTGCAAAAGGTTGGCATTGCCCCGCCTGCTGTTGTGCGGGATGCGGAGGCCACATATCAGACATTTCAGACAAGAATTACATCTGCTGCAGCAGCAGTGAGTGCAAGAAACTCTATCATTTGCCATGTGTTAATTTAGGAAATATAGGCATGGAAGCTATTACAACTTGGCAGTGTCCCGAATGTTGCTGCGCCCAGAAAAAGGGCGGGGATAACTCATCCACCCCAGTTCGCTTTTCGCAAAACGTGACCATTAGAAAGCCACGAGTCACTAGCCCGGAGTTAAGTCCTACACCGATAGGCGATGAGTCGGCCTTAATTAACCTGACTGAAGAAATAAAATTGCTAAGGGAAACCATGAAGGCTGGGTTCCTAACAGTTACCGAAGCGGTTACTCGCTGTGAAAGCAGGATAGACCAAATATGCTCTACGATGTTCACCCATGAAGCCCGTTTGAGCCTGGCTGAAGAGAGCGTGAAGGAGATCGGTGCGCTTAAAACAGCGAGCGAGGGATTCCAGGCTCAAATTGGAACTCTATCCCACACTGTGTCTACGTGCGAGAATCGGTTAGTCACTTTTAAGAAATCACAGTTGAAGCGAGCAGTTTTGACACCGACCCCGCTAACTTCCACAATTGTTGAGCCCACAATAGTACATAGCATTGTACCGGCAATCGCAGCCACGAGCACACAAACTGCAGCTAATAAGGATTCCTTTGTCTCTCCGGAACAGTCCACGCTAGAATTTGGAACTGACTCCTTAGATAGTGCTCGCGGCGATGGCGACGCGGATTGGCGCAAGGTGCAGTACAAGAAATCGCGGAAATCCGAAGAATTGACCAACGGGACCCCCAGCTGCGAGGGTCGTGGTAACGGGCCAGCGGCTAGGAACAGCGGCCGCGGCAGCGACTCCGGCAGCGGTATCTCCGGGCAAGGCCATGGCCGTGGGCGTACAGCACACAGAGGTGACAACGGTGGCGTGCGCCGTGGTACAGCTGCGCCGGGCACTACTTCACTGAGCGCTGCAGAGCGCATGCGTCAGCTGCATCTCTACTACGTGCAGGAGGGGACTACAGCAGAACAAGTGCGTTCTCATCTTGCTTCAATCTGCAGTTCTGACGTATGCACGGTTGAAGTACTCAAATCCCGTGGGAACTATTCGTCGTTTAAGCTTGGAGTGCCGAGTAAGTACAGTGAGCTAGTACTGTCTCCCAAAAACTGGGCTGAAGACATCTGTATAAAACCCTGGCGGCAGAACTTTCGTGGAAGCCACGGGGAGAGGCGCGGCGACGGCTCTTCCCCGATTTAAAACTTCACAATTCTACTACCAAAATGTTCGTGGATTGCGGTCTAAGACTGATATGTTTCACAGAAATGTAACCCAATGCAATTTTGATTTTATTGCACTAACTGAAACTTTTTTGACAAGCTCCGTGTGCGATGGCGAGCTCTTCCCTAGTGGGTGGACTGTGGCGCGCCGGGACCGCGCGGGGGATGCCGGCTGGGGCGGGGTGCTGCTGGCCGCACGCGAATGCTACTCCATACGTGTTCTTCATGACATTGACGGCCTAACGCCGGATAAGGAAGTGTTATTTGCTATAATTACTTATAAGAATTTGAAATTTCTATGTTGTGTTGTGTATCTAGCTCCATGCTGTAATGAGGAGCAGTATATGAGTGTGTTGTCTTGTATTGAGTATGCTGTATGTAAATATCCTGACCTGATTTTTTTACTTCTCGGCGATTTCAATCTTAACTCATGTAATTCCATTGTAAAAGCCAATTTTGATTTTTTTTGTAATTTTTGTAAGTTAAATCAATATAATAATATCAAAAATAGACATGGGGGTATTCTAGACCTCGTGCTGAGTGATCTGGATGGTAACAGGCTAACCGTAGTTAGTAGTGATGAGCTACTAGTGCCAATGGATGCGTACCACCCGCCTCTTGTGGTATCGGCGTCGTGGCCGTGCGGCCCGCCGCCTCCGCCGCCTGAGGCTCCGCGCCCGCGCGATGCGTGCTGTCCAGACTGGGACTGGCGTAAGGCTGACTATGTGGCGCTCTATCCGGCTATGGCTGCCATTGATTGGGCCGATCTCCTGGTTGCCACTGAAGTTGACAGTGCTACTGAGATCCTTTATAAGAAACTTTACTCCTGTATTAGTCGATTCGTCCCCTTAAGGAACCGGTGTAGAGTCGATTCCAAATACGTTTATCCAAAATGGTACACAACAGAAATAATTCGTAATATCAAATTAAAATATTTTCATTTGAAAAAGTTTAGACTAGAAGGAAAGGATTACAATAAATACATGTTTAAATATTACAGAACACATGTAAAAAACCTTATTAGTAAAGCTTATAACCTGTACATACAGATTGTCCAAAATAACATTACTAGTTGCCCGGTAAAATTTTGGGAATATGTTAAAGATAAAAAAAGTGAAAGACAGCACCGAGATAAATCTTTTACTTTTGAGGGCCATAGTGTGGGCGGGCAAGACGCGGCGGACGCCTTCGCTAAATACTTCAGCTCAGTGTTCCAACAGGACGAGCCGTGCTTGGACGCTGAAGTTGCGGAACGAGTAGCCCACTCCTCGGGAGACTCTCGGTCGGTCTCGATCCCCTCCATTACTGAGGTTGACTTCAGAGCGGCAATTCAAAAACTCAAACCGCGGTCTTCGGGAGGGCCTGATGGTGTCCCGGTTTTTTTGGTCAAAGATTGTGCTTCTGCCTTGGTGACCCCTTTGTTGTACGTTTTTAACCTCTCGCTCAAACAATCCATCTATCCTAGTAGTTGGAAAAAATCTAGAGTAACGCCAGTTCCCAAGGGAGGATCTGATATGGACGTCACTTCATTTAGGCCTATAGCAGTTCTATCTGTGTTTGGTAAAGTGTTTGAGATGACTCTTAACCGTCTCATAAGTCAACAGGTATCAGATCGTTTGCACCCCAGTCAGCACGGTTTTCGTAAGGCCCGATCAACCACCACAAATCTAGTAGCCCTCGCTGACTACGTCTGCAAAGAGATGGACGCTGGACGCCAGGTCGACGCTGCATACTTCGACTTTAGGAAGGCATTCGACCTGGTCGACAACGACATCTTGTTGGGAAAGCTTGCATTACTGGGCTTCACGCCAAAGCTATTGAGTTTCTTTGCCAGTTACTTGTGTGGACGACAGCAGTACGTCAGGGTAGGCGGCTTCGAGTCAAACGATTACTGCACCCTGTCTGGGGTGAGTCAGGGTAGTACTCTGGGGCCCACATTGTTTCTTTTAATGATAAACGATTTGCCTGATAAAATTCGTTCGGCTGAGTGTCTGCTTTTTGCGGACGATCTAAAGTTGTTGCTCGGCGTCGGTAGTGTGGCTGACAGCGCTGCGTTGCAGGATGACATCAATGCGGCGGCTGAGTGGAGTGTTGCAAACCGTCTGCCTTTTAATGCAGCGAAATGCAAGGTCATAACCTTTTCGCGTAAGCGCTCGCCACTTTTAACCGATTACGGCCTGGGGGCCGCTTGCTTAGAAAGAGTCGACGAAATCTGTGACCTAGGTTTAGTTTTAGATACTAAACTAGATTTCCATAAACACGTATCTAATATTTGCAAACGGGTTAGCAGGACTCTAGGTTTCGTTATGAGGGCGTCGAAGCAGTTTCGTGTCGGAGTCGCTGTGGTTTTGTACAATGCCTATGTCCGTAGTAGGTTGGAGTATGGGGCTGTTATTTGGGATCCCTACGAGGATAAATACTCTCTGATGGTGGAAAGAGTACAGCGTAAATTCGCCCGCTGGTTGTACTGCCAAGCCTACGGGTATTATCCATACCTGTACCCTTCATTGTTTGTCTCTGGGATGGTTGGGCTAGACACACTTCGGATGAGGAGGAAGCTGTTGTTGTTAGTCCACTTTCTGTCTGTTATCCATCACAGGGTGGACAGCTCCGTTGTGCTGGAGCGGATTAGGTTGGTGGTTCCGATGAGAGTCCCCCAGGATTTGGATGGGGGGGCGATGGCGCCGCGCCGCCGGCCGGGCCTGCTGCAGCGCGTGTCCGCTCGTACGTGCCACGCTCGACACGCTCCCACCGCGCGCGCAATATCTTTGTTATACCTAATGCTCACTCAGTACGAGGACGCCGACCTGTTTGCTGATCGCTTTACTCAATTATGCCGTATTGCTAAGCAGTTCCTTGACATTTATAATTAATTATTATGTATTATGTATTATTTTAGTATTTTTATTACTTTCCATAATTTCGAATGTTCTCAGTTTGATGACTTTTCTTGTTGGCATGTATTTTTTCTGTTCATATTATATTTAATAACTTATCGTGTAAGTGCTTTGGTGTGATTTAATGCTGTAAACTTACATTGTAATTAAATGAATAAATAAATAAATAAATAAATAAATCAGATTCTGGCTCCGATGTATTTTCACTTTCGACCGTTGAAGAGTCACTTTCAGGACCACAAACCTCGATTATAAATCTTTCGGTCTGTGATTCGATTATAGGACCTTTTGTCCTATATCCGTCTTCTATTTGTTTTAAGTGTTCGCAGCATTTACTCCAATTTTCTATAGTCACTTCCTAAGTAATAACGAAGTGTAAAAGTAAGCTATATTTTTAACTGTTCAATAAAATTCATTGATAAATGTAAATACCTGATAACTATCTTCAACGAGCTTTAGGAAGGCATCATTCGTGATGGAAACATTTTTAGTTGCCACTTTTGCTTTCATGATGCCCCAAATCATCTCGATGGGATTTAAATCACAGTGATAGGGCGGTAACCTTATCACCTTGTGACCATGATTTGAGAGAATCGTATCTATTTCGTATACTGGCTCGGGTTTATGACGTCTCAAAATTGTGACCAATTTATCTTTAGATGCATTTTGGGGAAATGAGATGTTATTTAAACGCAGCCACTCAGCACTGACGTGTTTTCTATCGCCAGATGTTGGAGCTTTGTTAATTTGGAAAGAATGGTACCGGGCATTATCCATTATAACACACGTGGGTTCACTGAGATTGGGAATTAATCTCTGCAAAACCCATTTCTTAAAATTGTTCCTGTTCATGGAGTCGTGATAATCGGCTTTCTTTTCCTTATCATTATATATTAGGAGTGCATTGGGAACAAATCCCGATGGTCCGCCGGCATGAACTATAATAATATCGTTTGCCGGTTGAAACGGATTTCGACACACCGGGCTCATTTTCGCTTTGCCAGCATTTTGCGTGGTTAAGAGAAGTATGGATGTAAGTCTCATCTAAATAAACAAGAGGTATGTTTTTGTCCCTTGCTTCTTTTATTTCGTCTAAATAACTTTCCCGCCAAACCACAATATCCGAACGCTCCTTCAATATGTACCGTTGGTTTCTGCACTTTTTGTATTTGAACCCCATACTATGCAATAGCAATCGCAAGTACTCCCTACTACCGGTAAAATCAATATCTTTTTTCAATTCGGTAAGCAGACTTTTGAGTTGGTACTTGCTTTCGCACAGCATAGAATTCATGAATTTTGTGCCTTATGGCACATTTGTCGAAGTCGTCTATTTGTATTCTTTTTTTTGGTTGTTTTTTTTTTGGTACTGGTGGCAATGGCGGTAACGGCTCATTCTTTTTGTATATATTCTTAATTGTAGCACTACAGACGCCTTGAATGAGAAAAAAATAATAATTTAATAATTAATATATATATTTAGTACCAAGCTAACCAATTCATGACAATCGCACTATGAATATCATACCCGTCATGTCAACAACTAATTTCAAAACATTGTTTATTGGAATGCTGCTGAATCCTTCGTCCTTTTTCTGCCGCAACCATTTGAATGTATTTATAATAATGTTTTTTTGCATCGGGGTGAAATTTCTTGGGAATTTTGATTTTAAAATCGATTTGTTTACATCGGTGACATTCAATGACTTCCAACGTCCGTTGTCAAAAAAAAACGTTGCCATTTAAATAAATTTGTTCCACTGAAAATCCGCAACATGGCGAGGGCTAAAAAGGAACTTGTCAGGCTATATATTAATGAAAACACTTTATTGAAAAAGTGAAAGTAATTACGATGACAGCTATACCGCGAAGTGCAGTAAGGTGGCGCCACGCCAAAACGGAAACTATTTTTTTTAAAGGCAGGCGTTGTTTTTCAACATCCTCTCTTAATCATAAGCCCATCTTGGACGAACAGTAAGCCAGTGTTGACTGCGTCGTAGGGATGGACATTTAAAATATACATCGATGTTTTTTCCGATGTAATGCATCGTTCGGTTGCATCGATGTTAATACGATGTATTGAAAAATACATCGATGTTTCTAAAGCATCGATTATTTTCGCAATGACATGTTTATGCCTTAAAGATAACTAGATAAGTACTAGGAAAAATATGTATTAAAACTCACAATCACACAGCCAACACAGTTTTATTTTCTTTATTACATAATATTCCAATATTTTTTTTCAATGCTATGTAAAAACAAAAGTTTACTTAATCTTTTTCCCTTCAAACGATTTCTTTGCTCAGTCATAACTAGCCCTGCCTGTGAAAAAAGTCTTTCTGAAGGGACAGACGTACCAACCATAGTTAAATACTTAAAAGCTATTTTGTACAGCTTCGGAAATTGTATTTTATAATCCCTCCAGATTTCTAACGGATTTTCGTTCAGTCTTCCAACAGGAGTTCTGAGATAAACTGAAAGTTCATCAGACAAAACATCTTCAGATTTGTTACTTTTCCAGTTGTGATGCACTAACTTATGGTGATCACTCCATAATGAAAAGGTCTCTTCATTTTTATCGGACTTGTCAGAATCGGATTCAGTTTCTTCAGTGCTTTGCAAATTCTTTTTCATTAAATCTTTAATTTTTGATACAGCATTCGAACAAGCCATCGCATCATTGAAGTGCATCTTTTTAAACCGTGGATCTAAAATACTTGCGATAGCAAGAGCACTCACATGTTCTATTGGACCCATTCTTTTTTTTATTTCAGTAATAGCAAGTTTCTGCACCTCCTTTGCTACGGGATCTTATATAACAGCTGAAGTTATTTTAGAGAGCATATTTATCACCCGAAATTTCTTTTGTAGCCGCTTCCAAAGGTCGCAATACCACGATGACAGATGATACAGTAGATATTTCTGATGCACTGAGCATTGCAGGTGCTCTAGGGTGGCGGAAGAGAATATCATTTATGACACTACGGAGTTCTAAAAATCTTTGTAACATGTAATATGTACTGTTCCAACGAGTGTCCACGCTTTGTATTAGTTTTGTCCCAGCAGGAGACTCCGCAGCCGCAGCGGTAGCTTTACGCAACTCATCACTAGCAATGCAACTCTGTTTGAACCAAGTTACTATTGTTTTTACTTTCGAAACAATGTTTCTCCACTCAGTACACATCATTGTGCCCTCAGCCACCAAATTCAAAGTATGGGCAAAACATGGGATGTGTTTCCTTCTACCGAACGCTAAGTCGACCGCCTTTACTATATTCGCTGCGTTGTCAGTAACAACAGCTGTCACATTCTCTTGATCTATTTTCCAGTCTTGGCAAGCCTTTAAGAGAATTTCAGAAAGATAATCTGATGTATGTCTATCATCAAATTCATACACGCCTAAAGTGATTGAAGATAGTTCAACGTCTATTCCGAAATGCGCTGTGATGCCCAAAAAACTTTTCATGTTTAAGGTGTCCGACCAAATATCCGTTGTTAAGGTTATATCATCTATAGAGGACAGCATTTTTTTAATTGTTTCTGAAATTGCTTCATATTTTTCATCCAGCCAGCGTCTTAGACTTGTTCTACTCGGGAGTTTATATTGAGGAGCAACTGTTTTCATTAGAGTTCTGAAGCCTTCGTTTTCAACAATTGAGAAAGGCTGATGGTCTTTGCAAATCATGAATAATAAACAGTTGTTCAGTTTCCTTGTCTTCGCTCCAGATTCTGAGTAAGAGGAAATATCTTTAAAGGCGGCCTGTATTGTTTTTTGGCGTTTTAAAGGGATGACATTTTCGTCTAAGTCCGAATCAATAGTTTCATTTAAGGTTTTCTTTAACGGCTTACAGGAACTTTGACTGCCAGTACTGCCACTGCCACTTGTACAAGGAATTGGCTCAGATTGAAGTACACCATCATCAATTTTATTATTAGGAGTATCCTTGGCATTTAGAGGATTCGATATTTCTTCTCTAACTTCTGTTGTATTAACTGAATTCAATGTATTTTGTTTCGGATGAATTTCGAGATAAGCAGCCTTATGAACATTACGAATATGCCCAATGAAGTTCGTCGTATTTCCGGCAGACTTGATTTCCTTTTGACATAGTTTGCATTTCGATTTCTTATCATCAACTTTATCAAAGAACTGCCAAACTGAACTTTTTTTCTTAGGTCCCATTATACCTGAAACGAAATAAATAAATCGTGAAATATTTCCCACTCAATTCAATATACTTTTAACAACAAAACAATGTGGGAGTAGTTAAATATTACCAGTAGTAAACTGTGGTATCCTGAACGCAGTCTTAAGCATTCGCTTCTCTCTTTCCCACATCTATCACCTCTCTCTTTCTATACCCTCTAGTAACGTGTACGTTCGGCTCCATTGCAATTAAATCAGTATTAATTAATTACTGCGTTTCATTAAGATACCATAATTGGCGACGAGGACTAGAACCTAAAGTGCAAAGTGTGATATAAATTGAGCAGAAACCAATTAAACTTACAGTACAAATCAGCGAAAACAAAAAGCGGGCAGTGAAGTGAAGTTAGCTATAAATCATCTATTACTGGGCATTATTACGACTACAGACCTACAGCCATATTGGAAGAATAAGTGCCAACATTGACAACTGCAGCCTACTTCACACTTATTCACGGAAATGTTGACATCGTTTTGGAGGTTATGTCAGATTCCAAAAAAATAGAATACTCGAGTGCTAATGAAGACGATATAGATCAAATTTCAGAACAGTTTAAGGAAAAAATAACATTAATTAAGTCGGGAAAAAGAACTTATATTTACAAGTGTTCAAAGCAACAATTACACCAACTATTAAAGGAAGAAAAAATCAACTTCTCACCAGACTCAAACTTAGATGGATTGAGAAAACTCTTAAGTGATTTTTATAAAACCAAGGCAGTTACGGAGACATCTCAACAATTACAATTACAACAAAAAACATCAAAAATGTCGTGGTGTGGTGAAATAAAGCAATTTGATGGAGAAAACTGGGACGTATTTGAACAACAACTCGAATGTTTTATTACAATTAATGACATAGATGACAGCAAAAAGGTACCTCTCTTATTAACAAAGTTGTCTCCAAAAGTGTTTGAAACATTAACCTAGCAACAAGACAAGACTAGTGGGGCCCAGATCTATTACTTCACTGTCAGACATAATAACCTTGTACACATGCTTTAGATTTGTTGAGTCATAAGAATTAATCAATTCAAAACTTTTAGCTTTGGGGACTTGGCACACTAATGCAATTAGAAACAGTTTCCAAATAGGGATCTTAAATTCTTTCCTTCTTTCATTTAGGAATGACTCTGAGCTGGGTTGAGTGATAACTGTTTCTCCATGATCATTGGTGTACTCAACTATGTCAGCTGAATAAAAACAACCCCTCCTCTTAAGAGGAATGTACCCATCAGATAATTTCAATCCCTTCTTCACACTCCGCCTCCACAGAAGTCCAATAATAATGATCAGAACTAAAAGAGCTATAACCACAGCTTGCAGAATTATCACCCAAGTCTTTGATGTTGGTGAACATCTGCTTGACTGATAATGGAAATTCTCAATGTCTTCACATTTACGTTCAAAGATCAGGCCCTGTTGACAGTCTTTGTTCTTTAGTATCACAGGTCCATAAAAGGACCTTTTTTCAATCTCATTGCAGGTCATTTTCATAGTACCGGCAATTGTCACTACTACTAGCACGCCAGGGCAATGCGTAAATAAGACCTTTGAATCCAGTTGAGTGGCACCACAATCTTTAATCATTTGTTCATTATTTTGACTAATTCCTGAGAGAGTAGATAAATCTGCAACACTATCTTTTATAGTAGTTATATCCAAAAATTGTTTGTCTCCAGTTGTTGAAAATAGAGATTCGAGAGCAGGGCTATTACCACTCGTATGCATGGGTTCATATACTTTGTGTTTTATTCCAAGTTTTGATGCTGCGTTGGCCATAATAGTATCATCCAGGTCTCTGCTTTTATCTCTCAGCATGTGGTCTTCTTGCCACACAACTGAGGGTTTTCCTTCTATAAATTCCTCAACATGGGCTGAGAGCACAACAGAATTGTGATCTAACCATATAGTTGATATTAGTAGTAGGTATAACATCTTGCACTGCATTGTCATCTAGAGCAAGTGATATTTTATGTCAGGAGCTAGAATTTGAATTAGATACGGGTTCTGATGTAACAGTTATGTCAATTAATGATAAAAATATGTATTTTCACAACATTGAACTACATGGGTGTAATGTGTTATTCAAAAATTTTGACCAGAGTATAACCAAACCAATAGGTATTTTAAAAAATTTGTCAGTATCATTCAATGAGACCACAACAAAATTAAATGCCTTTGTAGTCAAAAATAATGCCCCTAGAATTATTGGACGAGACTGGTTAAATGAGTTAAAACTGTGGCCTCCAAGGGTAAACAATAGTTTTAATATTGGAACTAATGTTATGCAAAATGTTTCAGACACAGAACAACTTGTAAAGAGCCAGTTCGCAGAAGTATTTAGCCCAGGTTGGGGGAACTTCAAGGGTGAAGCCATATCATTGAAATTGAAAGAAGATGCCAAACCCAGATGCCTACCAGTAAGGCGAGTACCTTTCGCGTTAAAAGAAAAGGTAAATAATGAAATTTCTAGATTGACAAGTAATGGTCGAATAACCCCAGTGTTGCAAAGTGAGTGGGGAACCCCTGTGGTACCCATACTGAAACCAGACAATTCAGTTAGATTGTGTGGTGACTACAAGTTAACAGTTAACCCAAATCTTGAGATCGACCATTTTCCATTACCACATGTGGATGACATTTTAAATACCCTAAAACATGGCGAATATTACTGCGAACTGGACTTGAAAGAAGCCTATCTGCAGGCCCCCCTTAGTCCTGAAAGCCAAAATTGTACTACGATTGTCACTGAGGCAGGTACTTTTAAGTACAATTACTTGCCATATGGTGTCAGTTCGGGACCAGGAGCTTTTCAGCGTTTAATGACCAAAAAACTGGAAAATATCCCCAACACAATTGTATTTATAGACAATATTTATATTAAGGGTAAGAGCTTACCAGATACATATGAAACGTTATGTAAAGTATTGGAAAAATTAAAGAAAAGTGAATTTAAATTAAAACCGGAAAAATGTAAATTCTTTAAAACTAGTCTAGAGGTTTTCGGTTTGTGTGTAAACAAAAATGGTATTAGTGTAATACAGTCCAACATTGAACCTTTGTTAAATGCAAAAACACCAACAAATTTAACATTACTAAAATCATTTTTAGGTAAAATTAACTATTATGCTCGTTTCTTGAAAGACATGGCTACCATATTGACACCACTGTATGATTGTACTAAATTAAACAAATTTAATTGGACACCTGAGTGTGACAAAGCATTTGTAACAATTAAAAAGAAATTGACATCGGCGGGCAATTTAAGACATTATAATCCTGAATTGCCACTGATACTAACATGTGATGCTTCGGACACGGGCCTTGGTGCAGTGCTGTCAAACAGGGATAAAAATGGTGTGATCAGACCAATTGCCTTCGCTAGTAAAAAATTGAGTGAAGTTGAGCAAAGATATACTACAATCGATAAAGAGGCAATGGCAGTGGTTTTTGGAATTACAAAATTTTATAACTACATTTATGGACGTTTTTTCGAACTGGAGACAGATAACGCAGCATTAGTGCGAATTTTTGGCCCCACTAAAAGCATTCCAAAAATGGCTGCCAAAAGGTTACAACACTACGCCATTTTTCTCTCTGCATTTAATTATAAGGTTAGACATATTAAGTCATCTGACAACCCAGCCGATTTTCTGTCCAAAACTGTGGAAAAAGAAAGTGAACAAATTAGAATTCACTCTTTATGTACTAATGGAAACATTAGTGCCGTCTGCTATACGAACAATTCGGAAATGGAAACATTAAATTGGAAAACAATTCAAGTAGAGTCTCAAAAAGATATAATTTTTTCTAAAACAATTAGATACTTGACAGATGGCTGGCCAGAAAAAAAAGAAATAGATAAAGAAATATTGCCTTTTTATAACAGAAAAGACGAATTAACTTTGGACAGAGGCTGCATATTTTGGGGCTATCGAGTATTAGTGCCACACGCAGTAAGAGCAGCAGTGGTGGCAGAATTACATAAAAGTCATTTTGGAATTGTTCGGATGAAGCAAATTGCACGATCATACTTTTGGTGGCCTAATTTAGATTTAGAGATAGATAATATAACTAAAGAATGTATTATATGCTTGCAAAACAGCAAAACACCAACCCAGACGCAGAAACCTTGGCCTCTACCACCATCACCTTGGTATCGGATACATGCTGATTTTTTGGGTCCATTCTACAATAAAATGTTTTTAGTTATAGTCGATAGTTACTCAAAATGGCCTGAGGTATATGAAATGCCAAACATCACAAGTACTCGTACTATAGATATTTTTAAAAGTTTAGTTTCACGATTTGGATATCCCGTGCATTTAGTCACCGATAATGGTCGTTCATTTACAAGTAATGAATTTCAGGAATTTTGTAAATTAAATCATATAAAGCACACAATGACGCCGCCATATCACCCAGCAACCAATGGTGCAGCGGAGAGGTTTGTAGAAACATTTAAGTCCGCAATAACAAAGATAAAAGAAAGTGGCTACAGCATGGTCTCAGCCGTTAATTTGTTTTTGCTAGACTATAGAAGCACACCTCAACGTACCACTGGCGTGTCACCAGCCCGGTTAATGTTAGGCAGGGAGATTAGGAATAGGTTTAGTTTATTGCGACCACCGCCAATATCTGACGTAATGCGGGAGAAGGTCGAGAAAAGAAATCAAGGTAATAGAGAAACGAAATTTGAATTGGGACAAAAAGTCATGGTCAAAGATTACAGGAAGGGTAGCAGGCCATGGGTTCAGGGTTTGATCATAGGTGACTCTATTCCTGGGGTAAGTTATATTATAGAGGTAGAAGGGTTGAAATGGAAGCGACATGTGAACCAGATGTTACCTTGTTCAGTCATTAGAATTAAGTTATTAAGTTAAGTTAAATTTGTATATCTATACCACCTTAAGTAGCTTACAGTGTTAACCTGATTGAACCACGTCGGCTCAAAGGTTAAAATATTAATAGGTTAAAAGGTTAAATAGGTAGGGGAGAGTGTGGTATCCTGAACGCAGTCTTAAGCATTCGCTTCTCTCTTTCCCACATCTATCACCTCTCTCTTTCTATACCCTCTAGTAACGTGTACGTTCGGCTCCATTGCAATTAAATCAGTATTAATTAATTACTGCGTTTCATTAAGATACCATATAAACTTTCAAAACCACTATCACTAAATAAGTTATTCTATTTATTAATACACATACCTGTTCATAAATCGAAATTCGAAGTTCTCTTTTAGCTTCAAACAAGGCAAACACTAGTAATCAGCACTGAGCAGAAAGTAGAAACAAGAAACTCGATCGGCCATGTTGTTGAAATTGTTTATTGTTGTTTTGGTTTTAATTTTGCTTGCTCTCCGCGGCAAAGGAAACCTAACCCAATCAGCCAACCCGATAAATGGCGTGTTATATTGGCTTGGTTGGTAGAACTGATTATAGTTCCGTTTCACGAAACGTCGTGAAGTCACTGTACTGTACTTACTGTAGTCGAGTCAGTGTTGGTTGTTGGTAATGTTGGTCATACTCATAGTGTCTCATAGTAATCTCATCTCATAGCACAGACAGGACAGATAATTTGCGTGTTCGATGCATCGAATGAAAAAACATCGATATATATTCGATGCTGAAGTACAGGGTGGACCATAACTCTTTTTACATTTCAAACTAAAATAAAATGAAAACTAATTATATCAGATGAAAACCGTTTATTAATTATAAAAACACATGAATAGGGATTTTATTTTTTAAAAATTACGTCATCCATATGTGATCCTTCATTATTTTGGCATTGCCGTAACCTGGAGCGAAAATTTTCAGTGACGGCCTGACAAGTGTTCCGAGAAATGTTTTGCATTTCCTCGCGAATACGTTGCTTCAATTCTTCAACAGACACTGGGTTGGTCTCAAAAACTTTACTTTTAAGGTATCCCCAAAGAAAAAAATCCATTGGGGACAGGTCCGGGCTGCGAGGAGGCCAGTTAATGTCACCTCTTTTGGATATGACTTTTTGGCCGAAAATTTCTCGAACTGCACTCAATGAGTTATTGGAGGTGTGACATGTTGCCCCGTCTTGCTGAAACCACGATTGTTGATTAAAACCATCAAAATCCTGTAGCGTAGGAGCAAAAAAGTTTTGTAACATGACAATATACCGCTCTGTATTCACTGTAACACTGCGTCCTCTTTGATCTTCAAAGAAGTAGGGTCCAATAATGCCTCTTGCTGACAAAGCTGCCCATACAGTAACCTTAGGTGAATGCAGGGGTTTTTGATGCTTCAATTTCGGATTGGTTTCACTCCAATACCTGCAATTTTGCCTGTTGACATCCCCGTTTAGGTGGAAGTGTGCCTCGTCTGAGAAAAAAATGTTGGTAAAGCTGGTAAACCTCTCTAGCATTTCGTTGGCAAACTGCAGCCTGGTAGCGTGATCTTGAGGCTTTAATGCCTGTACCATTTGGATTTTGTACGGATGAAAACGTAAATCTTTATGAAGAATGCGGATTAAAGATGTTCTGGGCACATTTAAGACGCTAGACCGCTTTCGAGTAGAGAGCCTGGGTTGTTCACGAACAGACGCTCTTACACGTTCCATATTTTCGGGATTTCTTGATGTCCTAGGTCGGCCGGATCGTGGTTGTTTTAACGTTGAACCTGTCTCTTCAAATTTCTTTACCCAACTTTTAATCAATTGAATCGATGGAGCTTCACTTTTATGCCGTATATTGTAATGATTGCAATATTTTCGTTGCGATAATGTTAAAGAATCGTTATTTTTATAATACTCGCGTACGCAGAACGCACGTTGTACTCCGGTGAAGGACGCCATGGCACTAAATTCAGTAAATTCCCATTGGCCGCTCTTGCATTTCGTAACCCCGCCGCCTTACCCCGCCACCGCTCCCCGACGCAGCTACCGATTCAAAAGTTAACGGACTTTTGGTCCACCCGTATTAACAATACATCGGTTCAATACGATGCATCGTTACTATACATCGAGTGTTTTAAATACATCGATGCATATCGTCCATCTCTACTGCGTCGTTGCTTTGTTTAGGGCATTTGCATCCATCGTATCAGTCTGTATGTAGCGAACTTTAATGACCCCTCCAACTACTTTGTCTCGGACAAAATGGAGCCTCACGTCGATGTGCTTTGTTCTAGAATTATAGCCTTCAGAACCTAAATGTTTAATAGAACTTCGATTATCACTGTAAATAGACATAGCATCATTCTTCTGGTGTGGCCAAAAACCTTGAAATTGCTTAAGCTATACAGCTTCTTGTACGCAGGACGACAGAGACATGTACTCTGCTTCAGTCGTCAACAGGGCAACTGTAGGCTGTCGCCTCGAGTTCCAGCTGATTGGTCCTCCCTGAAGAATGCGTAGCCGGTAGTAACGCCGACCATCCTCTGAGCTCGCCCAGTCTGCGTCGCAATAACCATGAGTCATTGTTTCTTCTGGCATTTGCATAAAGCTCAGTCTTTAATCTTAACATGTCTACATTATTGCTTAATTAAAGGCATTCTACAATAAGCACTGCTCAGTGCTCAGTTATTATTACTAAGAAGTCATCTACAGTATATTTCTTTTTAACCTGCTTTAAACAATAACTATACTCGTATAATAAAACATGAAAATATAGTCGAGTTTATATGTACATTTCATAATTACATCTAATTAGCCGATTTTTTAAATAATACCATGCATTGATTACATTTGGTCCAATATATCATATTTCAATCTGATTAATCGAAATGGCACATCAATAGTATGAGTCTAACTCATCATATGTCGTCGGTCTCCAGAACATCTCGAACTGACAGCCTGTATTTCTGCTTTAGATATGACTGAGCCTTCACTGCCACAGTCACCCATGCTGCCGTGAGCCTACTTAAAGTTGTGGTTATCCCCAACTTCACTGATTTGTCCAGCTTCTCTTCAGCCTTTAAAACTCCAGAGTTGTAAGCATTCTCTGGATACGAGGGTCAAACTGAAAGTTTCGGGAATAGATAAAAATATGCAGTAAAATTGAATAAAAGTATTTTTATTGTTTTTCAAAGTATTCTCCTTTATATTTTATGCACTTTTCCATGCGATTAAACAAGTAATTAAAGCACTTATTGAAGTCTGAAGTAGGGGTCGATAAAATTGCCATTTTAAAAGCCCCCACTGCTGCTTCCGGCGTCTGAAACCGCTGACCACGCAACTTATCCTTAATTTTGGGGAATGTGAAAAAGTAATTGGGGCTTAAGTCGGGGCTGTATGGAGGATGGTCCAGTAATTCGACTTTTTCACCGTCCAGGTACTCAGTTGTTTTCCGAGCGGTGTGAGGGCTGGTATTGTCGTGGTGAAGGATAATGCGGCGACTAGGGTTTTTTTTTCGGAGTTCAGCAAAGATACTCGGCAAAAAAATAGTGGTGTACCAATCGGCATTGACCGATTTACGATCTTCAAGAGGAATACACTCGGCGTCAAAAAAATCGCACCTTTTGCAATTTTGACTTCAAGCAGTTATAAACCCTATTTCATCTTAGGTAAGGTGTGACTGTGGGACCTCATTTTAAAGGTTACTTAATCTTCTATTGAATAAAAATGTGATATTCATTACTGAGTGAATAAAAAAAACAATTTTCATGAAAAACTAAAAAAACATTTATTCACGTAAAATTTACATAAGTTGAAAACACAATAAAACTAAAAAATACAGCAAAATAAATTCTTAAATCTAAACTTAAAACCTAGTGTTGCCTCCCCTAGCCCTAATTACCGCCTCCATGCGATCCTTCATCGACCTCACTAACGTCACGACGCGTTCTTGGGGGATGTCATTCCACTCCTCGACGACGGCGTCCCGAAGCTGTTCAATGGTGGCAGGGGCAGTATCACGAGACCGCACCCGCCGTTTCAGATCATCCCAAAGGTGCTCTATGGGATTCATGTCAGGACTCCTCGCTGGCCACTGCATCACAGAGATCCCAACCTGATCCAGGTAGTCCCGTACGATCAACGCCGTGTGGCAGCGGGCGTTGTCGTGCATAAATGTGAATTCAGGCCCGACAAAACCGGCGTATGGGACCACATGGTCCTCCAAGATCTCTGTGATGTAGCGATGAGCATTCAGGGACCTCTGGCCACGTCCACCTCCAGTGCGGGAGACGCACACAAGGTCGGTTTTGCCCTGGGATGAAATACCGCCCCAAAACATGCAGGATCCTCCTCCGTAGCTGACGGTCTCTTCAATGCAGACTTGTGAGAACCGTTCCCCCTGCCTCCTGTACACTCTTTTACGCTTATCATTGCAGAAAAGGCACACTCTCGTCTCGTCGGAGAAGAGGACAGACGTCCACTGGTCAAACGTCCAATCCACGTGGTCTCGGGCAAACTGCAATCTGATTCGCCTGTGCTCAGCTGTCAATTGCGGGCCCGTAGCAGCCCTACGGGGCAGGATTTTCTTCTCTCGTAGCCTTCTCCTGATTGTGGAGACGCTCACCGACGTCCTCCGAGCTGTTCGGAGCTGCTGTTTCAGCTCAACAGCGTTGGAGAATCGACTCCGCAATGACGTCGACACAATATAGCGGTCGTCTCTGACGGAAGTGCAACGTTGTCTCCCAGATCCATGCTTCCTGATGTAGCCTCCAGTCTCCTGGAACCGCTTGGATACTCGAGCCACCCGAAAACGGCTTAGGTTCAGTTGCCGAGCAACATCAGCCTGCCGTAGTCCAGATTGCAGTAGTACTACCACTTGAGCTACTTCTTTTGCCGTGGTATCCATTTTTCAAAGATTTTTCTTACTGGAGCTGTTCTGGTGTGACCTCTGCGATGTCTGGATAGCATATGACCCATAATTCATTGTTACCCCCCCCCTTTTTATACGTGTCCAGGGTGGCACAATTAGCGATCCCACTAATGAGTATTTCAGCACTTTTTTTTAAAGACGCCTGCATTTCGTGATCTTTGTTTTTACGGCAAAGAACGATTTGCGTTTTTAAAGGTTATTAATTGTGCTTTCAAATGATACTGCATTTGAGCTTCCTCCGTTGAATTTATTCAAAGTTCTGAGGCACCAATTGACACGAGTCGTTTTCTGCTCCTCAGACAATAAGTGAGGGATCCAACGGGAAAACAACTTTCGCACGCTTAATTGTTCCTGAAAAATGATTTGTATCTGACTCATTCCAATGCCCAAACACTCTTGAATCTCCCGATATGACACATGTCGGTCTTCCTTTATCAGCTGACGCACAGCATCGACGTTTTCTTGCGTGACTGCCGATTTTAGTCGACCTTCACGCACGTCGTCCGTGAGGGATAGACGGCCATGTTGAAATTCTGCAAACCACCTGTATATTGTCGTCTTTGAAGGTGCTTCATTACTAAAAGCAACAATCATCCGGTCTCCACATTGTTTTTGTGATAATCCACTTTTAAAGTCGTAATAAATCATAGCTCTTAAATTCATGCAGTGAACTGCTAAGACGGAAGATAAATATTACTTGACAGCGTACTGAAATGGTTGCTTGCGGTCTTGATTATGAAAGATTGTTGAACGCTTATAGTTATTTGTTACGAGGGAGGGCTGTTTGATAAGTCCTTTTAAAAAGTAATAAAATTTACACAATTTATAATTATTTCTCAACATTGTCTCCTGAAGTGTACGGTGAGAGGTATAATAACACCTCAAGAGTCTGGAGAAATACTGATGATTTATTGGTAAAATTGTACAGATTATATACAATGGTTTCTAGTCATTATCTGGGCTTAAGGTTAATGGTGTGGAACTAATGGTTTTGCATTGTCAGCGGAATTAATCTATAAAACTTAATAGAGGCTATAAAGTTTTATAGCATCGTTAAACTAATAATTAGAGAAGAGGTAGTATCAGCTGTTACATTGGTGACCTCATTACAGCTTTCCCCTTTTTTTTGAGACAATAAATGTAACAAAACAATTTTTGGCTTAGGTACCTATACTTAATTTACTTATGGCCATGGTATACATTATAGGTTCTTGAAATCTTTATGTTATCTGATTACAGTTTGATTTATGCTATGTTACAATACATGTTCCTTATATGGCTATCAGACATCAGGCACATCAAAGGATGGCCCACAGCCGCGTCGAACACGCTCACCCACTCGGGTGAACCCGCTACAGTCCGCATAGTTGAGAAGTAGAAAGAGATACCGTGACGAATACTAAAATTTAAACACATCAAAGATGCGTACTAGTGTGGCATCCAGGAAGAAAACTGACATGATGATTTAAAAGCAAAAATAAAACAATATAAAATAAAACGACTTCAGAAATCAGGAACAGTATAGTGAATAAATGAACCACAACACTTAGCATTACAATAATAAAATATATACAGGGTGTCCCGAAAGTACCACGCCACAGTGACACCGGAGGTAGGACAGCTCAAGAGGAACCTAACCAGCCTAACATGACCTCCGTAAAAGTTGCACGGTTTTCGAGTTATTAGCGAAATGAAGATTTTTAAGAATTTTCCCATTTGCTTTTACATTTTTAGTACCAGTATCGACTTGGACAGCTTTTAATAACAGTTTTTTATGTGTATCAAATCACGAATAGCTAATTTAGAAGTCTAAAGTGTTATTTTGTCAATAACTACTACAAGAATCTAAAAAAAGTTCGATTTATCTCGATTTAAATTGTCACAAAAACATTAATTTCAACTATGATCATCTGCCACAAAAAAAACATTAGAAACGAAACAAACAAGTAACGCCAATAAATTAGATACATTATGCAGATTCAGAAATGGTATAACACATGTATCTTACTACGAAAACTATAAGCATTTTTGTCATTTTAGTGATGCCTCATGGAACTAAAGCGGCTATTACATTATCCTAAATCTAGCATCCTAAATGAGTTAAGATCCTAATTTAGGAAGGTGTAATAACACTTAGCAAGTGCGTATCCTAGTTAGTATCCTAATTAGGAAGCAATGCCGTCCTAACTGAGTTAGCATTCTAGTTAGGAAAGGAGTTAGGAGGAACATTTAGCAAAGCATGGGTGATATTTAATTTCATCAATTTATTTCGCAGCAATAAATATTCTTTGACCCATGTCTTTCTACTTTTTTTATTTCTATGCTTGCAACAGCCAACGCTACTCCAAGACCGATTTTTTTGCTATTTCGATAGAACTGGAGCCATCGCACCCGACACGTCCGACGCCGTTGCAAACTGATTTAGTGACTGAATTTAGTGTAGTGTGATCAGGAGCTTCCTAGCTATCCCCTCCCTTGCAAGCCAGTTAGGATGACTAAATTTAGGATAATGTAATACCCGCTTAACCTAAGACTTGAGCTTCGAAAGCAGTCACTAAGTGCTACAAAAATGTTGTGGACAGCGGTTTTGCAAAATATCATGAGGGCTAATTTGTCACTCTTTTGAACGTTAACTTATTTTAATTTCAATGGGCCGCACAGTGGGGTAATTTGCATTTCTAGCCGGCCAAAATTATTTTTGTTGATTTTATTATTAAATAATTGGTTTTATAAATGATGTATATAGAAACAAGTTCATTTTTGCAATAAAAATTGTTTTGTTATTAAATAATGACAAATAATAAACACATTATTACTTTTAAGTTTATAGAAATCTTACACAAAATGTAACTTGGGGTTGGGTTTTGCCAAACAACTTTTTTTGAATTTACACCACATAGTAATTGTAGTGGAACTATGCAACTTTGAAAAATGTTTGAATCTGAGGCATCATCGTGCTGCATTTTTTGTTTGAATTGAGATTGTTGTGACCCATCACATCCCCATTTGCAAATGAGTTCCAAAGAATGACGTTCTTCTTGATTTAAGCATTTTATCACGTCTTCCAAATACGTCAGTAGTCTGGTCGCGGTGTGATCCAGTAAATCTTGGAGATTGATTTCACTGCAGGTTTCTGTTACGCGATATGATTCCTTTGGTGGATAGCAATCTCCCTTAGCTTTTTGTAGAACACTATAACTGGGGTAAAACTTTTTATTAGTGCTCCTTATGATCTCATATTGTGACCTGGATAGGTCTGCTTCCGTAAACATTGATAGTGCTTTTAGAGGTGTAAGTCGAGGTTTATTATCACCCTGGGATTTTAGAAATGTTTTCTTGTATTTACCGGCTCGCTTAGGTGATTTTGTGATTGCATTGAGCATTTGCGATACATTTCTATTACCAGCAGTTTGCAAACTACTTTTCGTAGCATGTACCAACATTTCTTTTCCGACCGATTTCCGTAGTTCCACTGTTTGTCTCCTCTTGCTTCTTTCAGATAATTCACAAAATGGTTTTAGTGGACGACCACAAGCGGCACGCTTTATTGTACGTTTCGGTATTTCAAATGTTCCTTGCAACCATTGAGCATTATCCTTTAAGAACCTTTCTTGAACTCTGGATGCTTTTAACCACCTTTTTTTAAGTTCGCTCTTTAAATGTGTAATTTTGTGCTTTAAATCCTTTTTTTCATCTTCAGAATAATCTTCGTGACTCAAGATATGGTATTCTAAATAGTTCAGTTTTTCTTCGAATGTCTTCAAATTCTGTTGTTGTATCTTATCAAACAGACTTTTTCTAGTGACTACTCTGTTATTAGAGCTACCAGGTGATCCTAAAACAAAATAAAAATATAATTTAGACGAAAAAAATAAAAGTTGATTTTTTGTCATTTTCGACGGCCACTAAATAACAGGTTGGCTTGAGAAAAAGAGCACATATGTGCACCCAATTACTTTAATTTTACAATTAGGAAAATAAATTCCATATTATCACATAAAAATTATTACCGGGGAGGACCCGGGAGCAGAACTAAAACCCTTAACAATGTTGTGAAATCGTAAAAAATATAATGAAAAGGGTCTTCTGTTTATAACCACATTTCAAAACCATAACTTTAGAGAAAGTACGTAAAATTTACGAAAAAGTATGTCTTCTTACCTGAATCATCGTTTTCCATCATTACTTTCAATATAACACTTCACAAACGAATAATATTCAAATGTTAATGTACGCGTTCAGAATGATGCCAATAAGCGATTCGTGCACTCTAAAGGACGACCAACTTTCGACTGACGGGAACCGGGTGCAGATAAGGTAACAGGGCGGGGCGATGGTTATCCATTGTTCGGCAACTACCTGGCTTACGGTAGGTACTTGTTTTTACTATCATAGTTGAATGTCAAGTTTCGGACTTTTGGCCGGCTACAAATGCAAATTACCCCACAGTGGGCCGGATAAAATGGCAATGAAAATAAAAACAGATTTTTTTTCATTCATTTATTGTAAACTTAATTAGGTTACATTACAATAAGTGTTCAAATTGTCTCCCATGGACTCGAATGCACAAAAAACATCTTTTCACTATGGTTTGTATAATTTGTAATGACGCTCAATAGAAGATATGAGGTTGAAAAGTAATATATTATTTATTGTAAAATTCAAGTACCTAAGGATAATTAATCAGAAAACAAACAAACGAAAGAACTTACAAAAACACTTAAAACTACACTAATCTAACAAACCGCTACCAGTGGGCATTGTTCCTAAAATGCTGGCAGCATTGCCACGTTGAATGGCAATGCTTAATCTTTGTGCCAAGTACAGACCAGCATTTTTGTCACGTGATGCGTCGATCAGGCGCTTTGATAAATCTTTAAAAATACGGTGTGCTCCTGGTCCCCACGGTCCTAAAGTTTCGACCCCAAAAGGCTCAAATATGTAACTTCTATCAAGTTGACTGTATTTGCGCCTTTTGAGGGTCTCCGCTGATTCCGCCGCGAAACAAGCCCTAGTACTTGTTCCGGGAAGATGTGACGGCGCAAGGGTGTCCACGCAAGTGGCATCCCAAACCAACGGCCTGCCCAACTTCCACGGAACAAGAGTCATCCCATCAGGTCTTTTACCATCATCGCGCATGAGGCCATTTGGTTCCAAAATAGCCGCGCAATTGGCGGTGGTAAAAGCCCGACGGAGGACATCATTAATGCTAGAGTGACGGGAAAATCTACCAGCACTTCGCGTACAGCATAGACCGTGGTGACCAAGCCGATCGACGCTAGCGCCACACTGGCAGCGGTGAGGAGCACAACATTGTGCACCCAAGCGGAGTGAGGTTGCAACTCTAAATGTTGATGAATCTAACAAGGTTCCTGTGTTCGGCGATGGAAGCGTCTGTAGCCACAAACCCGATTCCCACACTCCGACCGCTAGGAGACGGGCACGATCTGCGGAGCCGTTGCACGTTTGTAAAAGTTGATTCCGTACTTGCTCGCAGATCGGTCCGTCCCACAGCCTCTGAGAAGAAAGAGTTTTTGGGAGCTCAGAGTTTGGACAAGCCAAAACCCATGTGTCTTGGGCCTCATTAAAATGTGGTATGAAATAATTTGAAAAAGATTAGGAAAGAATTTTTGCAATTAAATTTTGAGTACTATGTACTGAGGACAGAAACGCGGGCAAAGCGATTCCAGAAACCGAATTAGGGTTGGTGTACTCAGGAAAAATTACCTCCCTCAATAGAGGAATTCTCAAGTGAGGAGGAACATCAACAATGGGTTTGTTCGTAGCAACCATCTGCCTCTGAATAGTAACTGGTCCCCAACTTACTGAAGACCTGCCCCAAGCCCTTCTGTAATATGACCTACACTCCTCCCTGGGGCTCCTCAAGAGGATATCAGCCACCCTTTTATTTTCATCTGACATAATCTCACTTTGACTTACCCACCAATCTATGCTTTTAACACTAGCTAAGATCCTATTGTACTTGTGCGAGTCTTCAGCTTGATCTTTAGTCTGGCACAAGATTTTTTTTGGGATTTTATATTTAGCACACAAATCTTTGTCCACAGAGATTGGATACTTTCTGCCCATAGTTACCATAGTTGAAGCTAGAGGATTAGGGTCCTTAGTGCATTTAGATGCTCTATCTATAAGCTTCGTGTGATATAAGTTTTTTCTACAAATTATATCTATAGACTTTTGTTTGAGGCCTCTTATTTTCCCTATCATGTTAAGGAATACTTTTTTGTTGCTGTTGACTGCATCGGCTGGGTCGTCCATATCAAGTTTTATTAAATAGGATCTGTTCATACTTGCAATCAAGTTGTTAGTCTGCACTGTCAGGTATGCCAGTCTGATAATAATCAAATCAGTGACAACCTACAATCTTTTTGGAAAACTGAAGAAGTTCCAGAAATATTCAAAGAAAATTCTTCAGAAAATGACTTGTGTGAGGAAATATTTCAGGACACCGTTCAATTGAATAACAACAAGTTTCAAGTTGACTTACCACTTAAGGTCTTCGCACATTATAACAACTCCACGCCAACGCGGCAACAACTCTACTAACACTCTCGATGAGTAGTCAACTAGTTGATCCACCCAATGGTCACTAGTGGACAACGCGGTGTCAACGAGTGGACAACGCGGTGCCAACGAGTGGACAACGCGGTGCCAACGAGTGGGTAATGCGTATTCAACAGACAACTCGTCTAACCTCAGTTTTCGGTTGAATTTTGTCCAAAGAAGTCGTGTTGCTTATGAAATGTCGAACTTTACATTCAGTGAACTGGCGATTATAGCTATTATACTTGATAATGAAAATGAACGAAACAGCAGGAAAAGAAGATATTGGGTACATGATATGTTGCGACAAAGGAAATCAGAAGGGGAATATTGGAATATCCGGAAACGTGTGCTAGATGACGAAGAAAAATTCTATATCTATTTCCGTATGCCGAGATACTTGTTTTATTATATACTTAATATTATTGAGGACGACATCTACAAAAGAAACACGCGATTTAGAGAAGCTGTATCACCGGAAGAAAAGCTGGCAGTGACATTAAGGTAAGCAATAAGAAACTTTTTTATAATTTATATGTATTTATTTATATATCAAGTTAAAGGATAAATCAAAGCAAAGCAATTTTACTTTAGTTGTGTTAAGAAGAACCATCAACCCTCGATTCTTCCATAGGCGTTGTATTTTGCTGTTGGGTGCTAGCGGTGCTACTACCGGTAGTACCTGCATTTAGGTTTTGAGTTGTGTAGCCAGAAGTTCCTGGTGCAAAAAAATCTTCATAGTAACAGTTTCGATTATTTTGCAGTTCTTGTATTTCAGCTTCCGAAACTAAATTAAAAATTCTTGACTTTAAAAGTGCTTGATTATAGGTAGATAATTTTTTTACTGTGCTAGAAATACTTAAAAAAAATTTATCCATTTCGTCATTCTGCTTTCCATCTTCATCGTTTTTGTTTTTTAATAAATATTCCATTAAGACCGCCGATGCACTTGTTTCTTGCAATTTCTTTCGTTTTGTCGTTTTTGGAATGTCAGGAAACACTGATCTAGATGATTCGTACATAGACACCGAAGATTCAGGACGCTCCGAGGTAATTGACGAGTCTTGAGATTCTTCATTATTAGTCACATTGGCAAGAATTTCCGCAGCAGATAAGCTATTTTCATCATCACCATCATCTGTGTTGTCCACTGACGTCACTGTAGACCGTTCTTTATAATGTGGTAATAAAAAAGACATTTCAGTTTCATATTGCCATTTTTTATTAGTATTAGCACTCTGACCACTTTTAGTTGCTTTCTTTTTAATGGCTCTTCTATGATATTCCCTTAAGTTTTGCCATATCTTCTTACATTCTGACGCTGTAACAAAATAATATAAATATAAAGAAAAATTGGTTGTTTCAGGTACTTGATTAGTGGCTGTTCATTTAGGACTATGAGTTCAAGCTTTCGGTTAGGCGAAAGTACCATCCGGTCGATATTAAAAGATGTGTGCAATGCGATTATAAATACAATGAAGGGGAAGTTCATGCCCACACCTACTACCGAAGACTGGAAAAGAATCGCAGATGGTTTCAATAAAAAATGGAATTTTCCAAACTGTATAGGTGCCATCGACGGCAAACATGTAAACATAATTGCCCCTCCTAGCAGCGGCTCGCTATTTTTTAATTATAAAAAACACTTCTCTATCGTCCTCATGGCTATCGTCGATGATAAATACAGATTTATAGCTGTCGATATAGGGGCCTATGGCAGGAATAGTGATGGCGGAATTTTGGCATCGTCAAGATTAGGAAGAGCGATTGAAATGAATACATTTAATATTCCAACTGACACACCATTACCTGGTACTGAAATAATAATGCCACATGTTTTTGTAGCCGACGAAGCGTTTCCTTTAAAAAAGAATTTATTGCGACCATATCCACGTTCAAGTGGCATTTCAGAAAAGGAAAGAATATACAATAATCGCTTATCGCGAGCTCGCAGAGTAGTTGAAAACGCGTTCGGCATCTTATATCAAAAATTTGGAATTTATAATAAGAATTTGCATTTACACCCAAAATATGTTGATATTGTGGTCTTTGCGACGTGTATTTTACACAATGTCATGCGGTGTTATAATATAACATCCGATGATGAAGTCAACACAAGGCAGAGTTCGGCCAATAATGATGATGAACAGAGATTACTAAGTACACTTCCAGAAGATATAAGTGAATCTTCGGCATCTGCTTTTGAAACGCGTGATATGTTTGCAACTTATTTTCAATCTCCCGAAGGACGAGTTCCGTGGCAGCATTTAATATAGATCATGGATAATTAATATGTAATAATCATAAGAAGTTGGTTATAATATTATTGGCTTATTAAGAATATTAAACAAGTTTCTATACTAAGGTGGGATTTTATTACTGATTACCTATATTAAATAAACGTAAGGCACTTTATTATAACATACAGAAACCCAAAATAAAAAATATATGACGTAGATTTAATATTTTATGTCAGTAAATTCTGGGATTTTATATTACTGTATGTGAAAAAACTAATTTTTACGATAAACCAAGATTTTTCGAGTGTCCAAGTAGAAAATCGTAGGTACTGTTAACTGTACAATAACATACCTACTTTTTGGATGTAACAGGTTGAATTAAATTTTCTCAAAATGTACTTTAATGAAATGACTTATAAGTTTTAACATTACTTTTAATATCTATTAGAATCACACATATTTATTGGTTCGATAGCTGAATTTCTGTAGATTATGGCAAAATCAATAACTCAATACCAACACTGAAAACGTCACAAATAGAAATTAATTATGTTAAAAATTCCTACCTGGTTGCGACAATACAATAGCGATTTCATTCCATGCCTTTTCCTTCTTATGTACGTCACTATATTTCGAATCACTAAGGTCGTATAGTAGCGGATATTTTCGCACTTCTTCTATCAACTTTTCTTTCTGCATGATTTTCGAAAAATATCACCGTATACCGCTTATCAACGTGCACTCCGTCCTTCGATTCCATAGTGAATGATGGCGGGCGGGGGGAAGGCACGGGGCGGACGGGTGGGCTGGCAAATGGTTGCCCGTCACGCGTCAGTCGCAAACGCATAGTCGTTGCGTGGACAACGTGTGGTCGTTGCGTGGACAACGTGTGGTCGTTGCGTGGACGACGTGTGGTCATTGCGTGACAAACGTGTCGGGGTTGACCTTTAGTGTACGATGCGTAGGCCACTCGTTGTACACTACTTATAATCATTTTTTGAAATTAAACCTTGAACATATGACACAGGGCTTAAATTTCAATGTCTAGCATAGAGTCGAGTCGCCGGTGAGTTGTTATAATGTGCGAAGACCTTTAAATTACCACTAGAACAGATCAATGGCACACTAGGTAAATCATTTGAGCTTGCTTTAAACAGATTTTCAAACTTAGAAAAAAAATTGGCCAGGTTTCCAAATTTGCTTAAAAAATATAAAGAGTTCATTCATGAATACCTTGAACTAGGTCATGGCCACTATGTGGACATCGATACCATTGATTTCAACAAGGATGCTATATACTTCTTACCACATCACGCTATATTTAACGAAAATAGTAAATCTACTAAGACTAGGGTTGTCTTTGATGGACCAATGTTGACTAAAAAAAAATTTTCACTAAACCATGTCTTGCTAAATGGTGCTCTGCTGCAAAAGGAGCTATTCCAGATAATGCTTTTGTTTCGTTTGGGCAATTACACTATCACGACCGATATTCGACGCATGTTTAGGGCTGTCACTATGAACCCTATGCACACTTCACTTCAAAATATATTATGGCGTGACAATCCCAATGAACCTATACGTTGCATTCGCTTGGACACGGTTACTTACGGTTTGAAGAGTTCAACATTCTTGGCCACAAGGTGTTTATTTGAGCTTGCATCGCGATATGTGCATGAATATCCATTAGCAGCCTTCATAATCCGAAACTGTAGTTATGTTGATGACGTTTTGTACGCAAATTCCGACATAAATACAGTTCTCGAGGCAAAGCGACAATTGCGTCAATTACTTATGCTTGGGGGGTTTCATACACACAAGTGGTCTTCCAATCATACGCACATTCTGTCAGATATACCTCCAACTGAGCAACACTTAGATGAGCTTGACATGCAAAAAGATGATCAAAAATTAAAAGCGTTAGGCTTAACAATTGATAATAAAAGAGATTGTTTTACCATCTCATGTCCAGAGACATATAACAATCAGTCAGTCACAAAAAGGGATATTTTAAGTTACATATCAAAGTTTTACGACCCGATGGGCTTTGTAAGTCCTATTATTGTTAAAGCAAAAGCTCTAATGCAGAGGTTATGTACAGAGCAAATTGATTGGGATGCGACGCCATCTGACGCTTTAACAAATGAGTGGTTGCAATTTGCACAAGGTTTGTCTAGCATGGACCCCATTTTCTTAACCCTGCGTCTGTGGCGCGGAGCGAAATTTACATACCGTCGTCTGTGGTTGTTTAGGATCCTGTCTTTACTACTGTATGCGGCGCGGATCGAAATTTAGAGACCGTCGTCTGTGGCAGTTTATGACAATTTCGCACGCGATCCGCCGGCGTTTAGTATATGTTGAAAAAATAACTTTTTTTGTATGAAACATACAATTGTAGCGGTTGTTATCGAAATGAATATAAATTTGCTTGTTTGTTAACAATAATATATACCACGAAACTAAATACTTAATTTTTGCGAGAGGTTTGAATCCGATGTTTGGTCAAAATTATACACGCATGAATAAAAACCACTTTTTGAAATGTATTCTTGTACTTTTTTCTATTTTTCCGCATTACCCCGTAGGGATGAACTACTAGGCAATCTATTTCAGTGAAATAAATACGCTGAAAACATAGCAGTACAAGAATATCTCACTTTGAAATTTGAAATTGAGAAGTCGGTCATTCGCCATTTTGCATGTTTTGTGACCCCGGTTTTCACAATGATTTACGTGTGAAAACTTAGCGTATTGTAATGTTTGTTGGTAACTTACCTAGAAAATCTATTTATATTTGCATACACATCAAAAAACACATCAATGTATGCAGAAAAACCTATTTTTTCACTGATAAATGCAAAGAAACCGGTATACGGTAAGCTTGACTTTATAACTGATTTACTCAACCAATCATTGACCCTGCTCAAATAGCGGGATGTAACCATAGACTGGAGAAACAGAGCTTTTCAAGGATGTGTCACACTGCCTATACTTTACATTGAATGAATAATAAAATAACAGAAAAACTGCGAAGTTTATAATGTCCATTACCTCCTCCAATGAAATCTGCCCATGTGTGTGTGAGCATTTCATAAACGTTCTCTGTGCATGATAAGGATCCTACCTTGGTGGTTCACCTGTTGTCTGTGCATGATAAGGATCCTAACTTGGTAGTTTATCGGTTGTCTGTGTATGTTGAGGATCCTAACAAGGTTGTTTATCCGCTGTCTGTGAATGATACGGATCCTGTCATACAAAGGGTGTTTTATTTTAGGAATGGTAAATTGGTACACATTTTTGTCAATTAGATTTTTTCTGTTCATTTATTATGTACTGTATTGTATTACATACAGGACTTTTATCACAAGCTAAAGTGCATGGTGAATTCTGCCTATAGCACTGAGCGGCTTTTTTCTATGGATTCGCTTGATACGTTTTAACGGAAAAACTCAACAAAAACACAGTTGCGGGCGAAAGAAAAGAACCAGTTTTATTATAATATAATGATATAATTATGCACAGTTGTTGTATACATTTTGTCATCCGACGAAAAATCAGAAAAGGTAGTCGAAATCAACGCATAGGTATAATTAAGGTCAGTGTGCCTAATTCTGTCGTAGGGGTAATTCCGTCTATCGCGTGACACATGTGACAGTAAAAATGTCACTAAAAATATAGTTTCTGATGCACACAAAAAAGTACTTTAAAAAAGAACACATTGGCTTCAAATCCACTCCATAGGGCACGGCTGCTTTGGGCCGCAGCGCGCGCCGGCGCGCGGCCGGCCGGCGTCGAAAGAGGCGCCCCTTGAGGGAAGAAGCAAAACAAGGAAGAAGTAGGTAGTGCGTCTGTAAAAGCTATTGCAAATGCGCCGGCTTTGCTTAAAAGCAAGCAACAGAAAATCCAGGGTTTAAATTAATTATTATTAATTCAAAATTAAATAAAATTGCATCTGTCAAATATTTTGAAGTCAAGTTTTTTTTTTTTTTCGTAGGACAGTCCCCCAATGTGGTGCCCAATCGAGGCACGGATGCACTCCGCGGCCGACGGGCCTCGAAACTGAGACACAAAGACTCAGAAAAGGTCTTAGGCAAATCCGAAGATTGCCTAGCATTCAGGCGGGCATAACTGCCACGCTCCACCTTGAAGCAGACTTGCAGGGAATTCGCACCCGCAATTTTGGGGACACCGCGAACGCGGACTCCCTCGTAGACACTAGCCAAAATTAGAGTAGTTTGATCCTCCAATTGCGCACCAACTCGGGTCCGATTTATGGGCACGATACCCTTGGCCCCGGTTACCATTATGATGGACCTTGTGCCATCAAATTTTCCTGCGTCGTCCTTCGGCCCAACCGTCATTGAGCCAAAGAACTCTTCATTAATTCCTTCATAGTTATAGGTCCAGGCAGAGAGCAAGAACTTGCCCTCGCTATCAAAGTACGCACTCTTAGTAGCATACACCTTTGCAACAATATGTTGCGGAACACGCCGCCTGAAATCAGCCGGCTTCCTCCTATCCTCTCTCTTCTCCTTTTCATCAGAACAATGCGCCAGCACTGACGTCGCAGCCGGCCGCGAGGGGCGGGCGAGCGCCCGCGTCGCACCATACTGGAGCGTCTGCCTGACTAATTGCGTGACAGTACCAATCTGTTGACAGATCTCATCTCAAAGCAATCTAATCGGACGGTAGTGAAAACACATTAATACTTGATAAAATGCCCCTGGAGCCTCTCTCTTTCACGACCAACTTAATGGCTTCAATTAGCTTAATCCGGTCAAGGTCCTTGTTCAAGTAGAACTGCGGACTAACGTTCTCTAATGCCTCGACACTCAAGGCGCGAGAATAAGCATATTCTTTCTGCCACTTTCTGGCGATCAGATCGCAAGCACATTCATAGAAGATTAGACTGATGTGAAAACCGACCTCTCAAATTGATGTACTTGAAGTTCACTGTAGACGTTGACCTATTTGTAACCACTGAGAGGTTCTGTTGGTTTGTTAGTTCTTTGGAGATTGAACTGGCGGGAACAGGGCAAGTTGTGAACTCGTCTTCTGTGTGCTCTAATGATGAAGTTCTTTCATATAAAGCTTTAAGCCACAAATACTCAGGTTCAGTCCTCGACATTACGCTGTCTAGAAGATTGAGATGATTCATGCCTGAGATTGTGCAACTTCTGAAGATTTCTCTGATATCCTCTACACTTATTTTGGAGATTCTAGCCTCATGTATTAAGCATCTAATAAAGTTCTTCAGTTCCTTATGTGGAAAGTCTGTCCGGTCAGTGTGTTCCTGGTGATAGTCCACCACTATAAGATTGTTGTGTATTAGTGCATGTTTTATATTGGTGTCTGCCTTAGGTAAACCTGGAACTACTGGCAAATATTTTTCTTGTGGGTGCATACTATTAATTAATATGCGAGTCTGTCTGGACAAACTCATTTTGGATTCTATTGACATACTGAATATTTCTTTGGCCTTTCTTATGGTGGTTTGAGAAAGAGCCGAATTAGGGTTGGTGTACTCAGGAAAAATTACCTCCCTCAATAGAGGAATTCTCAAGTGAGGAGGAACATCAACAATGGGTTTGTTCGTAGCAACCATCTGCCTCTGAATAGTAACTGGTCCCCAACTTACTGAAGACCTGCCCCAAGCCCTTCTGTAATATGACCTACACTCCTCCCTGGGGCTCCTCAAGAGGATATCAGCCACCCTTTTATTTTCATCTGACATAATCTCACTTTGACTTACCCACCAATCTATGCTTTTAACACTAGCTAAGATCCTATTGTACTTGTGCGAGTCTTCAGCTTGATCTTTAGTCTGGCACAAGATTTTTTTTGGGATTTTATATTTAGCACACAAATCTTTGTCCACAGAGATTGGATACTTTCTGCCCATAGTTACCATAGTTGAAGCTAGAGGATTAGGGTCCTTAGTGCATTTAGATGCTCTATCTATAAGCTTCGTGTGATATAAGTTTTTTCTACAAATTATATCTATAGACTTTTGTTTGAGGCCTCTTATTTTCCCTATCATGTTAAGGAATACTTTTTTGTTGCTGTTGACTGCATCGGCTGGGTCGTCCATATCAAGTTTTATTAAATAGGATCTGTTCATACTTGCAATCAAGTTGTTAGTCTGCACTGTCAGGTATGCCAGTCTGATAATAATCAAATCAGTGACAACCTACAATCTTTTTGGAAAACTGAAGAAGTTCCAGAAATATTCAAAGAAAATTCTTCAGAAAATGACTTGTGTGAGGAAATATTTCAGGACACCGTTCAATTGAATAACAACAAGTTTCAAGTTGACTTACCACTTAAATTACCACTAGAACAGATCAATGGCACACTAGGTAAATCATTTGAGCTTGCTTTAAACAGATTTTCAAACTTAGAAAAAAAATTGGCCAGGTTTCCAAATTTGCTTAAAAAATATAAAGAGTTCATTCATGAATACCTTGAACTAGGTCATGGCCACTATGTGGACATCGATACCATTGATTTCAACAAGGATGCTATATACTTCTTACCACATCACGCTATATTTAACGAAAATAGTAAATCTACTAAGACTAGGGTTGTCTTTGATGGATCAATGTTGACTAAAAAAAAATTTTCACTAAACCATGTCTTGCTAAATGGTGCTCTGCTGCAAAAGGAGCTATTCCAGATAATGCTTTTGTTTCGTTTGGGCAATTACACTATCACGACCGATATTCGACGCATGTTTAGGGCTGTCACTATGAACCCTATGCACACTTCACTTCAAAATATATTATGGCGTGACAATCCCAATGAACCTATACGTTGCATTCGCTTGGACACGGTTACTTACGGTTTGAAGAGTTCAACATTCTTGGCCACAAGGTGTTTATTTGAGCTTGCATCGCGATATGTGCATGAATATCCATTAGCAGCCTTCATAATCCGAAACTGTAGTTATGTTGATGACGTTTTGTACGCAAATTCCGACATAAATACAGTTCTCGAGGCAAAGCGACAATTGCGTCAATTACTTATGCTTGGGGGGTTTCATACACACAAGTGGTCTTCCAATCATACGCACATTCTGTCAGATATACCTCCAACTGAGCAACACTTAGATGAGCTTGACATGCAAAAAGATGATCAAAAATTAAAAGCGTTAGGCTTAACAATTGATAATAAAAGAGATTGTTTTACCATCTCATGTCCAGAGACATATAACAATCAGTCAGTCACAAAAAGGGATATTTTAAGTTACATATCAAAGTTTTACGACCCGATGGGCTTTGTAAGTCCTATTATTGTTAAAGCAAAAGCTCTAATGCAGAGGTTATGTACAGAGCAAATTGATTGGGATGCGACGCCATCTGACGCTTTAACAAATGAGTGGTTGCAATTTGCACAAGGTTTGTCTAGCATGGACCCCATTTTCTTAACCCTGCGTCTGTGGCGCGGAGCGAAATTTACATACCGTCGTCTGTGGTTGTTTAGGATCCTGTCTTTACTACTGTATGCGGCGCGGATCGAAATTTAGAGACCGTCGTCTGTGGCAGTTTATGACAATTTCGCACGCGATCCGCCGGCGTTTAGTATATGTTGAAAAAATAACTTTTTTTGTATGAAACATACAATTGTAGCGGTTGTTATCGAAATGAATATAAATTTGCTTGTTTGTTAACAATAATATATACCACGAAACTAAATACTTAATTTTTGCGAGAGGTTTGAATCCGATGTTTGGTCAAAATTATACACGCATGAATAAAAACCACTTTTTGAAATGTATTCTTGTACTTTTTTCTATTTTTCCGCATTACCCCGTAGGGATGAACTACTAGGCAATCTATTTCAGTGAAATAAATACGCTGAAAACATAGCAGTACAAGAATATCTCACTTTGAAATTTGAAATTGAGAAGTCGGTCATTCGCCATTTTGCATGTTTTGTGACCCCGGTTTTCACAATGATTTACGTGTGAAAACTTAGCGTATTGTAATGTTTGTTGGTAACTTACCTAGAAAATCTATTTATATTTGCATACACATCAAAAAACACATCAATGTATGCAGAAAAACCTATTTTTTCACTGATAAATGCAAAGAAACCGGTATACGGTAAGCTTGACTTTATAACTGATTTACTCAACCAATCATTGACCCTGCTCAAATAGCGGGATGTAACCATAGACTGGAGAAACAGAGCTTTTCAAGGATGTGTCACACTGCCTATACTTTACATTGAATGAATAATAAAATAACAGAAAAACTGCGAAGTTTATAATGTCCATTACCTCCTCCAATGAAATCTGCCCATGTGTGTGTGAGCATTTCATAAACGTTCTCTGTGCATGATAAGGATCCTACCTTGGTGGTTCACCTGTTGTCTGTGCATGATAAGGATCCTAACTTGGTAGTTTATCGGTTGTCTGTGTATGTTGAGGATCCTAACAAGGTTGTTTATCCGCTGTCTGTGAATGATACGGATCCTGTCATACAAAGGGTGTTTTATTTTAGGAATGGTAAATTGGTACACATTTTTGTCAATTAGATTTTTTCTGTTCATTTATTATGTACTGTATTGTATTACATACAGGACTTTTATCACAAGCTAAAGTGCATGGTGAATTCTGCCTATAGCACTGAGCGGCTTTTTTCTATGGATTCGCTTGATACGTTTTAACGGAAAAACTCAACAAAAACACAGTTGCGGGCGAAAGAAAAGAACCAGTTTTATTATAATATAATGATATAATTATGCACAGTTGTTGTATACATTTTGTCATCCGACGAAAAATCAGAAAAGGTAGTCGAAATCAACGCATAGGTATAATTAAGGTCAGTGTGCCTAATTCTGTCGTAGGGGTAATTCCGTCTATCGCGTGACACATGTGACAGTAAAAATGTCACTAAAAATATAGTTTCTGATGCACACAAAAAAGTACTTTAAAAAAGAACACATTGGCTTCAAATCCACTCCATAGGGCACGGCTGCTTTGGGCCGCAGCGCGCGCCGGCGCGCGGCCGGCCGGCGTCGAAAGAGGCGCCCCTTGAGGGAAGAAGCAAAACAAGGAAGAAGTAGGTAGTGCGTCTGTAAAAGCTATTGCAAATGCGCCGGCTTTGCTTAAAAGCAAGCAACAGAAAATCCAGGGTTTAAATTAATTATTATTAATTCAAAATTAAATAAAATTGCATCTGTCAAATATTTTGAAGTCAAGTTTTTTTTTTTTTTCGTAGGACAGTCCCCCAATGTGGTGCCCAATCGAGGCACGGATGCACTCCGCGGCCGACGGGCCTCGAAACTGAGACACAAAGACTCAGAAAAGGTCTTAGGCAAATCCGAAGATTGCCTAGCATTCAGGCGGGCATAACTGCCACGCTCCACCTTGAAGCAGACTTGCAGGGAATTCGCACCCGCAATTTTGGGGACACCGCGAACGCGGACTCCCTCGTAGACACTAGCCAAAATTAGAGTAGTTTGATCCTCCAATTGCGCACCAACTCGGGTCCGATTTATGGGCACGATACCCTTGGCCCCGGTTACCATTATGATGGACCTTGTGCCATCAAATTTTCCTGCGTCGTCCTTCGGCCCAACCGTCATTGAGCCAAAGAACTCTTCATTAATTCCTTCATAGTTATAGGTCCAGGCAGAGAGCAAGAACTTGCCCTCGCTATCAAAGTACGCACTCTTAGTAGCATACACCTTTGCAACAATATGTTGCGGAACACGCCGCCTGAAATCAGCCGGCTTCCTCCTATCCTCTCTCTTCTCCTTTTCATCAGAACAATGCGCCAGCACTGACGTCGCAGCCGGCCGCGAGGGGCGGGCGAGCGCCCGCGTCGCACCATACTGGAGCGTCTGCCTGACTAATTGCGTGACAGTACCAATCTGTTGACAGATCTCATCTCAAAGCAATCTAATCGGACGGTAGTGAAAACACATTAATACTTGATAAAATGCCCCTGGAGCCTCTCTCTTTCACGACCAACTTAATGGCTTCAATTAGCTTAATCCGGTCAAGGTCCTTGTTCAAGTAGAACTGCGGACTAACGTTCTCTAATGCCTCGACACTCAAGGCGCGAGAATAAGCATATTCTTTCTGCCACTTTCTGGCGATCAGATCGCAAGCACATTCATAGAAGATTAGACTGATGTGAAAACCGACCTCTCAAATTGATGTACTTGAAGTTCACTGTAGACGTTGACCTATTTGTAACCACTGAGAGGTTCTGTTGGTTTGTTAGTTCTTTGGAGATTGAACTGGCGGGAACAGGGCAAGTTGTGAACTCGTCTTCTGTGTGCTCTAATGATGAAGTTCTTTCATATAAAGCTTTAAGCCACAAATACTCAGGTTCAGTCCTCGACATTACGCTGTCTAGAAGATTGAGATGATTCATGCCTGAGATTGTGCAACTTCTGAAGATTTCTCTGATATCCTCTACACTTATTTTGGAGATTCTAGCCTCATGTATTAAGCATCTAATAAAGTTCTTCAGTTCCTTATGTGGAAAGTCTGTCCGGTCAGTGTGTTCCTGGTGATAGTCCACCACTATAAGATTGTTGTGTATTAGTGCATGTTTTATATTGGTGTCTGCCTTAGGTAAACCTGGAACTACTGGCAAATATTTTTCTTGTGGGTGCATACTATTAATTAATATGCGAGTCTGTCTGGACAAACTCATTTTGGATTCTATTGACATACTGAATATTTCTTTGGCCTTTCTTATGGTGGTTTGAGAAAGAGCCGAATTAGGGTTGGTGTACTCAGGAAAAATTACCTCCCTCAATAGAGGAATTCTCAAGTGAGGAGGAACATCAACAATGGGTTTGTTCGTAGCAACCATCTGCCTCTGAATAGTAACTGGTCCCCAACTTACTGAAGACCTGCCCCAAGCCCTTCTGTAATATGACCTACACTCCTCCCTGGGGCTCCTCAAGAGGATATCAGCCACCCTTTTATTTTCATCTGACATAATCTCACTTTGACTTACCCACCAATCTATGCTTTTAACACTAGCTAAGATCCTATTGTACTTGTGCGAGTCTTCAGCTTGATCTTTAGTCTGGCACAAGATTTTTTTTGGGATTTTATATTTAGCACACAAATCTTTGTCCACAGAGATTGGATACTTTCTGCCCATAGTTACCATAGTTGAAGCTAGAGGATTAGGGTCCTTAGTGCATTTAGATGCTCTATCTATAAGCTTCGTGTGATATAAGTTTTTTCTACAAATTATATCTATAGACTTTTGTTTGAGGCCTCTTATTTTCCCTATCATGTTAAGGAATACTTTTTTGTTGCTGTTGACTGCATCGGCTGGGTCGTCCATATCAAGTTTTATTAAATAGGATCTGTTCATACTTGCAATCAAGTTGTTAGTCTGCACTGTCAGGTATGCCAGTCTGATAATAATCAAATCAGTGACAACCTACAATCTTTTTGGAAAACTGAAGAAGTTCCAGAAATATTCAAAGAAAATTCTTCAGAAAATGACTTGTGTGAGGAAATATTTCAGGACACCGTTCAATTGAATAACAACAAGTTTCAAGTTGACTTACCACTTAAATTACCACTAGAACAGATCAATGGCACACTAGGTAAATCATTTGAGCTTGCTTTAAACAGATTTTCAAACTTAGAAAAAAAATTGGCCAGGTTTCCAAATTTGCTTAAAAAATATAAAGAGTTCATTCATGAATACCTTGAACTAGGTCATGGCCACTATGTGGACATCGATACCATTGATTTCAACAAGGATGCTATATACTTCTTACCACATCACGCTATATTTAACGAAAATAGTAAATCTACTAAGACTAGGGTTGTCTTTGATGGATCAATGTTGACTAAAAAAAAATTTTCACTAAACCATGTCTTGCTAAATGGTGCTCTGCTGCAAAAGGAGCTATTCCAGATAATGCTTTTGTTTCGTTTGGGCAATTACACTATCACGACCGATATTCGACGCATGTTTAGGGCTGTCACTATGAACCCTATGCACACTTCACTTCAAAATATATTATGGCGTGACAATCCCAATGAACCTATACGTTGCATTCGCTTGGACACGGTTACTTACGGTTTGAAGAGTTCAACATTCTTGGCCACAAGGTGTTTATTTGAGCTTGCATCGCGATATGTGCATGAATATCCATTAGCAGCCTTCATAATCCGAAACTGTAGTTATGTTGATGACGTTTTGTACGCAAATTCCGACATAAATACAGTTCTCGAGGCAAAGCGACAATTGCGTCAATTACTTATGCTTGGGGGGTTTCATACACACAAGTGGTCTTCCAATCATACGCACATTCTGTCAGATATACCTCCAACTGAGCAACACTTAGATGAGCTTGACATGCAAAAAGATGATCAAAAATTAAAAGCGTTAGGCTTAACAATTGATAATAAAAGAGATTGTTTTACCATCTCATGTCCAGAGACATATAACAATCAGTCAGTCACAAAAAGGGATATTTTAAGTTACATATCAAAGTTTTACGACCCGATGGGCTTTGTAAGTCCTATTATTGTTAAAGCAAAAGCTCTAATGCAGAGGTTATGTACAGAGCAAATTGATTGGGATGCGACGCCATCTGACGCTTTAACAAATGAGTGGTTGCAATTTGCACAAGGTTTGTCTAGCATGGACCCCATTTTCTTAACCCTGCGTCTGTGGCGCGGAGCGAAATTTACATACCGTCGTCTGTGGTTGTTTAGGATCCTGTCTTTACTACTGTATGCGGCGCGGATCGAAATTTAGAGACCGTCGTCTGTGGCAGTTTATGACAATTTCGCACGCGATCCGCCGGCGTTTAGTATATGTTGAAAAAATAACTTTTTTTGTATGAAACATACAATTGTAGCGGTTGTTATCGAAATGAATATAAATTTGCTTGTTTGTTAACAATAATATATACCACGAAACTAAATACTTAATTTTTGCGAGAGGTTTGAATCCGATGTTTGGTCAAAATTATACACGCATGAATAAAAACCACTTTTTGAAATGTATTCTTGTACTTTTTTCTATTTTTCCGCATTACCCCGTAGGGATGAACTACTAGGCAATCTATTTCAGTGAAATAAATACGCTGAAAACATAGCAGTACAAGAATATCTCACTTTGAAATTTGAAATTGAGAAGTCGGTCATTCGCCATTTTGCATGTTTTGTGACCCCGGTTTTCACAATGATTTACGTGTGAAAACTTAGCGTATTGTAATGTTTGTTGGTAACTTACCTAGAAAATCTATTTATATTTGCATACACATCAAAAAACACATCAATGTATGCAGAAAAACCTATTTTTTCACTGATAAATGCAAAGAAACCGGTATACGGTAAGCTTGACTTTATAACTGATTTACTCAACCAATCATTGACCCTGCTCAAATAGCGGGATGTAACCATAGACTGGAGAAACAGAGCTTTTCAAGGATGTGTCACACTGCCTATACTTTACATTGAATGAATAATAAAATAACAGAAAAACTGCGAAGTTTATAATGTCCATTACCTCCTCCAATGAAATCTGCCCATGTGTGTGTGAGCATTTCATAAACGTTCTCTGTGCATGATAAGGATCCTACCTTGGTGGTTCACCTGTTGTCTGTGCATGATAAGGATCCTAACTTGGTAGTTTATCGGTTGTCTGTGTATGTTGAGGATCCTAACAAGGTTGTTTATCCGCTGTCTGTGAATGATACGGATCCTGTCATACAAAGGGTGTTTTATTTTAGGAATGGTAAATTGGTACACATTTTTGTCAATTAGATTTTTTCTGTTCATTTATTATGTACTGTATTGTATTACATACAGGACTTTTATCACAAGCTAAAGTGCATGGTGAATTCTGCCTATAGCACTGAGCGGCTTTTTTCTATGGATTCGCTTGATACGTTTTAACGGAAAAACTCAACAAAAACACAGTTGCGGGCGAAAGAAAAGAACCAGTTTTATTATAATATAATGATATAATTATGCACAGTTGTTGTATACATTTTGTCATCCGACGAAAAATCAGAAAAGGTAGTCGAAATCAACGCATAGGTATAATTAAGGTCAGTGTGCCTAATTCTGTCGTAGGGGTAATTCCGTCTATCGCGTGACACATGTGACAGTAAAAATGTCACTAAAAATATAGTTTCTGATGCACACAAAAAAGTACTTTAAAAAAGAACACATTGGCTTCAAATCCACTCCATAGGGCACGGCTGCTTTGGGCCGCAGCGCGCGCCGGCGCGCGGCCGGCCGGCGTCGAAAGAGGCGCCCCTTGAGGGAAGAAGCAAAACAAGGAAGAAGTAGGTAGTGCGTCTGTAAAAGCTATTGCAAATGCGCCGGCTTTGCTTAAAAGCAAGCAACAGAAAATCCAGGGTTTAAATTAATTATTATTAATTCAAAATTAAATAAAATTGCATCTGTCAAATATTTTGAAGTCAAGTTTTTTTTTTTTTTCGTAGGACAGTCCCCCAATGTGGTGCCCAATCGAGGCACGGATGCACTCCGCGGCCGACGGGCCTCGAAACTGAGACACAAAGACTCAGAAAAGGTCTTAGGCAAATCCGAAGATTGCCTAGCATTCAGGCGGGCATAACTGCCACGCTCCACCTTGAAGCAGACTTGCAGGGAATTCGCACCCGCAATTTTGGGGACACCGCGAACGCGGACTCCCTCGTAGACACTAGCCAAAATTAGAGTAGTTTGATCCTCCAATTGCGCACCAACTCGGGTCCGATTTATGGGCACGATACCCTTGGCCCCGGTTACCATTATGATGGACCTTGTGCCATCAAATTTTCCTGCGTCGTCCTTCGGCCCAACCGTCATTGAGCCAAAGAACTCTTCATTAATTCCTTCATAGTTATAGGTCCAGGCAGAGAGCAAGAACTTGCCCTCGCTATCAAAGTACGCACTCTTAGTAGCATACACCTTTGCAACAATATGTTGCGGAACACGCCGCCTGAAATCAGCCGGCTTCCTCCTATCCTCTCTCTTCTCCTTTTCATCAGAACAATGCGCCAGCACTGACGTCGCAGCCGGCCGCGAGGGGCGGGCGAGCGCCCGCGTCGCACCATACTGGAGCGTCTGCCTGACTAATTGCGTGACAGTACCAATCTGTTGACAGATCTCATCTCAAAGCAATCTAATCGGACGGTAGTGAAAACACATTAATACTTGATAAAATGCCCCTGGAGCCTCTCTCTTTCACGACCAACTTAATGGCTTCAATTAGCTTAATCCGGTCAAGGTCCTTGTTCAAGTAGAACTGCGGACTAACGTTCTCTAATGCCTCGACACTCAAGGCGCGAGAATAAGCATATTCTTTCTGCCACTTTCTGGCGATCAGATCGCAAGCACATTCATAGAAGATTAGACTGATGTGAAAACCGACCTCTCAAATTGATGTACTTGAAGTTCACTGTAGACGTTGACCTATTTGTAACCACTGAGAGGTTCTGTTGGTTTGTTAGTTCTTTGGAGATTGAACTGGCGGGAACAGGGCAAGTTGTGAACTCGTCTTCTGTGTGCTCTAATGATGAAGTTCTTTCATATAAAGCTTTAAGCCACAAATACTCAGGTTCAGTCCTCGACATTACGCTGTCTAGAAGATTGAGATGATTCATGCCTGAGATTGTGCAACTTCTGAAGATTTCTCTGATATCCTCTACACTTATTTTGGAGATTCTAGCCTCATGTATTAAGCATCTAATAAAGTTCTTCAGTTCCTTATGTGGAAAGTCTGTCCGGTCAGTGTGTTCCTGGTGATAGTCCACCACTATAAGATTGTTGTGTATTAGTGCATGTTTTATATTGGTGTCTGCCTTAGGTAAACCTGGAACTACTGGCAAATATTTTTCTTGTGGGTGCATACTATTAATTAATATGCGAGTCTGTCTGGACAAACTCATTTTGGATTCTATTGACATACTGAATATTTCTTTGGCCTTTCTTATGGTGGTTTGAGAAAGAGCCGAATTAGGGTTGGTGTACTCAGGAAAAATTACCTCCCTCAATAGAGGAATTCTCAAGTGAGGAGGAACATCAACAATGGGTTTGTTCGTAGCAACCATCTGCCTCTGAATAGTAACTGGTCCCCAACTTACTGAAGACCTGCCCCAAGCCCTTCTGTAATATGACCTACACTCCTCCCTGGGGCTCCTCAAGAGGATATCAGCCACCCTTTTATTTTCATCTGACATAATCTCACTTTGACTTACCCACCAATCTATGCTTTTAACACTAGCTAAGATCCTATTGTACTTGTGCGAGTCTTCAGCTTGATCTTTAGTCTGGCACAAGATTTTTTTTGGGATTTTATATTTAGCACACAAATCTTTGTCCACAGAGATTGGATACTTTCTGCCCATAGTTACCATAGTTGAAGCTAGAGGATTAGGGTCCTTAGTGCATTTAGATGCTCTATCTATAAGCTTCGTGTGATATAAGTTTTTTCTACAAATTATATCTATAGACTTTTGTTTGAGGCCTCTTATTTTCCCTATCATGTTAAGGAATACTTTTTTGTTGCTGTTGACTGCATCGGCTGGGTCGTCCATATCAAGTTTTATTAAATAGGATCTGTTCATACTTGCAATCAAGTTGTTAGTCTGCACTGTCAGGTATGCCAGTCTGATAATAATCAAATCAGTGACAACCTACAATCTTTTTGGAAAACTGAAGAAGTTCCAGAAATATTCAAAGAAAATTCTTCAGAAAATGACTTGTGTGAGGAAATATTTCAGGACACCGTTCAATTGAATAACAACAAGTTTCAAGTTGACTTACCACTTAAATTACCACTAGAACAGATCAATGGCACACTAGGTAAATCATTTGAGCTTGCTTTAAACAGATTTTCAAACTTAGAAAAAAAATTGGCCAGGTTTCCAAATTTGCTTAAAAAATATAAAGAGTTCATTCATGAATACCTTGAACTAGGTCATGGCCACTATGTGGACATCGATACCATTGATTTCAACAAGGATGCTATATACTTCTTACCACATCACGCTATATTTATCGAAAATAGTAAATCTACTAAGACTAGGGTTGTCTTTGATGGATCAATGTTGACTAAAAAAAAATTTTCACTAAACCATGTCTTGCTAAATGGTGCTCTGCTGCAAAAGGAGCTATTCCAGATAATGCTTTTGTTTCGTTTGGGCAATTACACTATCACGACCGATATTCGACGCATGTTTAGGGCTGTCACTATGAACCCTATGCACACTTCACTTCAAAATATATTATGGCGTGACAATCCCAATGAACCTATACGTTGCATTCGCTTGGACACGGTTACTTACGGTTTGAAGAGTTCAACATTCTTGGCCACAAGGTGTTTATTTGAGCTTGCATCGCGATATGTGCATGAATATCCATTAGCAGCCTTCATAATCCGAAACTGTAGTTATGTTGATGACGTTTTGTACGCAAATTCCGACATAAATACAGTTCTCGAGGCAAAGCGACAATTGCGTCAATTACTTATGCTTGGGGGGTTTCATACACACAAGTGGTCTTCCAATCATACGCACATTCTGTCAGATATACCTCCAACTGAGCAACACTTAGATGAGCTTGACATGCAAAAAGATGATCAAAAATTAAAAGCGTTAGGCTTAACAATTGATAATAAAAGAGATTGTTTTACCATCTCATGTCCAGAGACATATAACAATCAGTCAGTCACAAAAAGGGATATTTTAAGTTACATATCAAAGTTTTACGACCCGATGGGCTTTGTAAGTCCTATTATTGTTAAAGCAAAAGCTCTAATGCAGAGGTTATGTACAGAGCAAATTGATTGGGATGCGACGCCATCTGACGCTTTAACAAATGAGTGGTTGCAATTTGCACAAGGTTTGTCTAGCATGGACCCCATTTTCTTAACCCTGCGTCTGTGGCGCGGAGCGAAATTTACATACCGTCGTCTGTGGTTGTTTAGGATCCTGTCTTTACTACTGTATGCGGCGCGGATCGAAATTTAGAGACCGTCGTCTGTGGCAGTTTATGACAATTTCGCACGCGATCCGCCGGCGTTTAGTATATGTTGAAAAAATAACTTTTTTTGTATGAAACATACAATTGTAGCGGTTGTTATCGAAATGAATATAAATTTGCTTGTTTGTTAACAATAATATATACCACGAAACTAAATACTTAATTTTTGCGAGAGGTTTGAATCCGATGTTTGGTCAAAATTATACACGCATGAATAAAAACCACTTTTTGAAATGTATTCTTGTACTTTTTTCTATTTTTCCGCATTACCCCGTAGGGATGAACTACTAGGCAATCTATTTCAGTGAAATAAATACGCTGAAAACATAGCAGTACAAGAATATCTCACTTTGAAATTTGAAATTGAGAAGTCGGTCATTCGCCATTTTGCATGTTTTGTGACCCCGGTTTTCACAATGATTTACGTGTGAAAACTTAGCGTATTGTAATGTTTGTTGGTAACTTACCTAGAAAATCTATTTATATTTGCATACACATCAAAAAACACATCAATGTATGCAGAAAAACCTATTTTTTCACTGATAAATGCAAAGAAACCGGTATACGGTAAGCTTGACTTTATAACTGATTTACTCAACCAATCATTGACCCTGCTCAAATAGCGGGATGTAACCATAGACTGGAGAAACAGAGCTTTTCAAGGATGTGTCACACTGCCTATACTTTACATTGAATGAATAATAAAATAACAGAAAAACTGCGAAGTTTATAATGTCCATTACCTCCTCCAATGAAATCTGCCCATGTGTGTGTGAGCATTTCATAAACGTTCTCTGTGCATGATAAGGATCCTACCTTGGTGGTTCACCTGTTGTCTGTGCATGATAAGGATCCTAACTTGGTAGTTTATCGGTTGTCTGTGTATGTTGAGGATCCTAACAAGGTTGTTTATCCGCTGTCTGTGAATGATACGGATCCTGTCATACAAAGGGTGTTTTATTTTAGGAATGGTAAATTGGTACACATTTTTGTCAATTAGATTTTTTCTGTTCAATTATTATGTACTGTATTGTATTACATACAGGACTTTTATCACAAGCTAAAGTGCATGGTGAATTCTGCCTATAGCACTGAGCGGCTTTTTTCTATGGATTCGCTTGATACGTTTTAACGGAAAAACTCAACAAAAACACAGTTGCGGGCGAAAGAAAAGAACCAGTTTTATTATAATATAATGATATAATTATGCACAGTTGTTGTATACATTTTGTCATCCGACGAAAAATCAGAAAAGGTAGTCGAAATCAACGCATAGGTATAATTAAGGTCAGTGTGCCTAATTCTGTCGTAGGGGTAATTCCGTCTATCGCGTGACACATGTGACAGTAAAAATGTCACTAAAAATATAGTTTCTGATGCACACAAAAAAGTACTTTAAAAAAGAACACATTGGCTTCAAATCCACTCCATAGGGCACGGCTGCTTTGGGCCGCAGCGCGCGCCGGCGCGCGGCCGGCCGGCGTCGAAAGAGGCGCCCCTTGAGGGAAGAAGCAAAACAAGGAAGAAGTAGGTAGTGCGTCTGTAAAAGCTATTGCAAATGCGCCGGCTTTGCTTAAAAGCAAGCAACAGAAAATCCAGGGTTTAAATTAATTATTATTAATTCAAAATTAAATAAAATTGCATCTGTCAAATATTTTGAAGTCAAGTTTTTTTTTTTTTTCGTAGGACAGTCCCCCAATGTGGTGCCCAATCGAGGCACGGATGCACTCCGCGGCCGACGGGCCTCGAAACTGAGACACAAAGACTCAGAAAAGGTCTTAGGCAAATCCGAAGATTGCCTAGCATTCAGGCGGGCATAACTGCCACGCTCCACCTTGAAGCAGACTTGCAGGGAATTCGCACCCGCAATTTTGGGGACACCGCGAACGCGGACTCCCTCGTAGACACTAGCCAAAATTAGAGTAGTTTGATCCTCCAATTGCGCACCAACTCGGGTCCGATTTATGGGCACGATACCCTTGGCCCCGGTTACCATTATGATGGACCTTGTGCCATCAAATTTTCCTGCGTCGTCCTTCGGCCCAACCGTCATTGAGCCAAAGAACTCTTCATTAATTCCTTCATAGTTATAGGTCCAGGCAGAGAGCAAGAACTTGCCCTCGCTATCAAAGTACGCACTCTTAGTAGCATACACCTTTGCAACAATATGTTGCGGAACACGCCGCCTGAAATCAGCCGGCTTCCTCCTATCCTCTCTCTTCTCCTTTTCATCAGAACAATGCGCCAGCACTGACGTCGCAGCCGGCCGCGAGGGGCGGGCGAGCGCCCGCGTCGCACCATACTGGAGCGTCTGCCTGACTAATTGCGTGACAGTACCAATCTGTTGACAGATCTCATCTCAAAGCAATCTAATCGGACGGTAGTGAAAACACATTAATACTTGATAAAATGCCCCTGGAGCCTCTCTCTTTCACGACCAACTTAATGGCTTCAATTAGCTTAATCCGGTCAAGGTCCTTGTTCAAGTAGAACTGCGGACTAACGTTCTCTAATGCCTCGACACTCAAGGCGCGAGAATAAGCATATTCTTTCTGCCACTTTCTGGCGATCAGATCGCAAGCACATTCATAGAAGATTAGACTGATGTGAAAACCGACCTCTCAAATTGATGTACTTGAAGTTCACTGTAGACGTTGACCTATTTGTAACCACTGAGAGGTTCTGTTGGTTTGTTAGTTCTTTGGAGATTGAACTGGCGGGAACAGGGCAAGTTGTGAACTCGTCTTCTGTGTGCTCTAATGATGAAGTTCTTTCATATAAAGCTTTAAGCCACAAATACTCAGGTTCAGTCCTCGACATTACGCTGTCTAGAAGATTGAGATGATTCATGCCTGAGATTGTGCAACTTCTGAAGATTTCTCTGATATCCTCTACACTTATTTTGGAGATTCTAGCCTCATGTATTAAGCATCTAATAAAGTTCTTCAGTTCCTTATGTGGAAAGTCTGTCCGGTCAGTGTGTTCCTGGTGATAGTCCACCACTATAAGATTGTTGTGTATTAGTGCATGTTTTATATTGGTGTCTGCCTTAGGTAAACCTGGAACTACTGGCAAATATTTTTCTTGTGGGTGCATACTATTAATTAATATGCGAGTCTGTCTGGACAAACTCATTTTGGATTCTATTGACATACTGAATATTTCTTTGGCCTTTCTTATGGTGGTTTGAGAAAGAGCCGAATTAGGGTTGGTGTACTCAGGAAAAATTACCTCCCTCAATAGAGGAATTCTCAAGTGAGGAGGAACATCAACAATGGGTTTGTTCGTAGCAACCATCTGCCTCTGAATAGTAACTGGTCCCCAACTTACTGAAGACCTGCCCCAAGCCCTTCTGTAATATGACCTACACTCCTCCCTGGGGCTCCTCAAGAGGATATCAGCCACCCTTTTATTTTCATCTGACATAATCTCACTTTGACTTACCCACCAATCTATGCTTTTAACACTAGCTAAGATCCTATTGTACTTGTGCGAGTCTTCAGCTTGATCTTTAGTCTGGCACAAGATTTTTTTTGGGATTTTATATTTAGCACACAAATCTTTGTCCACAGAGATTGGATACTTTCTGCCCATAGTTACCATAGTTGAAGCTAGAGGATTAGGGTCCTTAGTGCATTTAGATGCTCTATCTATAAGCTTCGTGTGATATAAGTTTTTTCTACAAATTATATCTATAGACTTTTGTTTGAGGCCTCTTATTTTCCCTATCATGTTAAGGAATACTTTTTTGTTGCTGTTGACTGCATCGGCTGGGTCGTCCATATCAAGTTTTATTAAATAGGATCTGTTCATACTTGCAATCAAGTTGTTAGTCTGCACTGTCAGGTATGCCAGTCTGATAATAATCAAATCAGTGACAACCTACAATCTTTTTGGAAAACTGAAGAAGTTCCAGAAATATTCAAAGAAAATTCTTCAGAAAATGACTTGTGTGAGGAAATATTTCAGGACACCGTTCAATTGAATAACAACAAGTTTCAAGTTGACTTACCACTTAAATTACCACTAGAACAGATCAATGGCACACTAGGTAAATCATTTGAGCTTGCTTTAAACAGATTTTCAAACTTAGAAAAAAAATTGGCCAGGTTTCCAAATTTGCTTAAAAAATATAAAGAGTTCATTCATGAATACCTTGAACTAGGTCATGGCCACTATGTGGACATCGATACCATTGATTTCAACAAGGATGCTATATACTTCTTACCACATCACGCTATATTTAACGAAAATAGTAAATCTACTAAGACTAGGGTTGTCTTTGATGGATCAATGTTGACTAAAAAAAAATTTTCACTAAACCATGTCTTGCTAAATGGTGCTCTGCTGCAAAAGGAGCTATTCCAGATAATGCTTTTGTTTCGTTTGGGCAATTACACTATCACGACCGATATTCGACGCATGTTTAGGGCTGTCACTATGAACCCTATGCACACTTCACTTCAAAATATATTATGGCGTGACAATCCCAATGAACCTATACGTTGCATTCGCTTGGACACGGTTACTTACGGTTTGAAGAGTTCAACATTCTTGGCCACAAGGTGTTTATTTGAGCTTGCATCGCGATATGTGCATGAATATCCATTAGCAGCCTTCATAATCCGAAACTGTAGTTATGTTGATGACGTTTTGTACGCAAATTCCGACATAAATACAGTTCTCGAGGCAAAGCGACAATTGCGTCAATTACTTATGCTTGGGGGGTTTCATACACACAAGTGGTCTTCCAATCATACGCACATTCTGTCAGATATACCTCCAACTGAGCAACACTTAGATGAGCTTGACATGCAAAAAGATGATCAAAAATTAAAAGCGTTAGGCTTAACAATTGATAATAAAAGAGATTGTTTTACCATCTCATGTCCAGAGACATATAACAATCAGTCAGTCACAAAAAGGGATATTTTAAGTTACATATCAAAGTTTTACGACCCGATGGGCTTTGTAAGTCCTATTATTGTTAAAGCAAAAGCTCTAATGCAGAGGTTATGTACAGAGCAAATTGATTGGGATGCGACGCCATCTGACGCTTTAACAAATGAGTGGTTGCAATTTGCACAAGGTTTGTCTAGCATGGACCCCATTTTCTTAACCCTGCGTCTGTGGCGCGGAGCGAAATTTACATACCGTCGTCTGTGGTTGTTTAGGATCCTGTCTTTACTACTGTATGCGGCGCGGATCGAAATTTAGAGACCGTCGTCTGTGGCAGTTTATGACAATTTCGCACGCGATCCGCCGGCGTTTAGTATATGTTGAAAAAATAACTTTTTTTGTATGAAACATACAATTGTAGCGGTTGTTATCGAAATGAATATAAATTTGCTTGTTTGTTAACAATAATATATACCACGAAACTAAATACTTAATTTTTGCGAGAGGTTTGAATCCGATGTTTGGTCAAAATTATACACGCATGAATAAAAACCACTTTTTGAAATGTATTCTTGTACTTTTTTCTATTTTTCCGCATTACCCCGTAGGGATGAACTACTAGGCAATCTATTTCAGTGAAATAAATACGCTGAAAACATAGCAGTACAAGAATATCTCACTTTGAAATTTGAAATTGAGAAGTCGGTCATTCGCCATTTTGCATGTTTTGTGACCCCGGTTTTCACAATGATTTACGTGTGAAAACTTAGCGTATTGTAATGTTTGTTGGTAACTTACCTAGAAAATCTATTTATATTTGCATACACATCAAAAAACACATCAATGTATGCAGAAAAACCTATTTTTTCACTGATAAATGCAAAGAAACCGGTATACGGTAAGCTTGACTTTATAACTGATTTACTCAACCAATCATTGACCCTGCTCAAATAGCGGGATGTAACCATAGACTGGAGAAACAGAGCTTTTCAAGGATGTGTCACACTGCCTATACTTTACATTGAATGAATAATAAAATAACAGAAAAACTGCGAAGTTTATAATGTCCATTACCTCCTCCAATGAAATCTGCCCATGTGTGTGTGAGCATTTCATAAACGTTCTCTGTGCATGATAAGGATCCTACCTTGGTGGTTCACCTGTTGTCTGTGCATGATAAGGATCCTAACTTGGTAGTTTATCGGTTGTCTGTGTATGTTGAGGATCCTAACAAGGTTGTTTATCCGCTGTCTGTGAATGATACGGATCCTGTCATACAAAGGGTGTTTTATTTTAGGAATGGTAAATTGGTACACATTTTTGTCAATTAGATTTTTTCTGTTCATTTATTATGTACTGTATTGTATTACATACAGGACTTTTATCACAAGCTAAAGTGCATGGTGAATTCTGCCTATAGCACTGAGCGGCTTTTTTCTATGGATTCGCTTGATACGTTTTAACGGAAAAACTCAACAAAAACACAGTTGCGGGCGAAAGAAAAGAACCAGTTTTATTATAATATAATGATATAATTATGCACAGTTGTTGTATACATTTTGTCATCCGACGAAAAATCAGAAAAGGTAGTCGAAATCAACGCATAGGTATAATTAAGGTCAGTGTGCCTAATTCTGTCGTAGGGGTAATTCCGTCTATCGCGTGACACATGTGACAGTAAAAATGTCACTAAAAATATAGTTTCTGATGCACACAAAAAAGTACTTTAAAAAAGAACACATTGGCTTCAAATCCACTCCATAGGGCACGGCTGCTTTGGGCCGCAGCGCGCGCCGGCGCGCGGCCGGCCGGCGTCGAAAGAGGCGCCCCTTGAGGGAAGAAGCAAAACAAGGAAGAAGTAGGTAGTGCGTCTGTAAAAGCTATTGCAAATGCGCCGGCTTTGCTTAAAAGCAAGCAACAGAAAATCCAGGGTTTAAATTAATTATTATTAATTCAAAATTAAATAAAATTGCATCTGTCAAATATTTTGAAGTCAAGTTTTTTTTTTTTTTCGTAGGACAGTCCCCCAATGTGGTGCCCAATCGAGGCACGGATGCACTCCGCGGCCGACGGGCCTCGAAACTGAGACACAAAGACTCAGAAAAGGTCTTAGGCAAATCCGAAGATTGCCTAGCATTCAGGCGGGCATAACTGCCACGCTCCACCTTGAAGCAGACTTGCAGGGAATTCGCACCCGCAATTTTGGGGACACCGCGAACGCGGACTCCCTCGTAGACACTAGCCAAAATTAGAGTAGTTTGATCCTCCAATTGCGCACCAACTCGGGTCCGATTTATGGGCACGATACCCTTGGCCCCGGTTACCATTATGATGGACCTTGTGCCATCAAATTTTCCTGCGTCGTCCTTCGGCCCAACCGTCATTGAGCCAAAGAACTCTTCATTAATTCCTTCATAGTTATAGGTCCAGGCAGAGAGCAAGAACTTGCCCTCGCTATCAAAGTACGCACTCTTAGTAGCATACACCTTTGCAACAATATGTTGCGGAACACGCCGCCTGAAATCAGCCGGCTTCCTCCTATCCTCTCTCTTCTCCTTTTCATCAGAACAATGCGCCAGCACTGACGTCGCAGCCGGCCGCGAGGGGCGGGCGAGCGCCCGCGTCGCACCATACTGGAGCGTCTGCCTGACTAATTGCGTGACAGTACCAATCTGTTGACAGATCTCATCTCAAAGCAATCTAATCGGACGGTAGTGAAAACACATTAATACTTGATAAAATGCCCCTGGAGCCTCTCTCTTTCACGACCAACTTAATGGCTTCAATTAGCTTAATCCGGTCAAGGTCCTTGTTCAAGTAGAACTGCGGACTAACGTTCTCTAATGCCTCGACACTCAAGGCGCGAGAATAAGCATATTCTTTCTGCCACTTTCTGGCGATCAGATCGCAAGCACATTCATAGAAGATTAGACTGATGTGAAAACCGACCTCTCAAATTGATGTACTTGAAGTTCACTGTAGACGTTGACCTATTTGTAACCACTGAGAGGTTCTGTTGGTTTGTTAGTTCTTTGGAGATTGAACTGGCGGGAACAGGGCAAGTTGTGAACTCGTCTTCTGTGTGCTCTAATGATGAAGTTCTTTCATATAAAGCTTTAAGCCACAAATACTCAGGTTCAGTCCTCGACATTACGCTGTCTAGAAGATTGAGATGATTCATGCCTGAGATTGTGCAACTTCTGAAGATTTCTCTGATATCCTCTACACTTATTTTGGAGATTCTAGCCTCATGTATTAAGCATCTAATAAAGTTCTTCAGTTCCTTATGTGGAAAGTCTGTCCGGTCAGTGTGTTCCTGGTGATAGTCCACCACTATAAGATTGTTGTGTATTAGTGCATGTTTTATATTGGTGTCTGCCTTAGGTAAACCTGGAACTACTGGCAAATATTTTTCTTGTGGGTGCATACTATTAATTAATATGCGAGTCTGTCTGGACAAACTCATTTTGGATTCTATTGACATACTGAATATTTCTTTGGCCTTTCTTATGGTGGTTTGAGAAAGAGCCGAATTAGGGTTGGTGTACTCAGGAAAAATTACCTCCCTCAATAGAGGAATTCTCAAGTGAGGAGGAACATCAACAATGGGTTTGTTCGTAGCAACCATCTGCCTCTGAATAGTAACTGGTCCCCAACTTACTGAAGACCTGCCCCAAGCCCTTCTGTAATATGACCTACACTCCTCCCTGGGGCTCCTCAAGAGGATATCAGCCACCCTTTTATTTTCATCTGACATAATCTCACTTTGACTTACCCACCAATCTATGCTTTTAACACTAGCTAAGATCCTATTGTACTTGTGCGAGTCTTCAGCTTGATCTTTAGTCTGGCACAAGATTTTTTTTGGGATTTTATATTTAGCACACAAATCTTTGTCCACAGAGATTGGATACTTTCTGCCCATAGTTACCATAGTTGAAGCTAGAGGATTAGGGTCCTTAGTGCATTTAGATGCTCTATCTATAAGCTTCGTGTGATATAAGTTTTTTCTACAAATTATATCTATAGACTTTTGTTTGAGGCCTCTTATTTTCCCTATCATGTTAAGGAATACTTTTTTGTTGCTGTTGACTGCATCGGCTGGGTCGTCCATATCAAGTTTTATTAAATAGGATCTGTTCATACTTGCAATCAAGTTGTTAGTCTGCACTGTCAGGTATGCCAGTCTGATAATAATCAAATCAGTGACAACCTACAATCTTTTTGGAAAACTGAAGAAGTTCCAGAAATATTCAAAGAAAATTCTTCAGAAAATGACTTGTGTGAGGAAATATTTCAGGACACCGTTCAATTGAATAACAACAAGTTTCAAGTTGACTTACCACTTAAATTACCACTAGAACAGATCAATGGCACACTAGGTAAATCATTTGAGCTTGCTTTAAACAGATTTTCAAACTTAGAAAAAAAATTGGCCAGGTTTCCAAATTTGCTTAAAAAATATAAAGAGTTCATTCATGAATACCTTGAACTAGGTCATGGCCACTATGTGGACATCGATACCATTGATTTCAACAAGGATGCTATATACTTCTTACCACATCACGCTATATTTAACGAAAATAGTAAATCTACTAAGACTAGGGTTGTCTTTGATGGATCAATGTTGACTAAAAAAAAATTTTCACTAAACCATGTCTTGCTAAATGGTGCTCTGCTGCAAAAGGAGCTATTCCAGATAATGCTTTTGTTTCGTTTGGGCAATTACACTATCACGACCGATATTCGACGCATGTTTAGGGCTGTCACTATGAACCCTATGCACACTTCACTTCAAAATATATTATGGCGTGACAATCCCAATGAACCTATACGTTGCATTCGCTTGGACACGGTTACTTACGGTTTGAAGAGTTCAACATTCTTGGCCACAAGGTGTTTATTTGAGCTTGCATCGCGATATGTGCATGAATATCCATTAGCAGCCTTCATAATCCGAAACTGTAGTTATGTTGATGACGTTTTGTACGCAAATTCCGACATAAATACAGTTCTCGAGGCAAAGCGACAATTGCGTCAATTACTTATGCTTGGGGGGTTTCATACACACAAGTGGTCTTCCAATCATACGCACATTCTGTCAGATATACCTCCAACTGAGCAACACTTAGATGAGCTTGACATGCAAAAAGATGATCAAAAATTAAAAGCGTTAGGCTTAACAATTGATAATAAAAGAGATTGTTTTACCATCTCATGTCCAGAGACATATAACAATCAGTCAGTCACAAAAAGGGATATTTTAAGTTACATATCAAAGTTTTACGACCCGATGGGCTTTGTAAGTCCTATTATTGTTAAAGCAAAAGCTCTAATGCAGAGGTTATGTACAGAGCAAATTGATTGGGATGCGACGCCATCTGACGCTTTAACAAATGAGTGGTTGCAATTTGCACAAGGTTTGTCTAGCATGGACCCCATTTTCTTAACCCTGCGTCTGTGGCGCGGAGCGAAATTTACATACCGTCGTCTGTGGTTGTTTAGGATCCTGTCTTTACTACTGTATGCGGCGCGGATCGAAATTTAGAGACCGTCGTCTGTGGCAGTTTATGACAATTTCGCACGCGATCCGCCGGCGTTTAGTATATGTTGAAAAAATAACTTTTTTTGTATGAAACATACAATTGTAGCGGTTGTTATCGAAATGAATATAAATTTGCTTGTTTGTTAACAATAATATATACCACGAAACTAAATACTTAATTTTTGCGAGAGGTTTGAATCCGATGTTTGGTCAAAATTATACACGCATGAATAAAAACCACTTTTTGAAATGTATTCTTGTACTTTTTTCTATTTTTCCGCATTACCCCGTAGGGATGAACTACTAGGCAATCTATTTCAGTGAAATAAATACGCTGAAAACATAGCAGTACAAGAATATCTCACTTTGAAATTTGAAATTGAGAAGTCGGTCATTCGCCATTTTGCATGTTTTGTGACCCCGGTTTTCACAATGATTTACGTGTGAAAACTTAGCGTATTGTAATGTTTGTTGGTAACTTACCTAGAAAATCTATTTATATTTGCATACACATCAAAAAACACATCAATGTATGCAGAAAAACCTATTTTTTCACTGATAAATGCAAAGAAACCGGTATACGGTAAGCTTGACTTTATAACTGATTTACTCAACCAATCATTGACCCTGCTCAAATAGCGGGATGTAACCATAGACTGGAGAAACAGAGCTTTTCAAGGATGTGTCACACTGCCTATACTTTACATTGAATGAATAATAAAATAACAGAAAAACTGCGAAGTTTATAATGTCCATTACCTCCTCCAATGAAATCTGCCCATGTGTGTGTGAGCATTTCATAAACGTTCTCTGTGCATGATAAGGATCCTACCTTGGTGGTTCACCTGTTGTCTGTGCATGATAAGGATCCTAACTTGGTAGTTTATCGGTTGTCTGTGTATGTTGAGGATCCTAACAAGGTTGTTTATCCGCTGTCTGTGAATGATACGGATCCTGTCATACAAAGGGTGTTTTATTTTAGGAATGGTAAATTGGTACACATTTTTGTCAATTAGATTTTTTCTGTTCATTTATTATGTACTGTATTGTATTACATACAGGACTTTTATCACAAGCTAAAGTGCATGGTGAATTCTGCCTATAGCACTGAGCGGCTTTTTTCTATGGATTCGCTTGATACGTTTTAACGGAAAAACTCAACAAAAACACAGTTGCGGGCGAAAGAAAAGAACCAGTTTTATTATAATATAATGATATAATTATGCACAGTTGTTGTATACATTTTGTCATCCGACGAAAAATCAGAAAAGGTAGTCGAAATCAACGCATAGGTATAATTAAGGTCAGTGTGCCTAATTCTGTCGTAGGGGTAATTCCGTCTATCGCGTGACACATGTGACAGTAAAAATGTCACTAAAAATATAGTTTCTGATGCACACAAAAAAGTACTTTAAAAAAGAACACATTGGCTTCAAATCCACTCCATAGGGCACGGCTGCTTTGGGCCGCAGCGCGCGCCGGCGCGCGGCCGGCCGGCGTCGAAAGAGGCGCCCCTTGAGGGAAGAAGCAAAACAAGGAAGAAGTAGGTAGTGCGTCTGTAAAAGCTATTGCAAATGCGCCGGCTTTGCTTAAAAGCAAGCAACAGAAAATCCAGGGTTTAAATTAATTATTATTAATTCAAAATTAAATAAAATTGCATCTGTCAAATATTTTGAAGTCAAGTTTTTTTTTTTTTTCGTAGGACAGTCCCCCAATGTGGTGCCCAATCGAGGCACGGATGCACTCCGCGGCCGACGGGCCTCGAAACTGAGACACAAAGACTCAGAAAAGGTCTTAGGCAAATCCGAAGATTGCCTAGCATTCAGGCGGGCATAACTGCCACGCTCCACCTTGAAGCAGACTTGCAGGGAATTCGCACCCGCAATTTTGGGGACACCGCGAACGCGGACTCCCTCGTAGACACTAGCCAAAATTAGAGTAGTTTGATCCTCCAATTGCGCACCAACTCGGGTCCGATTTATGGGCACGATACCCTTGGCCCCGGTTACCATTATGATGGACCTTGTGCCATCAAATTTTCCTGCGTCGTCCTTCGGCCCAACCGTCATTGAGCCAAAGAACTCTTCATTAATTCCTTCATAGTTATAGGTCCAGGCAGAGAGCAAGAACTTGCCCTCGCTATCAAAGTACGCACTCTTAGTAGCATACACCTTTGCAACAATATGTTGCGGAACACGCCGCCTGAAATCAGCCGGCTTCCTCCTATCCTCTCTCTTCTCCTTTTCATCAGAACAATGCGCCAGCACTGACGTCGCAGCCGGCCGCGAGGGGCGGGCGAGCGCCCGCGTCGCACCATACTGGAGCGTCTGCCTGACAGTACCAATCTGTTGACAGATCTCATCTCAAAGCAATCTAATCGGACGGTAGTGAAAACACATTAATACTTGATAAAATGCCCCTGGAGCCTCTCTCTTTCACGACCAACTTAATGGCTTCAATTAGCTTAATCCGGTCAAGGTCCTTGTTCAAGTAGAACTGCGGACTAACGTTCTCTAATGCCTCGACACTCAAGGCGCGAGAATAAGCATATTCTTTCTGCCACTTTCTGGCGATCAGATCGCAAGCACATTCATAGAAGATTAGACTGATGTGAAAACCGACCTCTCAAATTGATGTACTTGAAGTTCACTGTAGACGTTGACCTATTTGTAACCACTGAGAGGTTCTGTTGGTTTGTTAGTTCTTTGGAGATTGAACTGGCGGGAACAGGGCAAGTTGTGAACTCGTCTTCTGTGTGCTCTAATGATGAAGTTCTTTCATATAAAGCTTTAAGCCACAAATACTCAGGTTCAGTCCTCGACATTACGCTGTCTAGAAGATTGAGATGATTCATGCCTGAGATTGTGCAACTTCTGAAGATTTCTCTGATATCCTTTACACTTATTTTGGAGATTCTAGCCTCATGTATTAAGCATCTAATAAAGTTCTTCAGTTCCTTATGTGGAAAGTCTGTCCGGTCAGTGTGTTCCTGGTGATAGTCCACCACTATAAGATTGTTGTGTATTAGTGCATGTTTTATATTGGTGTCTGCCTTAGGTAAACCTGGAACTACTGGCAAATATTTTTCTTGTGGGTGCATACTATTAATTAATATGCGAGTCTGTCTGGACAAACTCATTTTGGATTCTATTGACATACTGAATATTTCTTTGGCCTTTCTTATGGTGGTTTGAGAAAGAGCCGAATTAGGGTTGGTGTACTCAGGAAAAATTACCTCCCTCAATAGAGGAATTCTCAAGTGAGGAGGAACATCAACAATGGGTTTGTTCGTAGCAACCATCTGCCTCTGAATAGTAACTGGTCCCCAACTTACTGAAGACCTGCCCCAAGCCCTTCTGTAATATGACCTACACTCCTCCCTGGGGCTCCTCAAGAGGATATCAGCCACCCTTTTATTTTCATCTGACATAATCTCACTTTGACTTACCCACCAATCTATGCTTTTAACACTAGCTAAGATCCTATTGTACTTGTGCGAGTCTTCAGCTTGATCTTTAGTCTGGCACAAGATTTTTTTTGGGATTTTATATTTAGCACACAAATCTTTGTCCACAGAGATTGGATACTTTCTGCCCATAGTTACCATAGTTGAAGCTAGAGGATTAGGGTCCTTAGTGCATTTAGATGCTCTATCTATAAGCTTCGTGTGATATAAGTTTTTTCTACAAATTATATCTATAGACTTTTGTTTGAGGCCTCTTATTTTCCCTATCATGTTAAGGAATACTTTTTTGTTGCTGTTGACTGCATCGGCTGGGTCGTCCATATCAAGTTTTATTAAATAGGATCTGTTCATACTTGCAATCAAGTTGTTAGTCTGCACTGTCAGGTATGCCAGTCTGATAATAATCAAATCAGTGACAACCTACAATCTTTTTGGAAAACTGAAGAAGTTCCAGAAATATTCAAAGAAAATTCTTCAGAAAATGACTTGTGTGAGGAAATATTTCAGGACACCGTTCAATTGAATAACAACAAGTTTCAAGTTGACTTACCACTTAAATTACCACTAGAACAGATCAATGGCACACTAGGTAAATCATTTGAGCTTGCTTTAAACAGATTTTCAAACTTAGAAAAAAAATTGGCCAGGTTTCCAAATTTGCTTAAAAAATATAAAGAGTTCATTCATGAATACCTTGAACTAGGTCATGGCCACTATGTGGACATCGATACCATTGATTTCAACAAGGATGCTATATACTTCTTACCACATCACGCTATATTTAACGAAAATAGTAAATCTACTAAGACTAGGGTTGTCTTTGATGGATCAATGTTGACTAAAAAAAAATTTTCACTAAACCATGTCTTGCTAAATGGTGCTCTGCTGCAAAAGGAGCTATTCCAGATAATGCTTTTGTTTCGTTTGGGCAATTACACTATCACGACCGATATTCGACGCATGTTTAGGGCTGTCACTATGAACCCTATGCACACTTCACTTCAAAATATATTATGGCGTGACAATCCCAATGAACCTATACGTTGCATTCGCTTGGACACGGTTACTTACGGTTTGAAGAGTTCAACATTCTTGGCCACAAGGTGTTTATTTGAGCTTGCATCGCGATATGTGCATGAATATCCATTAGCAGCCTTCATAATCCGAAACTGTAGTTATGTTGATGACGTTTTGTACGCAAATTCCGACATAAATACAGTTCTCGAGGCAAAGCGACAATTGCGTCAATTACTTATGCTTGGGGGGTTTCATACACACAAGTGGTCTTCCAATCATACGCACATTCTGTCAGATATACCTCCAACTGAGCAACACTTAGATGAGCTTGACATGCAAAAAGATGATCAAAAATTAAAAGCGTTAGGCTTAACAATTGATAATAAAAGAGATTGTTTTACCATCTCATGTCCAGAGACATATAACAATCAGTCAGTCACAAAAAGGGATATTTTAAGTTACATATCAAAGTTTTACGACCCGATGGGCTTTGTAAGTCCTATTATTGTTAAAGCAAAAGCTCTAATGCAGAGGTTATGTACAGAGCAAATTGATTGGGATGCGACGCCATCTGACGCTTTAACAAATGAGTGGTTGCAATTTGCACAAGGTTTGTCTAGCATGGACCCCATCAGTGTTGCCATATGGAGGAGGCGTGAAATCTGTATTTTCATTCAAAAAATCCGTACAAAATCCGTAGGACTATTGTAGTTAAAATTCCGTATGAATTCCGTATAAAATGAAACGAATAATGTTTAATTATTTATACATATCTTTATTCATCAATTTCAACATGTTTGAATGAACATTAAAATCAAAGCATGGCGATTCCCCTAAAAGTTGTTTTGTATGTAGCAAGCCTGTAATCGTCTCGGTACACAATTTATTTCTTTGCTTCGTCTTCATTAGATTTATGGCGGAAAAAATTCTCTCAACCGCCGCACTCGAGTGGGGCAGACTCAACAATGCTGATATAAATTTCGTTAAATTGGGGTAAAGAAGGCTTCCATCGGCAGGATTACTGGCAGTCATAATGGTTTTCCAGAATTCTTCTACATTTTCTCCAGAATCCGTGGATAGCATCTCTTTGTTGTTGCGTAAATGTCGCCATTCCGTATCTAGATGTTGAATATTCTCTGCGTCAATTATGTTAGGAAAAAGAAGAGCTACATCAACCAAAGATTGTATTTTACGAGCTCGCACAATATCTGGGCTTAGAAATTCCATTTTCCTTGCAATATTATCTTCAAATTTGTATCGGGTTTTGATCTGCTTTGCTCCTTCTATATAAAAGTCCAGACAACGCAATTTGAATGCTGTAACGTCATTTGGATTAAGCTCCGCGCTGTTTGTTGCCAGAGTCATGGCCACTTTTGCTCCAAGATAAATGTCTTCTATCGGTTTGAAGTTACGAGGATTTGCATAATCAATGTTCTGTATTTCAGTTCTGGACAAATAAGAGTCTTTTAAGTAACAATCCAAAAGATTCTTGTACGCTAAACACACATTTTCATGTAGTTTATGGATTTGCGGGCGTTCTGACTGCATCAATTGGTTTAAATCATTGAATATTTTCAAAGAAAACTCTAAAAATTCCAGATACAGTTTATTGTAAGGATTTTTCAACATATGCAAGATGTTATCTGATGCTCTTAAACGATCTGTAAATGCAGCATCAGTAAAGTATAGTATGAGTGCCTGGTACTGTTCTAAAAGACGAGAAACCGCAGCACGCACTGACAACCATCGCGTCTGACTCGGGTGTAAAAGTTTATGTGGTTTTAATCTCATAAATTCTTGAAATTCTTTCAGCTGTGCGTTTCGCTTCGGACTGTTGAAATAGTTGTATATGTCTCTTATTAAGTCTTCAGGCTCTCGGGCTAATTTGAAGCATGCATACGAAGCACATAAGTGAAAGGAATGACAGATACATTTAACCAGGTACAAATGAGGAATGTCTGCAAGAAACCTGGATGCCAAAGAGTTATGTTGGCCCATCATAGTATTAGCGCCATCTGAAGCAAACCCAATCATATTCTGTGTGTATGGGATCTCATTATCTGCAAAGAATTTTTTTATATGGTCGTAAAGAATTTGAGCCGTTGCATCTTGAAGAGGTATTAGCCCCAGAAATGTGTCGGTAATTTTTTCGTCATAATAATATCTTACAGTCATGCAAAGGTGTTTGATACATCCCTTATCAGTACTTTCGTCAACAATAAGTGAAAATTTTTTATTGCGGCACTGTTCAATAACATTATTTTCACCCGTTTTTCCAATCACCGACTTTATTATGGCCGTAGTTTTAGTTCTACCGCAACTAAGTTCTTTTGCTATAACGGAGTCAGTGCATATATTTTTTATCAGTTGTGGCAAATGTTCCATAACATTCATACTTAAATTATGCTCGGCTACAAAAGCCGCCAGTAAAATCTCACCTTTCTTAACGCCTTCATTGCTATTTGTCAAAAAAGTTGAGATAGGTCTTTGGGACGATGAAGGTACAGAATTTTGATGTTTAGTCGTTTTCATGTGCTTAACAATATCCTTCTTACCTCCGCTTCCAATAGATAAGTCGATCAAACAATATTTACAAAATGCAAACGAAACTCCTTTTTTGCTACGTGCGAGCCAAGCCTTGAAAGAAGTTTCTGTTAACCAATCTTCGTTGAAGCGCTGCATTATGCGTGATTTTTTTGCGTCTCCTGCCATTGTCTTCTTTTCTTTAAAGATACACTTTATTTTTTGCAATAAAACGACGACAAAAAACTTTCTTCCAAAATGTTGAATAGTGAATGAATGAAGTGATTGTGTGAGTGAACAGAGTGAAGTTAAAGAAAATCGGAGAATGAACTAATAACGCTCTCTTTCATTTTGCATACAAAGGAACAAGATAGGCTGCTAGAATTTTTGTCTTTGGTTCACGGTTTCGAACGTGATCTGTGGCAGGGGATTCCCTAATATTCCATTATGTGGCCATGTGGTATTGCCATAAATTAAACGAACATTCCGTCTATTTAAAAATGGTGAATATTTATTTTAATATCAGAGTATGATCTGTAGGTACTGCATCTGATTAATAATAGTTTGTCTGTATGAGAAATATAATGTAAAAATCTGTTATACGCTAGTGTCTATACGTAAATCCGTATAAAAGTCCGTAATAATGGTTCATCCGTATTGGACTTCAAAAATCCGTACAGATACGGACAAATCCGTATATATGGCAACACTGGACCCCATTTTCTTAACCCTGCGTCTGTGGCGCGGAGCGAAATTTACATACCGTCGTCTGTGGTTGTTTAGGATCCTGTCTTTACTACTGTATGCGGCGCGGATCGAAATTTAGAGACCGTCGTCTGTGGCAGTTTATGACAATTTCGCACGCGATCCGCCGGCGTTTAGTATATGTTGAAAAAATAACTTTTTTTGTATGAAACATACAATTGTAGCGGTTGTTATCGAAATGAATATAAATTTGCTTGTTTGTTAACAATAATATATACCACGAAACTAAATACTTAATTTTTGCGAGAGGTTTGAATCCGATGTTTGGTCAAAATTATACACGCATGAATAAAAACCACTTTTTGAAATGTATTCTTGTACTTTTTTCTATTTTTCCGCATTACCCCGTAGGGATGAACTACTAGGCAATCTATTTCAGTGAAATAAATACGCTGAAAACATAGCAGTACAAGAATATCTCACTTTGAAATTTGAAATTGAGAAGTCGGTCATTCGCCATTTTGCATGTTTTGTGACCCCGGTTTTCACAATGATTTACGTGTGAAAACTTAGCGTATTGTAATGTTTGTTGGTAACTTACCTAGAAAATCTATTTATATTTGCATACACATCAAAAAACACATCAATGTATGCAGAAAAACCTATTTTTTCACTGATAAATGCAAAGAAACCGGTATACGGTAAGCTTGACTTTATAACTGATTTACTCAACCAATCATTGACCCTGCTCAAATAGCGGGATGTAACCATAGACTGGAGAAACAGAGCTTTTCAAGGATGTGTCACACTGCCTATACTTTACATTGAATGAATAATAAAATAACAGAAAAACTGCGAAGTTTATAATGTCCATTACCTCCTCCAATGAAATCTGCCCATGTGTGTGTGAGCATTTCATAAACGTTCTCTGTGCATGATAAGGATCCTACCTTGGTGGTTCACCTGTTGTCTGTGCATGATAAGGATCCTAACTTGGTAGTTTATCGGTTGTCTGTGTATGTTGAGGATCCTAACAAGGTTGTTTATCCGCTGTCTGTGAATGATACGGATCCTGTCATACAAAGGGTGTTTTATTTTAGGAATGGTAAATTGGTACACATTTTTGTCAATTAGATTTTTTCTGTTCATTTATTATGTACTGTATTGTATTACATACAGGACTTTTATCACAAGCTAAAGTGCATGGTGAATTCTGCCTATAGCACTGAGCGGCTTTTTTCTATGGATTCGCTTGATACGTTTTAACGGAAAAACTCAACAAAAACACAGTTGCGGGCGAAAGAAAAGAACCAGTTTTATTATAATATAATGATATAATTATGCACAGTTGTTGTATACATTTTGTCATCCGACGAAAAATCAGAAAAGGTAGTCGAAATCAACGCATAGGTATAATTAAGGTCAGTGTGCCTAATTCTGTCGTAGGGGTAATTCCGTCTATCGCGTTTTTTTCAAACATCGTACACAATTGACAATTCCTTTGACAAATCAGCGATTCCTTTTAAAAACAAACTAAATAGTTTTAGCAATTAAAAACAATTGGTTTATTTTTCTCCGGTTGAAAAAAAACAGAAATATACGCTCGTGGACAGAATTTTCCCTTTGACAGAATTAGCCATATTTTATACCCTACATACTCTAAGGGCAAAGGGTGGGAAAATACAGGTAGCTTTTTTAAAAATAATCAAATATTAAGTATCTAGTAATTAGTAAATTAGGTATAGGAGCATTATCACAAAAAAAGTGTAAGTTGTAAAAAAAAGTCGGTGTCAGTTTCGTAACGACAATTATGATACCTTATACTAAAAATGAATTCTATTTACCTGTGAACAAAATTCAGTTTTAGTATAAGGTGGCCAGTTATTGACGATTTACCCAACTAAATTCTTAAACTAATGGAAAGTATACCCAAGTAATTTTGAGTCGTGTTTTCAGAGATTATTTTGTATATATTTTAAACATTTTCTAGCGTGTGGAATTCGACCCAACACTGGCCCACACAAAGAAACACGTTACAGGTAGAACATATAATATTCGATGTTTTTTGAACCTTTTTTGCTGTACACCTGAGTCAGGTGACCTGACACAACGCCCTCTTTTTAATTTATTTTTTTTGGCGTTACCACGTTCTGCTTCGGGAATCACTCTTTGATCCGGGTAATGGCCCAAAGACAAATTTAAACGATCAATCTTGTTATGGGGTTCTCGAAGCACAACGTCATCGCCAAACCTTCGGCACAGTTCTTCGGCCAGTGTCACTCTAAGGGTACGTTCAGATGACAAGCGTTCAACGCGCGTTGAACGCGCGCTAATCTTTTGTTTAGTGTTCACATGATACGCGCTTGCCAGGCGTTGAACGCGCATTGCCGCGACCGCCATGGTTCAGTCAGTAGAGTTCATTTGTCGAAGATGGACGTAGAAACTGTTTTAACAGTGATATTATACCGACGGTTGAAACGACGCAATAGAAGACGGAGATATTGGGTCCACCCAATTTTGTCAACCAGGCTGACTGAAAGCCAGTACATAATCTTGTATCCTAAATTAAGGCAATACGGACCCAAATTTTTCAACTACTTCAGAATGTCCATCAAGTCATTTGATGACTTACTGTCTCTCATAAACGAGGAACTCGTAGCAGATGAAAACGCTGTGAGATATACCATTTCACCAGAAGAAAAACTCATTATTACATTGAGGTAAGTTTTTTATTAAAGACATATCTATATACGTATTTTTTTATTAATCAACATATCTATAATATAGTAACTTGTTATTAATGAAAATAATGAACATATCTATAAATCAATCAAATCAAATAAACTTCTTTAGGAAATATTTTTTAAAGAACAAACAATAAGTTGTTACTTGCAGAAAAATAACAACTAACTAAATAAATCTAACTCCGATTCGTTGCTGGTGTTAGTTGGTGCTGGCGATGGAGTGTGTGTTACTGGCGATTGAGATTCCATTGCTGTAGTATAACCGTAATGCGCTAAGTTATTTGGCACACCAGATTGCTGTGATCTAAAATCATAATACTGAAAATCTTGATTACGCTGCTGTTGTGACAAATAATTTCTTTGTGGTGGTACCGGGCTGCGATAATTTTGATTTTCAAATGTCTGATGTTGCGCATTTTGGTTTTGCAAGATTAAATTATAAATGCCAATTTTAGTATGAAGCCGTTTATATTCCGGGATTTTTTTAATCTCTTTAACGAGTGACAAACAAAACATCTTATCTTCATCGTCATCTTCTTTTGGGTGCGAAACATTTTTCTGTGCTAAACTCTGCTCTAATATGCTTGCAAACCTTTCGTCAGCAGGACTTATTTTTTGTTTTTTTCTTGGAGTAGATTTAGGACTCTTAAAAGCAGAACTTCCTTCTACTTCAGCAACTTCTGACGAAGATGATTCATTTTCTGTATTGAAACTATTTTCTGTATGTTTGTCGGCTATAGATGGATGTAGAAATCGTAGTCTATTATAATGAATATATGATAAGGTTTTGGAAGCTCCTGATCCAGATTTAACAGTCTTCATTTTCTTGACCTCTCTCATATAATTATCTCGTAAACTCTTCCATTTCTTTTGCAGAGATGACGCTGAAAAAAAACCAGATTTTAGTAATAGTTCGTGTTTTTTTTTTCAGGTATTTGGCCACGGGATGTTCATTTGGTACATTAAGCTACAATTACAGAATTGGCAAATCTACTGTGGCTACCATAATACCACATGTATGTGAAACTATTTGGAGAAAATTGAAACCCATTGTTATGAGTGAACCAACGAAAGAAAAATGGTATGAAATATCGGAGATATTTGAAAAGAACTCAAAGTTTCCCAATTGTTTGGGAGCCTTGGACGGAAAACATATACGGTTAATACAGCCTGAACATACGGGTTCCATGTATTATAACTATAAACATTTTTTTTCGCTAGTTTTAATGGCGCTAGCAGATGCAAACTATTGTTTTGTATGGGTTGACATTGGTGCGTATGGTAAAAATAGTGACTCGGGTATATTCAAGAATTCTTCATTGTACAAAAAGCTGACTGAAAGGTCATTAGACCTGCCCGAGCCAAAGACATTGTTAATACAAAATAGACCGACAGTGGTGCCATATGTGATAGTGGCTGATGAAGCATTTGGTATGATGGAGAATTTGATGCGACCCTACGGGGGAAGGTCACTCACCTATGCTAAAAAAATATTTAATAATCGTTTGACATTAGCACGCCGCTATGTTGAATGTACTTTTGGCATAATGTGCAATAAATGGCGTATTTTACAAAGGCCATTAGATGTTAACATCGGTTCTGCAGAAAAGATTGTAAAAGCTATATGCACACTTCATAACTATGTAAGAATGAGGGATGGCTACAATTTTGACGATACACTGTATACTCCACAACTGGAAAATCTAACCTCACATTATACTGGGCGTGCTGTGCGACAGGCGGATAATGTTCGAGAACATTTAACAAATTATTTCATTAACGAAGGAAAACTTGATTGGCTGGATAACAACATTTAATTTGTAACACAAACTGAATAAATATAAGTACTCACATAATAATTTCTTCTTTTCTTCACTATCATCTCCTGCACAGAATATGAGGACAATTTCTTCCCAAGCCCGTCTCTTTAAATTCCTATCTGAATAATTGCTACTTGTCATGTCCCATATCGCAGGACGTTTCTCTATTTCGTCTATAAATAATTCCGTATTGAAAACCTCGTTTTCCATTTCGGACGATTCCTTGATGACCCGATGAACCCTAAAATACGTCCATCCGCGTCGAAAGCGCGCGCTCAACTGAACGGCAATATAGAAAACCAATGATCTCAAAGCGCGCGTTGACGCGCGCTGACAACAGTCGGGCGCTAGTGCAGCGTTTAACGCGCGTTTCAATAAAACGCGCGTTAGCATGTGTACGACCCTGAATAAGTATTATGTAGTTGTAAACGCGCGTTATCAAAACGCGCGTTGAACGCTTGTCATCTGAACGTACCCTTAAACAACCTTTGTGAAAGTTTTCTTTGGTTTGGGCCAATGTTAGCACAATAAATTACGTAAGCATTTAATACTGAAATGTTTAATAGTCTACGGAAAACTTTAATATACCATTTCAGGCCTCTTTTTCTTTCCAAAAGGTAGGATGACAATTTTTGATCCTTCAGATCTACTCCACCCATATAGGAGTTGTATTCGTGTACAACCACCGGCTTATCGCACGGTTGGCCGGCTCGGTGCCCCGCACATCTTTCCATGAAACAACAGATACGTCACCGCAGTGTCGACTTATCACTTGTCCCCTAGGGACCCGCTTCTCGTTTAAAGTTTGTATCTCTCGGGGAGTTTCTAGTCGTCGCCTGTTTAGCGTCCCTACTACGTCTGTACGATTACGCTTGAGGAAACGGGCAAGCGGGACAGAATTATAAAAATTGTCCATAAACAGGCAATATCCCTTACCAAGGTACTCCGTCATCAATTTTAATACAATTTTGGCTGAGGCTGAAGTGAAACCCATGATCGGAGCCAGTGGTGTTGTCCCTTTACCCGCGTATAATGCTATTTTCAAACAATACCCACTTATCGCCTCACAGAGTTCGTATGTCTTAATACCGAACCTTGCTGCTTTGGTCCGGATACACTGAACCCAGCTCAGGTGCCCTTTCCATAGCAGCAAGGATTCGTCTATTGAAAGTTCTCTGTGAGGCGAGTATATTGCCTGAAATTTATTATTTAAATAATCTAATAAAGTGGATACTTTTGCTATTTTTTTTGTCATGTCCGTGACACATGGGGCTAATGGTATCATTATCAATGAAGTGCAGGAATCGCATCAATAACCAAAATCGGTCGAGAGTCATTAGTTTACGGAAACCTGGCATGCAGAGCCTGCCCGTTGCCCAATAGTCATCAATGCGATTCCTGCAACACAACCCCATGAATATGAAAACTGCTATTAGGCGGTATATTTCGGAACAAGAAGTCTCTACCCAATCATTCAGCCGTGAATGGCGGGGGATACCTGTTTCCGAGGCAGCGGCAATTTTTTGCCAGGCAAACAAATTCGTTTGTTTAACTATCATATCCATGACTGGCTGATCCCAAATTTGAAGGAACAAGTCAATTGGAGTTGATTACTATCAGGATAGGTATCAGGATTGACAACTTCATCTATTTCTTCTGCTTCATTGCCTTCTTGAAGAAGCTCTTGGAGTTCTTCCTGATTAAATAACTCTTCATCTGGCTCACTTCCCGAGTCAACTTCTAACTCACGGGCTAGAGCTTCCCCAAAAAAAATTCCTCCGTCCTCATTGTCCTAAAAAAACATGCATAACAAACCCCCGAAAATGGAAAGCCTTTACCGGGACTTTATTAAGGTCAAGTTATGTCTGGTTAGTACATACAAAAAGAAACAAAATCGATTAAAAAAAACAAATAAAACCTGCAAATAATAAGTGCATGTTAGGAAGCAGAATGTGAAAAAATACAGTACTGGCCAATAATATGGGTGCCGTTCAATCTTTATACCAACTTTTAGCATAATTTCATTTCACTACTAACGAAATGTATAAAAAACGTTTAGCATAAAAACAAATTGTTTAATTTTATCAGATCTTATATCTGATAAAATTAAACAATTTGTTTTTTGCCATATAATATAATACTCATTTATTATAACAGTGATTTTCTTGTTGTTATGCGTTGATTTAAATTTCATCTCAGTAGGTTAGAACATAAAGGATGTTAAAACTTGTGACATTCCGATCGGACGAGAAGACCTGGCTGTATGTAATATTTACTGTGAGATACTGCATGATATTTGACACTAAAAGGTGATATATTATTGACCGGTATTGTATGTAAAGATGCACTATACAACGAGCTCAACGTGGTAAACAGACAAACGTGTTAATTCAAAAGCCATCCAGTTACATCCACCAACCACATTCCGAACAAACCAATGCACTTAGAAATAGATAACAGTGAAGTATATAACTGTTATCAAAATGCCCATAGGTACGTACTCATTATGCTGGAGACACTTCACGAGCGTTGAACATCAATTGATCCATGTAATACTGAAAGTTAAGTCTTAGTATCACAGTAATCTGTTTTGGTCTTTCGGAATAGATCTGTAGGCCTAGGAAAGAGCCAAGCGACGTTAGAGTTTTTCCATTCCATCGAGTTGAACTGTATGGGATCACGTGGTTTATCTAAAAGAAACGCTATACATTTCAACTCGATGGAATGGAAAAAATTAACGTCGCTTGGCTCTTTGCTAGGCCTACTGGCTATATGTAGAAATATACTTACATATTCCTCTGAAAACAGGCGACGTGGTGTAAATGTGGGGGTCTGCGTCTCGACCTCTATGTCGCCACCAACAGCTAATGTTTCCGGCCGATAAGTCTGTTAAACAAATTCTTAATTCAAAATAACAACCAAAACAAATGATAATAAAAAAATAAAATACACGTATTTTTACTTACATGCATTCTTCCCGAATTGCTTCGTTCTATGATAACGTTTTGGCCTTCCACGACATTAATAGTGCCCTGAGGCGTTATATGGACAGGCAAGGCTAAGACCAACGGTCGTCCAGCAGGCGTTGAAGGGCAAGAACCATCCATTTTATCCTAAAAAGGGCAGATATGATACAAATGTTAAAAATAGTTGTGTTCAAATCCGAAATTCCTATCGCCAACAGCCTCCTAGAACCTGTCGACCCTGGCCTGGTCATCATCAGGTCAATAGAAGTTGATTTTATGAAATTGCCATCAAAACTAAGCATTTGTGATCAAATCCGAAATTCCTATCGGCAACAGCCTCCTAGAACCTGTCGACCCTGGCCTGGTCATCATCAGGTCAATAGAAGTTGATTTTATGAAATTGCCATCAAAACTAAGCATTTGTGATCAAATCCGAAATTCCTATCGCCAACAGCCTCCTAGAACCTGTCGACCCTGGCCTGGTCATCATCAGGTCAATAGAAGTTGATTTTATGAAATTGCCATCAAAACTAAGCATTTGTGATCAAATCCAAAAAAGTCATATATTATTACATTTATGCTGAATTTATTATTATGAATATACATCATTCGTTTCTATCGATCATAACACAAACGAAACATCCTGTACGCTGTACTTTCAAAAGTCAACCGTCGATTTTGAAATTGACAGTCTGTCGTGTATACATACGACGTCCTCCATTTTGATGTTGCGCGTGTGTGCGTGTGTTACGATACAGCTCGATAAAATTACATTTTGGCAAGTTTTTAGGAATGACTGGGACAAACCGAATAGATATTCAGATTCTCCATGAAATTTCCTTCAATATCATATACGAGTAACTGTTGAGATTTACGAGAAGAGCACAACTTTATAACAATTGAAAGAAAAAAGAACAAAAGGTTATGTGAAACAAATGGAGGTGTTGAAAATAAGATCATTTGAAAATGTACCACATTTAGCACTTTAAATTTATCAAAACTGAATTTAGATTAGGGGAGCGGGGGTCTTGTATTAACGAAATTCAAAGTTCTGTGCATATCTTCTAAAGTTCTGAACTAAATGTTAATAATTAAGTACCTACATAAAGGCAAGTTATTCATCTTTCATATTTAAATCCAAAATGCCATTTGAATTGCTCGGTTTAGCAGAACGAAGCACTTTTTTAAAAAGTCAGCGGTTAATACTTGCCCCGTGTTGGGGGCAAATATTAACAATGAAGGGGTAAGAATTAACATTTGATTTTATGTTTAAAATAATGATTTAAATAAAAAAGAAAACTGTATTTATCTTTATAGTCATACATTTCTTTATTGTTAATATGTTCGCAGTTCAGAAAAAAACAAACAAAATGAGATCTTCCCTTTTTTACATAGTGCTTAGTAATTACTTAGGAATTAAGAACAACAGGTAATCAATCAGTCTTAGAAAAGTTTCCTATAATTTGAAGATACAATACTTCTCTTTGTATCACAATATTATGTCCTTAAAACAAAATGAGATCTTCTCTTTTTTACACAGTACCTATTTGGTAATTAAGAATTGTACCAACAGGTAATCAATCAGTCTTAGAAAAGTTTCCTATCATTGTAACATACAATACTTCTCTTTGTATCACAATATTATGTTCTTAAAACTAGACAATTTTGTTTTTATACATTTAACATACTCCTTGGTATTAGCATAAATCCTTTCAGTTCTAACACACGATATACATATATGCTATATAAATAATTAACAAAACATAAATTGAGATTACTTCTCACTTAGACTTACAAACTAATGAGCAATTATGTAATCAGCTAGAACTGATAACAGCATAACGATCAAATATCTTTAGTTATTGAAATAAGTATATATCGCGTATCAAAATATTTTTTTAAAAATAGTTACTAAAATTAGAAAATCTATATTTTTTGTACCTTATACAACATTATTAGTCAGAATCTGAATCACAGTTTAAACAAATGAAATTTATATGGTCTCCTTTAATGCATGTAGCATGAGCCCATTCCTTACAAGATAAACACTGAATCCAATCAACACCCAAAGTGTCATTTGTATAGGACGAGCCACATGCCAAGCAAAACCAATCATCATCACTATCGCTGTCATCTTGTAAGATCTTCTTTTTAACCTTATTGACTTGATTTCTAGTATTTTTTTGGCTTTTTTTTCCTTTTCCTTTTCCTTTGCCCTTATCAACCACACTTTTACAATTTTTAGCCGTCTGCTTTTACTTGGAATTTTTTAAAGCTGCTTCATGTTCTAATGCCAACTTTTCGGGTGTATCAGTGAGAATTGCTGATTTCCTTGTACGTTTGCGATTTGAAACAGCAGCTCGAGGAAGTGCCTTCGGAAGAGGTCTGATTTTTTCCATATTCAAAATCGTATTATCGTTAGATGTTGATGGTCCAGCAATCGGTTCTTGAGACATTTGATCGATAATTTCTGATAAATTTATATCAATATCGGGTAATTCGTTTTCAATCAGTGGTATTGCGGATGAATCCAGGTTTAATGATGGCAAGCTTGTATTTATTTCACTCATTGAAGAGATACCAGGATTAATAGGCGGATCATTTTGAGCCGGTTGGTCCTGTATATTGTTAGGAGCAGAATTGTCCAGGGCAACATTTTCTTCAAGCACATTTTGAATGGTTGGGTCCGGTCGGTCTGTGACATATGATGATTCAAAATCCGAATCTTGGAAGATATCTTCGTTGCAAGGCCAAAGGCCTGCTTTCCTGAAAGAATTGGTAATATTGCTCATAGTAAACGCAGATGGAAATGCCTCTTTGACAATGCCTGGAATATCGTAAATTGTCATGGTTTTGCCCGGATTACTGCACATCCAATTTGTTTGTTGTCTACTAATATAGTTTTTTAGCGGGCCATAAACACCGATATCCAGGGGCTGCAATTTGTGCGAGCAGTGAGGCGGGAATGATAACAAAATTATGTTATTTTTATTAAAGTAAAGAAATACGCAGTGGAAAAAATGTGTAAAATATCTTTACTTGACTTATAACCAACGTAAACAACACCATAGAAACAGTCACAAGGATATAAAAACCTAACAGATATAAAGCTACAGGAAACGCATACACTAGATGTGTCTCCTTAACATTCCCTCCTCTTTAAACCAAATTCTTCACAAAGCTTTACCAATCTTGGCTTGTAAACGGGTTTGGTTAGAATATCAGCAAGCTGATCTGTGGTAGGTACCTGTTCTATGGTAATATCTCCTTCACATACACACTGTCTCGCATAGAAATGCTTTAGACTTCAGAGGTCCCGGCCCCTGTGAGCATCCCTAACGCTGACATCATTTCCTCTGTCAGGAAGGACTCTGCAGGAGGCGAGAGCTCTGGTGAGGAATCGGTAAGGTTCCGATTCTTGTCGGCGGCCTTCCTACGTTTCTGAAGGCATAGGCGATTCAACTCCTCGACGCTTTGGTTGACATCCCTCACCGGCGAGATGGTTGAATCGGTCGCTGCACGTCCGCGTGTAATGCGTGCAGACCCGCCTCCCTTTGCCCCCGGCTGGGAAGGCCCCCCCGAGCCCTCTCCCGATGGGCTCATCACTCCAAAAGACAACTTTGCAGGTCCAAGTAAAGCGTTTTAAAGACTCCTTAAGAAAACCCAGTAGCTTTATTGCATCGCAGTCCTGTGAATGCGAATGTCTATGGGTCACAGTTTCCACTTACCATCAGGTGGCCTGTGTGCTCGTTTGTCTTCTCTATGACATAAAAAAAAAAAAAAAAAAATATGCTTTGTTTTTCTATGCTGTTCATACGGCGGATTATTTGCAAGTTTAATCGCAGATTCATTGTCAATGCGTAAAACAGGCATATAAAGGTGTGTTTTTAGATTCTTGAATAACCTCTTGAGCCAAATTATTTCACGGCACGCTTCACTCGCAGCCACTATCTCGGCTTCCGTAGATGAGAGCGCAACCATGGTCTGCTTTGTGCTCCTCCAGGACACCGCTGAGCCAGCATATAGACACAGCACCCCGCTAGTAGAGCATCCACTCACAATGTCCCCACCGTGATCTGCGTCACTATAACAGACGAGCCGCTTTTGACTTTTCTTGTACTCAAGTCCGGTGTCAATCGTTCCCTTTAAATAACGAAATATTCGTTTCACTTGATGAACGTTATTTTTTGTGGGTTTCTCCAAGTTTCTTGACACCACGCCGACAGCATACGCAATATCGGGCCTGGTCCCAACCATCAAGTAGGCTAAAGATCCAACAGCTTGTCGATAGGGAAAACTTGCAGAACTCTCTTCTTCCTCTATTTCGTTTATGGAATCTTTAATTATAGGCGTCCCAACAGCTTTGCACTCACTCATTCCATATTTCTCTAACAGCTTTTTGGTGTATGCGGCTTGATGTACTTAGATAGTGCCATCATTGTGTCGCTGTATCTCTAAGCCAAGAAAATAAGATGGATGCTTTGATGTAATTTTGAAACGTCTTTTAAGTTCATTGTCAATGAAATTATTAGCTTCTTTTTCATCTGATGCAGCTATTAATCCGTCGTCTACATAAAGCCCGAGCAGTATCTTCTTCTGTCCACGCTCTCTTACATAAAGACAAGGGTCTGCTTCACTCTGAATGAATCCGGATTCCATAAGAAAATCGTGAATACACTCGTTCCAACATTTTGGCGCCTGTTTTACGCCGTACAGACTTCTTTTTAATTTACATACACGGCCAGTACTGTCATCGTATCCTTCAGGTTGTCGCATGAAGAGATCTTCTTTAACAGTCCCATACAAAAATGCTGTAGTGACGTCGAACTGTTTGAGCGTTAACCCTTCATTTGCAGCAATACTTAACAGAACTCGGATCGTGCTCATTTTTGCAACAGGGCTAAAAATCTTATCATAGTCTATCCCTTTCTTTTGTGTAAATCCAACTGCAACTAAACGTGCTTTGTATTTGTCAATAGAACCGTCAGGATTCCTCTTAACTTTAAATACCCATTTGCATCGTAGTGCTTTTCTATTCTTAGGTAAGTCCGTCAGTTCCCAGGTCTGATTTTCTTGTAAGGAACTTACTTCCTTGTTCATTGCTTCAATCCATTTATCTTTGTCAGAGCTGCGCAAAGCTTCTTGATATGAAGATGGTTCATGAACTGATATAGTCTCATTGATAAACTGCTCAAAACTGAACCTGTCTGGAGGCTTAATTTGGCTTCGATCACGAAGCTGCCGCTCACTCGTTGCTGGCGCTGGCATGTCTTCGTCTTGTCGTGTCACATCATGGCTATCAATTTCATCTTCTTCAGTTGAATGGAAGTCTTCAACGCTTTCATTTGGGTCTGAATGAGGGTTCGGATAAACATCCTCGTGAACAGATTGAGAACTTGTAGAAGATACAGGTAATTCGTAAGTTTTACTCTTGTTAGGTTCTACTTCGGGTGATTGAGATGTTATTTCGATTTTCTTTTTCTCTTGTAAAGGAGTCTCATCGAATACTATATCTCGTGATCTGATCAATTTCAGGTTCTTCACATCAAACACACGATATCCTTCGTCACCATCATACCCTATGAGTATTCCTTTTAAGGCTTTTTTTGTCTAACTTACTTGACCTTGTTTGCCTTGGAACATGCACATAGCAGTTGCTGCCAATGATCTTGAGATGGGAAATCTTCGGTTTTTTGCTGTACCAAAGCTCGTGCGGTGACTTTCCTTCTATTGGAGTGGGTCCCGTTCTGTTCAGTATGTATACTGAAGCTTTTGATATCTCAGCCCATAAACCTCTTGGTATCTCGTCATGAGCGTGCATTAGTGCTCTTGTCATCTCCACGACAGTACGGTTTTCTCGTTCAGTAGAACCGTTTTGTTCAGGAGTGTATGGCATAGTGAATCTTTGCTTTATGCCAAATTGTCTCAGACTCCTCCATTATCACTCATCAACTCCTGTATAACGTGTCCAGAAGCTTTAGCTTCAGCAAGAAAGTCCTTCAAGCGTGAATTAACTTCAGACTTATGTTTCAGAAAGTAGATCCAACGATATTTTGAGTAGTTATCTTTAAACAGAACATAGTATCTGCACTTTGAGATCGAGTGAGGGAATGGTCCGCATACGTCTGTGCTTATTAGCTCTCCAGGTTTGGTAGCTCTTGGTTTCTCTCCAAATTTCCGTCGATGGCTCTTACCGAAGACACAGCCTTCACAGATATCAGTAGAACTAGAGTCTAACTTCACTCCTAGCTCTCTTTGAATCAATTTTGCTACATGTCTCTTATTCTGGTGTCCTAGACGTTCATGGTAGAGTTGCATATTCTGTGAAGTTGTTAGCTGGTTTATCTTAAGCTTGGGATTTAGTACTTTCACGTTAAGTTTGTACAAACCGCCGTATTTGTCTCGATTCCCGACTAAAATAATTTTGCCATTATTCTTCACATTACATGATTGAGCATTAGACTGAAATATGCTATTCTGTAACGTATCTTGCGCGGCCAGCACAGAGAACAAATTTTTCTTAATGCTTGGTATATACCATACGTTTGTTAAGGTTACTAGTTCTTTAAGTCCATTTATGTCAGCTTCAAGCAAAATACAACCTTTACCGATGGCTTCAATCACCTCTCCGTTTGCTGTCATAACTCTATGAGACTCATCAGATCGTGGACAGCAGGTCATCCGCCGGATGAAGTGGGCACATCAAGGGATGGCCCACAACCGCGTCGAACACACTTAACCATTGGGGCGAACCCGCCACAGTACGCATGGTAGAAAAATAAAACGGTACACCATGCCGTACACTAAAATTTAATGATAAGTCGAAAACACACACAAGTGTGGGATCCAACGAAAAAAAAGACATGTTTAGAATAATAAAAAAAAAAAAATACAGGGAAAAACGACTACACAAAGCAAGAACAAGATTAATGAATAAATGAACCACAACATTTATCATAAGAAATAAAAGTATAAAAACTAAACCATAACAAAAACAGACTATCAGATACCATCACCAAAAAAGGAACCGCTATCCCCATATGTATAAACAAAGATAAGAATACGAAACCATAAAAATCATAATACAAATTAATTACAATCACATAAATGCAACAATGTACTTCATAGCCATACACTCGCGAGCAAAATAATTGCATCACTTTGCATTTTTCCATCTACACTCAATATCTTTGTACATCTTTACTCGAATTTAAAAATTGTAGTACCAAATGAAAGCTGATAATGTAACGCAATAGAAAATACGTTATTTCAATGTAATATCAAGTCCTAAGTCTGAAATAAGCACTGAATACAGAAAATGGTGAAAAAACGCTTCAAAAAGGGATTAGGAAAACTAAGAATGATAGGCATTGTATTTACTAAAGATTTATTACAAAAAAAAAAAATTATACATCAGTATTTGGTATTCCCTCCCCTAGCCCTCCTCACACAATCTAATCGATTTTTCATTGATTTTATCAGGGTTTTCACGTAATCTTGGGGGATGGCTTCCCACTCCTTCGCCAAAACTTGCTTCAGCTCCTCCACATGAGACGGGACAGGATTCCGCTGCCGAACCCTCCTTTTCAGGAAGTCCCGCGTGTGTTCAATGGGGTTTAGGTCCGGGCTCATCGCTGGCCAGTCCATGGTGTCGATGCCCACCTCACGAAGGTAGGCTGTGGTGGCCCTTGCGGTATGACAAGGGGCATTATCCTGCATCAGGATAAGCCCCTCATCAAACATACCCGCGTAAGGGACGACAAGCTCCTCCAGGATGTCGGTGATGTACCTGGCAGCGTTCAAACCACCGCCACGGCCTCCACCAGGCACGAAAACCAGCTCCGTTCGCCCATCGTAGGAAATGCCGCCCCAGAACACGACGGAACCTCCTCCGTAAGCGACTCTTTCGGAGATGCAACATTGAGCAAATCGCTCTCTCGGTCTTCTGTACACTCGTCCCCTTCTATCGCAGCCGTTCAGGCACATCCTGCACTCGTCTGAGAAGAGGACAGAGGTCCACTACTCAATTGTCCAGTTTTGGTGATTTTGAGCAAACTGACGACGTGCTTCTCGGTGCCGAGGCAGCAATTTGGGCCCCGTCGCAGACCATTTTGGGGTCAGGTTGGCTGTTTTCAGTCTTCTCCTTACTGTCCACTCGCTGACTGCAACTTCTCTTACTTCTTCGAGCTGCTGTTGGACAGCAACAGCTGTCTGGTGACTATCTCGTAGAGTTGTTGTCACGATGAACCGATCGTCCCTCTCCTAAGTGCACCTTTACCGGCCAGTTCTTGGCCTTGAAGTAAAGGCCCCAGTCTGTCTGTATCTCCGGTAGACTCTACAAACTGTAGAATGAATAAAATTCAGCTCTTCAGCTACTAAACGTTGACTGCGGCCCTCTCGCAGTAGGCGAATGATGACGGCGACTTGAACAGCAGTAGTCTCCGTTTTTCCAGGTCTTCTCGATGGGATAATATGCGGAGATGTGTACCGGTCGACTTCTGATAAGTGACTGATAATCCCTCCCCCCTCTAACCCTGTTTTATAGCCGTCTAAGGGAGCACGACTTGTGCATTCGGTAAGGAGTAATCTGCCACGAACCAGAAAAATGATCGTTATTTGTAAAATACTACATCGATTTCCAAGTTTCTTAACTTTTTAGAAAGCTTAAATTTCAAGAGACTTTATTACATTTAAATATTTCAGAAAGATAATACCGTTTACAAAGATATTGAGTGTAGCTGGAAAAATGCAAAGTGATGCAATTTTTTTGCTCGCAAGTGTATAAGGAACACGTAACATAGACGTAAAATAAACTTAAAACAGATTACATTAAGATAGTTTAAGAATTTATAATGTAGACCATAGCCATAAGTAAATTAAGTAAACCTAAGCCAAAAAAAAAAAGGGGAAAGCTGTAGTGAGGTCACCAATGTAACCTACCTCTTCTCTAATTATTAGTTTAACGATGCTATAAAACTTTATAGCCTCTATTAAGTTTTATAGTTTATTCCGCTGACAATGCATAACCATTAGTTCCACACCAGTAACCTTAAGCCCAGATAATGACTAGAAACCATAGTATATAAACTGTACAATTTACCAATAAAGCATTCAGTATTCTCCAGACTCCTGAGTTGTCATTATACCTCTCACCGTACACTTCAAAAGTACTCAAAGGATTGAAATAAATCTCCTCTATTGGATACGTGATTGGTTGCACCATTATCTACATACCACGAGTCTTTGTCGGTACCCTTATTATCATCGCAGGCTAGAGCCAGTCCTGTCAACATCGCTACATTTGTAGATTGCTTTGGAGGTTTTGGAGGTCTACCGTCCGCTATCCACTTCTTGCAGGATTTGACCTTATGGTATCCTTCTCTACAATAATTACATTTGTTCATTTTTTTCTTACCTTGCGTTTGGTTTCCATAACGCTTCTCACTTCGTACCATAAGAAGTTCATTGCTACTTTCGCATTCACCCGATTTTTTCTGGTTTAGTGACCTTTCGTATGCACACAGCTGAGTGGTCAGGTTTTCTATGGTGTGATCAGTTATCGACATCAAGGGCCCAACTAGATTTGAAGTTAAAGTACTCATCAGGAAGAGAATCCATGACTTTACATATTAGCAACATCTCTGGTAGTTCACTTTTGTCTTGTTTGATCAAGATCACATTGACTTCATGCCATAAATTCTTTGCCATAGTTAAATGTGTCCCCATATCATGATTAGAATCTAACTTGTAGCCGAAGAATTGCATGCAGACATCATAGAAGCGATCCTGCGACACTCTCTCATAGAGCCGGTTTAGTTCATCCCAAGCTTCCTTAGCTGTCGAAAAACGCATAACTTTGGCGAGCATGTCCTCCGTCATATTAGTAGTAAGTAGTAAGAAGGCAGTACTCTCGCTTCGTTGGTATGCATCGTATTCGATTTTATATTTCGCTATAGCATCCGGCGGGGCTTTGGCGTCTGGCTGTGTCGGCTTTGTGAGGGTCCCTTGCACCGCGTCTAGTGCGCCGGTTTGGGTCTTCAGCAGCAACACAATTTGGAATTTCCATGTTGACCAATTGTTGCCGTCAAACGGTCGAATATCTAGTTTTATTTTAGACATAGTTTTTCGTACCGTTATTACCGAGCTTGCGATATCGAATTTTAGCGCTCTGCTACCATATTAAAGTAAAGAAATACGCAGTGGAAAAAATGTGTAAAATATCTTTACTAGACTTATAACCAACGTAAACAACACCATAGAAACAGTCACAAGGATATAAAAACCTAACAGATATAAAGCTACAGGAAACGCATACACTAGATGTGTCTCCTTAACAATTTTCTTTAGCTTTGTTTACCACATGGATATTAACGTGGGAATGGTGGTTGTCCAAAAGCAACAGAACAGGTTCCTCTGGTGTCGGTTTTGTATATTTTATGAAATGTTCCATAAAAATTAAAAACTCTTTTTCTGACATCCACCCAGAGCTGTTGCCTGAACCTATGGATTCTGGTGGACCGTTAGCAAGAAACAGTGAGTTGTACCTTATCCTCGGAAAGATGAACATGGGCGGAATAGTAATGCCAATTGCATTTACCGCAGCCGCTAGAGTGATCAAAATGCCTCTTTCAGCAGATGTTGCAGACCCAACTTGCTTAAGTCCTTTTTGTGCTACGATCTTTTTCGGCTTCTGGACAGTGGTGACGCCGGTTTCATCCATGTTCCAAATTCTACTTGGCGTTAAGTTGTGTCGCTGAAGGACTTCCGTGTACTTTTCAAAAAATGAATGAACGTTGGTACGATTGAAAGAGGTGCATCGGCTCAAACTGGTAGCTTCAGGACTTCTAATTGATAAATCCACATTGTAGTCCGGGCGCTAATGACCATACCTGAAAATTTTGGTATCGGAAGAATTCCCTTAGCACAGATGTATCCCAGGTCAAACTGAGCTGATTCAGCCCGGTAGCCATCAGCCACCCTTTGGTGGGTAGGGAGGGGGGGGGTTCAAAGTTACACTCCGCCGCGCTTCAGTTTAAAAACCATATTGGCTTCATTTTACCTATTACCTCGAGTGTGGTATCATTTTCGGATAAATAAGGAATGAGGGATTCGTTTTTGAGACATTTATTGTACAGTTTCATAGAAAAAAAGTAAAATATTAACGAAAATATCAAAATAGTTTTTTTGTCTTTTTTTTAAATTAATCAATTTCCTTAAAAATACTAATATTTTTGAAAAGAAAAAAATAATGTTTGAAAGTAAATTTATTCAGCTTTTAAAAAACATATATTTTATATATAGTTATCATGCAACGTCTATCTGAAAAAAAATCGAACTTCCTCGTCCGACTTTTTTCAAATCTCATTGGCTTTCAGATATCATATCCAAAAATCATAATGGCGTCAATTTTCCAAGCAACTTCGAGTGTGATGTTATTTTCTGACAAATTAGCCATAAGGAATTCATTTTTGAGACATTTTATGTACAGCCTGTTACGAAAAAAGTAAACGAAAATATCAAAATTGGTTTGCTATCTTTTTATTCATAAGTCAGTTTCTTTCAAAACACAGACACTTGTGCAAAAATAAAACGACCATAAAAGATAAAAAACCGCTTTAAAAAAATACTTTATATACAGTACAACAACAACAACACAATAACAACTTCAACAACACCACAACAAACACAACTACTAACAGAAAATAAATGGGACTTCAAGTTAAAACAAACTGATCTCAAAATGATCAAAATCACAAAAGGACGTGTCGTGATCGTCAAAGTATTGGATCTCAGACCAACCAAGTAGAAATACGTCCTTCCACATAGTTTTAAGTAAAAATAATGCCATATATTACAATGTAAACCATAAGGACCTCATGGAGCACTAGGATGTCAACCATAGTCACATCAAGTACTTTTTATACAGATCTTACTTTATTTCGTTCTGCCAGAGTTACATTTTCCACCACAGTGGCATAAGTCGGTACATTTTAAATGTTTTTTTTGGCAGTTGCACCTAACACCGCACTTTGACTTGCACTTGCACCGAATCAGCTCCAGGCAAGCAGTAGCAGCAACGGGTGCAGTAGTCCAAATTGGTTTCCAATCGTTATCCGATTCAATTTCCCACCCCCAATCTGCCGGACTGGGAAGATTTTGAATTGGCACCATCGTTTGGCCCCATACGTGCACACCCTGGTAAACAGCTCTTAGTAGATGTTGCTGGAAACTTGCCTCCGTAGGCGGAATATTCTCTAGTTGTCGATCTTTCTTAGAAAATAACTGCTTCCTGCACTCGTTCAACGACGTGCACTGGCTGGATCTGAAACGTAAATCTGGTAAATATTTTAGTATTAATACATAGATATCTTTTTAATTATACTTACTTATCATACATCGTTATGATAAATTTTTGAACAATTTTGCTAGCGTTTTCTACGTCTCCATCAGCTAGCATATTGAAACCGCTAGTTGCTAATGGAAAAGTATTCCATGCTTCGTAAGCAGTTTTTTTCCCTCTTCCACTGAACGCCGACACTGTGTCACATCCAGTTAAAGCATGGAATACTGGTAATGCTTTTGTCCTTTCTGGGCCTGGAATAAAATAAAACCAAAATGTTATAAAAATGAATACGTAAAATGCATTGTAAGAAAATAAATATATTAAGCTAATTTAAAATCAAACCTAAAGTAGCTGCGATTTTGTTACATGACAAAAACTGATTGTTTTTTCCAGAGCCGATGTGGACCCACAATTCAACATTATCTTGTAGTTTCAAAACGCATGATACAGCTAGAACCAATACATCTGTATCAACTGTGCGTATCATGATCCGTTTAAATCCCTGAGTCACAGCGTCAGCAACATGTACCATTATCCTCGTATCAGCTTCTTCGTGGTTACAGGGGTCAATATTATTCTTACACCGATCGCTGCTACTGAGAACATTCATACCGTCCGTAACATTCAGTTCTTTTTCAGCAGGTACCTCCATAGTGTGACAGGCTAAGGACAACATATGGAACAGTTCTTTTTTGTTCTCATTATCACGCAGGAAATTGTTCCACCCTTTAGGTATTCTTGTGTTTGGGCAAACTCTTGTTCGTGAGCCAATACCTCGCTTCTCCCTGGTACTGTTTTTAATGCTTTTTTCGTCGTATCTGCAAAAAACACAATATCATTAACAGCAACCATGTTTTAACACGAATTCAACACGAATGAGCAAAAAATTACTTCACTATTACCTGTCCCATATGATATCTACCCTTTGGGTGCTTGTTAATTCTTTTTGAACGAATGGTTTGAAAATTTCATTTGCATAGTCACCGAAAGTACTAGATTGACTAGGATTAAGCATATGGACTATCGCCGGTCCGTCAAGAACTTTTGCAGTCACTGAAGGAGCAGTCTGTGCTGTTGATTCCATGTATGAGTTTGTTAGACATTTCAACAGATCTGATTTAGTACAGCCTCTTAGAGAACCCGAAGTAGATAAGGCTGGGGGGTAAGGTTGATTTTCATGTGCAAAAAAAACGTCCAAGTCTCCTCTTCTACGTTCAGATGTAGCAATATACAACTTGCTGAATAAACTACAATCATTTTTTAGTCCTGCAATTTTTGCTTTTGCTTTGCTGATACTCTTACCAACACTTGTTGAAAAAAGGGTATATTTATTCAGTTTGATTGGTTCTTGTAATGATTTACCACCTTGTAATCTCTCGATACAGAACTGTAAATACTGCTGTTCACCATTCTTTTCAACATTAAACACGGTGTTGACAAAATCCTCACCTGTTATCTTTTTTGAGTCGATATTGTAAAGATCTTGCGTATCTTCAAGGAATGGGTTACTCATATCGTTTATTTTTAGTTCCAGAGACTTTACCATTTTGCAGATTTTTTTTTGATACGCAACTGTATCTGAATGGTGTCTAGGTTGGTCAGAGTTTGTATTATTGTCTATTTCACTCTCAAAAGCATCCACCATGGCTGCTATCTCAGGTCCTGCTATTAGCCATTTACGAAGAGTATCCGGTTTCTCAGTGATCCCGATCATTCCTAAGAACATTTTGCTTAATTTATTATTATGTTTAATGAAACAAGGCCTCATGCAATAAATAAAATATTCTTACCGCCATCTCCTTTTATAAGTGCGTTCATTTGCTCGTGAGCCTGATCAAGTGCCATTGCAGAGAAAGGGTTATTAGATCGCCTGGCTACAAATTGACCAGTTTCAAAGCGTTTTTGAATATCCGGATGACTTTCTTTTAAGTTTGTTAGATCTCTGATATGTACTGAGAGCCAGCGTGCGTAATTATTGTGGTCTAAAGCGAAAAACCATGGCACCAATCTTCGCAAGGAGTTCAGGTAAGTACTGAAGTCACCTGTCCGAGTTGAACGCACCAGCTGTAAAATTAACAGTTCCATCTGCAAAACTATGTCCCAATACTTGAATTGTGGTATACTATTCAGCTTCTCTAAACGCCACTCCTCAAAGCTAATATTAGACTTCTGCAACTCAATCATTGTCAGATAAGCTTTTTTCTGAAGCGTGTACAATGCTGCTGCAGTAACCTGAAATATAAACGTTTCCATATGTTTTATAAAAGTTACTAAAGGAATCTTAACCTGTAAAGTTAAATTATACCTGGTGAGCGTTTATTGTCCTAGTGACATGAGATGCAGTGAGCATTGCTTCCGCTCTACCGGAAGAAGTAACACTGGCTTGAATTAATGCCTCTACCCAACCACTCCCTCGGAGCCATTGCCCAATAGCTTTCAATCCTGCCATTTCTATATGCAAGCCCCCCATAATTATCAACATTTTGTCCTCTCCCACTGTTTCTGGTATTGTATATTGAAGTTGTTTCAGAAGTGCATACAAGGGTTGATCCGCTACAAGCACCGGTATTTGGCCTGGATTCAGAAACTGAACCGCTTTATCTACCATTTTCATCGAATGCAACATCATTGCTGCACTGTGAGATTGTTCTTTGAAAATTGGGAGAAGCGTTACATCTGTGCTATGCCGCTCGTTAGGGTCTCTGTCAACTGTAGCATGATATGCAGCCCATGGCTTAAAAGTATCCAACATTGTCTGTTGTAACCATTCCTGCTCTTCAGTGAGTGGCAAGGAAGTGTCTGATACTTTATGAGTATAAACATCGGTCTTAGAGCAACTAAACTTCTTCAGGTCTAGAAAACATGGTGGAACTACAGCGTAATCTAGAGGAAGCCCTTCTAATTTTTTTCTTTTGCTTGGGATATTATCTTCTGGCACATGTGGTATAACCAACCTTGGAATGCCTATAAAACAATAACAAGAACATCCAAAGAATTAAACGAAAATATGAAATAAAGATTGATATTAAAATTCACTATCTACCTAACATACCCGTTTCATTTGGCATTTTGTGCTGCATTAGGGTTATGGCAGTTCCGTGAAATGAAGTTTCTGCAAATGTGGACGTTGTATTATGATCTACGTTGTCAACAGCAGCTGTGGTGAAAAGACCCTTTTGAAGCTTTAACGGCGCTACTACTTGCTCTTGCTGGTATACGTTGCATACTTTATTAGCTTCTTCAGTAATGATTTTTTGAAGTCGGTGGTACGATATACTTATTCCAAGCTGATGAGCACGTTTAATTAGACTTTTTTTGCGAGTTGCAGCGTACAACTTTGCCGCTAAATAAACGGGACCCGTTGTCTCACGAATTTTGTTATGTCTTCGCTTCGTACCTCTTCTACGACATTGCATTGCGTGATATACTATAAGGCCAGCAATATTGCGACATTGAATATTGGAATCGCTTGTCACATTTGAGCTAAGAGAGGGTCCGAATATGAGCATTTTTATTAAAGCCACGAGCGATGAGGGTGCTTTGGATTGGTCACTTTCTTTTTCAAACATATCGCTTCGAATACTTTTGACCACATCAAACAAAGCAGCGCCTTCAGATTCAAAATCTCGTTCTGGATAGTTAGATTTGGTCTCAAAAGTAACTAGATTTGGTAAACCTGCTCTCGTAATAGCAGTCAGACCTGGACACTCTTCTAGCAGTTTTTCCTTGAGCTTGGACGACTGAACAACGTGATCCACTCCTAATTCTTTCATGGCCTGTGTTTGCTTTATTGCAAGGTCAACTACATTAAAAATTGGAATTTCATCTTCCTTTTCTCTCGCATCATTCATGTAAGCAACGATTTCGGAAAATGTGATGGCCTGGACTTGACTTTTCAATTTGGTTTGAGAATGGATTGGATTCAGAGTTGATTTCAGTCTGTTTTTATATTTGACGTAACATTTATTATGATATTTGGCTCCGAGTGAAATCAAATCGCAGGTATCAGATACCTTTGCTAAGAGTTCGTAATCATTTAATTCTGTGGCACATGAAATAATATAATCACTGAAACTTTTTTTCATTACTGAGCATAATAAGTTCCTTCGGAAACTCTGCAGCCCACAAAATAAACATGTACTTTTGTCGTAGGCGGTCGTTACTGAGCTGCGAGTCATAGGGGTAGTATTTGGCTCTTCTGACTTTTTTGCCTTTAAACGTGCTCGGTCTAATTTAGTATTATTTATTTTTAAATAACATGTTTTATGCCAACATGCCGCATGTTCAATGAGCACTGGTTTCAAATCATTAATGCGTGCGATCAAGGTATCTTTTAAAGTCACAGGCAATGAATGCAGTTTTTGAAACTCAAGCAAGTTTTTAGCAAGCAATTCATATCCGGCACCCTGGCTACATTTTGCTGCCGTAAGCTTCTCGTCTGTTTCAGTTTGACACAAAACACATAATTTCCAATCAACATCTTGGTCAGACATCATTCATATAAGGTAAGGTATATTTACAACTGCGTGACCGAGACATGTGTACCTTTTTTGAAAACAACAACATGCATTAGTACTAAAAACCGGTCAAGAGATCGCACAGTTAGGGTTTTGAACCATTAGTACAATTTTATTCGTTTTAAGAGCACTTTCACTTACACACACAGTTAAGAAAACATGATGTAACGCTAACTTTGTCCGGTATTTTAAGGTTAGAAAACACATTCTAAGTGGGTAGTTTGAATTAATAAGAAGTTCGACTTACCTTCAATATTAAGTTAACAGAAGATGCGGACAATCATACAATTTAATGCATAATGTTATGATCCCGTACACACATTTACAAAATTAAATCAATCAATAAAATATATTTTATGGGGCCCAAAATCAAATCAAAAGTTCGCAACTGTGAATAATTTTAAGCGCGCGTCATGTTTGACAGTTGGATTTGGATTTCACGTTCCGATACACGCATCATCAAAAAATATTACTTACGCAAATTGAGTTTCCGCTCCTCAAACGGAATTATTAAAATAAAATAAATAAATAAATAAGATTTTTAGTAAGTAATTTGAACCCAACTGAAGTTTAATTTATAAATTACACAAATAATATGTTATCTGCGATATCACTAGTATACTGCTGCAGGCCGCGCGGCGTTAGTTCATGTTTTCATTTACCCGCGCGAGTCTTTCCGCCCGCGGTCTTATTTATTTATTTATTTTATATTTCTCAAATAAATGGTATTGAATTATATGGTTTTGGAATCTGCATAAATTGGGCTTTTTAACCATATTTTTTGTGTTTATAATGATGGACATACATTATAAAATATTGAGTGTTGAAACAAAAATATAATCTAATGTTGTGAAACTTCTTTATGTACCTTAATAAATTTATATGAAAGAGTGTAATTTTTATATTAAAAATGAATTCCTCATTCCTTATTTATCCGAAAATGATACCACACTCGAGGTAATAGGTAAAATGAAGCCAATATGGTTTTTAAACTGAAGCGCGGCGGAGTGTAACTTTGAACCCCCCCCCTCCCTACCCACCAAAGGGTGGCTGATGGCTACCGGGCTGAATCAGCTCAGTTTGACCTAGGATACATCTGTGCCAAGTGAATTCATCCGATACCAAAATTTTACCTCTCCATACATTGGGTGGCACTAGCGCCCGTACTATTGCGTTTCATAAACGATTTGAACCAATCAATGCCAGCTTTTTTGTTTTTTTGCCAGGACTCCGGAATGGGAATATTTAGATCAATGGCTGCTTCGTAAGCCAGTGATCTAACTTGTTCGGAAAGCAGTCCGAAGTAAATAGATGCACTCTTCTTTAAATATTCGGCAATAGAACGTTCTTGTCCTTCATCGAAAATCAGTCTAGGTTTATTATATCCTACATTGTATTTCAAACCGGCTTTTGCCTTTTTAACGTAATTAAAAAGTGTTACGTGGCAAATATTGAACTCTGTTGCAATATCCCTATATTTTCGATTAGAATTTAGTGCCTCCTGTACTGCTAGCTCATACACCTCTTTAGTAGTGGTGCCCCGAGTCGTTTTGCGTTTGTTAGTCCTCATTCTGCAATAATAAACACCACTTTTAATTTTGTGTCTCGCACCTTTCCCGGGGGCAAATATTAACATGTGTAACGGGGTACTGAGTTAATGAAACCACCGGAGAAGTTTAAGACTTATATTAGTATAGGAAGACTATGAAATTAACAGAAAAGCATACACATAGGTATACACTTAAGCATATATATAAAAGCTAACCATAAAATAACATAAGGTAGCCAGGATATTAACAATAGGCAGGGTAGGCAAAAGCGATTACTTAACAAACTATTTACAGCGGTTAGCAATATTTTGCTACTACTAGCGCCACCTGTATTCTATGCCAAAATTAACAGTTTACAGAATGAGAATAAAATAGCGTTGATCATTAAGCGGGAACAAAATAACAAGCAGTGCGTGCGTTAATATAAAGAAGTGAAGTGGGAAAATAACTAAAGCAAACAATAAATGAGATTGAAGTAGTGCACATCGGACATTCCGTGTTACGGAAGTGTCGTTATCGCGCAGCTATTTCCTAAGTACTAAGGGTACGTCCTAACTAAGCGAAAGAACTTAGTCTAAATAAACAATACGGCTGTACGCCACGTTCCGTGCTACGAAAGCAATAGCGGTCGGTCGTATTGTATGCGCGCTCGTCAAGTCCAGGTATCGTTCCGTGTCAACAGAAGCGGGTGCCTGCACAAGTCGAACTGGCCGGCGGACGCCGCGGGTCAGCTTTTAAAGGCGCTTAGGGCGAGCGCGGAGGTTGAGCGCGCGGGGCGTGAGCGGCCCGCTTCATTACCGGATGATATCTGACTTAGGCACATACTTAAGCGCATTAAAGTGGTGGTGGTTTCAACTCAGTGTGTTACAATCTCCCCCTCTGGCTCCGAAGACGTCCCGACGAGGTAGCCAGTTTTCTTGCTTGTCGTGGCGGGCGGCCACGTTGTCCAGGTTCGGATGAAGTTTCCGGCTGGGTTTTCTTTGGCGGACGTCCTCTTTTGCGGATTGGCATAGTGGGTCTTGGCAACGGAATCTCATGGTCTTCAGACTGAGCTACCGTGATACTGCTCTGATAAGGGCGCAAAGCTGAGGCATGATACAAACCAACACTTTGTTCTGGTGCATTAGGGTCAGAAATATGGAAAGAACTGGGTCCATGGCTCCGAAGGATTACATATGGACCATCACGTCTGGGTGCTAACTTAGAGCTGAAACCATGGGCGGTTTTGCTGATGGCATGGGTTTCTACCATTACGCGATCACCAGGTTTATAGTTAGGGCAACCTTTTCTATTTTTGTCGACGTATTCTTTTCTCTTCTCTTCTTTCATTTCTTGCACCTCTCTTACTTTTTTAAATGTGTCTGCGAGCGTTAATAACTTAGGAGTAATTTCAGGGATGAAATTTTCCGATAAAATTATTTCTCGTAAATCGTTTTTGTTGTCGTCTAGCGTTTTTAATTCTCGTCCGAATGTGAGATAAGCAGGTGTGTGACCAATAGTCGAACATGTTGCTGTGTTCATAGCGAACCGGAGTAGTATAATATTGGGCATTCTGGACCACCTCGCTCACTCGGTGGAATGCCCAATATTACGCAAGTGGTCTAGAACGCCCAATAGCTTTTGGGGATTTAAATATTCGATGCAAGTGGTCTAGAACGCCCAATAGCTTTTGAGGATTTAAATACTCGATGCAAGTGGTCTAGAATGCTCTTACGGTTTTAAAATACTTGAACACATTCTTGTTCTGAAACTTAATATTCACATATAACTACCTAATATCTTGAAAGTCTAGGCTCATTGAGTACAAACCTTTCATGCTTACAACACGTAGTGATATGAAGTTTGTGAAACAAAATCAGACCTTGCAGTTGGATGTCGTTTGTACAGTTCGCAACGATCGCAATTCACGTCATGGAGAACTTTTACCGAATACAATTCGAAGTATCATTTGCGGCCCCTCTAACTGTGGAAAAACTAATTTAATTATCGGCCTTCTACTGCATGAACGGGGGCTACGCTTTGAAAACCTTTATGTTTATTCTAAAACTCTCTTCCAACCTATGTATCAGTTTTTAGAAAAAATATTAACATTGGTTCCATCAGTCGAATTTAAAAAATATAGTGAAAATGATGAAGTACTAAGTCCAAATGAAGCTAACATTAATTCAATTATTATATTTGATGATGTTGCATGTGAAAATCAAAACAATATAAGGGATTACTTTGCAATGGGACGTCATAAAAATATTGATAGCTTCTACCTTAATCAAACTTATAGTAAAATACCTAAACAATTAATAAGAGACAATGCTAACTTAATAATTCTATTTAAACAAGATGATATGAATTTACGTCATGCTTATGATGAACACGTTGGAAGCGATATGTCTTGGTCACAGTTTAGAGAAATGTGTGCTGAAGTATGGAAACTGCCATATAGTTACTTGGTTATAAATAAGGATTGTAGTCGTAATTCTGGATGTTATAGAATGGGTTTTGACACATTTATCATTATGGATTAATTATAATACATAATGCATTATAATGAAACATTTATTGCTTCATAGGACCCCATCAAGATCAGACATGAACCTTAAAATGAATGACGAGAAAACTTTGAAAGAAAAAGTAATTAAATCTGTCGAAGCCGTTAAAAAGAAGGTTAGACTGATTCGTAATATGAAATCTGATAATGATAAGATGTTGGAATCAGTATTGAAACCAATAACAGAACCGCTTAATGAAATATTTAAAGTTAAAAATGAGAATAATTACTTAAATACTAATTATAATGATTTTGATGACGGATTGCAATGGGGAAAGTCGGTAAAAAGATTAAAATTGAGTCCTAGTGAAGAAAAGAAGCAATCTATTCATAATCATACGGTTGTGAGGAAATCTTCTCATTCTAGTCTTGATAATGAAGATCAAGAGGATGACACATCAACCAACGATGAAAGTGATGTAAGCGATGGAGTGGAAAGTGAACATACTAATGATCAGGATTCAACAAATGATATTTCATTTAAGACGACAGATTCTTTCGCATCTCCTCGTGATGATCCTAAATTTCAAAAGCATTATATTACCAACTTAAATATACCTTTTGGTGTTCGAACGGAACGAGACAAGCTAATGTTGGGATCCTGTCCGGTATACACAACAAGTGATAAAAAATTGAAAGTAAATGGCCATACTTACTATTTAACGCCAGGTTTAAACGAATTGTTATATAAGAAAGTACCGGATTTAAATATTGTAACTGAGGATGATAAACGCAATTATAAAATCTTATTATTAGAAACTAATGCACATAGAAGAGATTTTAATCCTAATAAACCAATAAAAAGCAACAAAGGCATGAAATATTTATACGTAATAAGACCTCTTTTTAAATTAGCTAAAGAACGTTTAATAAGTGGTGAAGGATTACCGACCATGAAAAAAGTTAAAGCCGATGTATCATATGTATACTGGGATAACCCAAACGAATTAGTAGAAAGATTAAAATTGCTTATAGCTTCTCGTGAAGCTGGGAATACAGGATTGGATAATGAAATCATATCTGTTATTGAAGAACTGCAAGAAGCAGGATTAGTTAACAATGCCAATATATAAAACAGTTACTTTACTATTATCGTTAGTAGAGGCAGAACTTTTGACGTACAAATACATCATAAAAAGGAACATAGACAAATTTGGTCATCATCTTCATAAACGCCTTCGTGTATCTGAAATTTCTGAACTTAAAAATAATGCTTTGCTCCGATCAGATGATGGTCATTTCGATTTACAATCATTAAGATTAAAGGGGCTTGCGCTTCCATTGTTACCTGATGATGCCGTTAATAAGCAGTATGTCGATAAGCTCGTTCTGAACCTTTATCAGAAGGAGTATCTAGATTCTATGTTTGATACTATAAATTCTCAAATTCATCAGTTGGCAAATCAGTTGAAATTGAACTTTTATACAAAAAAGGAAATAGACGTTATATTCAACAAATTAAACAATGACAAAGCAGCAAGTCGTGAACGAGATACACAGGTCAGCTCGAAAAAACTTTAAGCGACGAGCAGTTTTATTAAAAGGAATTGATGATTTGTGGCAAGCGGATTTAATTGATTTACAAAATTTACATAAGATAAATAGAGGATATAAATACATTTTGGTTGTAATTGACGCCTTTTCAAAGTACGCGTGGTGTATTCCAACAAAATCTAAAAAGAAAATAGAAATTAAAAATTCATTCGAACAAATTATTAAATCATCAAAACGAGTTCCGATAAACTTACAGACAGACTTAGGAACAGAGTTTTATAATAATGAATTTGATTGTTATGTAAAAAAATTAAAAATAAATCATTATTCCACGTTTTCAATTAAAAAAGCATCTATTGTTGAAAGGTTAATAAAAACACTCAAAAATAAACTTTACAAATATTTTAGTTTCATTGGAAATTATAAATGGGTTGGAAAACCTTTGGATGATATAGTTAAATCCTATAATCGAACTATGCATCGTACAACGAAATTTAAACCTATTGATGTTAATTTTGATATTGAGTCCAAAGTAAAGAAAAACATAGAAAGCGCACAATCCAATCTAGTCAATGGATCAAATAAATTTAATATAGGAGATAGCGTGCGCATAAGCAAGTATAAAAGTGCCTTTCATAAAGGTTATACACCGAATTGGTCAACAGAAATATTTACTGTTAAACATGTTAATCGCACTCGTCCAGTTACTTACCTTATTGAAGATCAACGAAAAAATAAAATACTCGGTTCATTTTACGAACAAGAACTTCAGAAAACGAAACATCCTGATGTTTACCTCATAGAAAAGGTGATCAAAAAGAGGGGGGAAAAATTGTATGTAAAGTGGTTAGGGCTTCATGATAGCGAAAATAGCTGGATTGATAGAAATGCTATTGTATGAGTATATTTATTAACTTTATTGTATTAAAACTTATCATTATTATATTGGATATGAAAGGGAGAGGACTTTTAAATAGTATTATTAATCACTTACCGTTTGAGCTGCACTTACCTGGTTATAATTATTGTGGACCAGGTACAAAATTGCACAAGCGGTTGTTAAGAGGTGATAAGGGAATTAATGATTTGGACAACGCGTGTATGCAACACGACATTGCTTACGATAAACATTCTAACCTAATAGATCGTCACAGTGCAGATTTAGAACTTTATAAAATGGCTAAACAGAGATTAAAGTCAAAAAATACAAGAAGAGGAGAAAAGCTCGCTTCATGGTTAGTTAGCAAAGTGATGAAGACTAAAATAAAAGCTGGTGCAGGGATAAAATCATTCAAACAATTTGTTTCTAAGATACGTAGGGAATTGAAAAATAAAAAATCCAAAAAGAATGGCACTACGATCGAGCAGGCATTTCTTGCGGCAAAAAAGATATTTGCAAATAACAAAAAAGTACGAGTTCCTCGTTTAATTCCGATTCCAAAATCTGGAGGTATATTACCACTAATACCTATCTTTGCTGGACTTTCTGCATTGGGATCTTTGGCAGGAGGGGCTGCTGGGATTGCTAAAGCTGTTGGGGATTACAAAGCTGCAAAGAAAAACTTAGTTGAATCAGAACGCCATAACAAAATGATGGAATCTATTGCATTAGGAAAAGGTTTACATATTAAACCGTATAAGAACGGCAAAGGGTTGTGTTTAAAACATACAAAAAACTAGATAAAAGGTTACCCAGACGTGCTCTCACTAATATAGATATTTTAAAGTATTCTAAAGAAATACCTCATTTTCGCGGTGTTTATATGAGAGATAGTTTGCCAAAACAACCAAAAAGAGTAGAATGTGGAATCATAAATTTAGACAGTTCTGAAAACCAAGGGACTCACTGGGTAGCCTATGTTAAGGATAACAATTATTGTGAATATTTTAATAGTTATGGTGATCTTCAGCCACCGTTAGAATTAATAAAGTATTTAAAACATCATAATATTTTTTACAACTACAACACTTACCAAAAGTTTAACACTGTAAATTGCGGGCATTTATGTTTAAAATATTTAAAAAAGTTTTGGAGTGCACGTTTAAATATCTCTGTATAATAAAAACCTTATCATTCTCACGATGTCTTTCACTTTATCTATAACCGGAACCTCTTCTACCCTGATCACTAATTATTCACCAGCTTTTCAACTGAATGGTGAATATGAATGCGGGTTGCTATATATGTCGACTTTTAACTCTATACCTAATATAGATTATAGAAACAATAAATTTTATTATGGTAAAAACGAAGTAATAGAAATTCCTGAAGGGTCATACGAACTCCAAGACCTTGATGATTACCTCAAAAGACACCTGCAAGGATGCACATTTTCACTGACATGTAATAATAATACGTTAAAGACGTCTATATTGTGTTCAAAAAATGTGTATTTTAATAAAGAAAATTCGATTGGCAAGTTACTAGGTTTTGGCGAAGAAACTATTCAAGCTAATATATTAACAGAGTCCCCTTTTCCTGTATCCATTCTGTCTACAACTATAGTGCGAGTTGAATGTGATATAGTGAGCGGATCATTTGTAAACGGAAAACCAAGTCATATTATTCACGAGTTTGTGCCTAATGTACCACCAGGCTATCGGATTATAGAAACACCGAAAAACGTAATTTATTTCCCTGTAACACAAATCAACTTGAGCTCTCTTAAAGTAAGAATATTGGACGTAAATGATAATTTAGTTAATTTACGAGGTGAAGAGATTCAAATATATTTACATCTTCGTAAAAAATGATAGATTTCAATAAAAGCGAAGTCTCGCACGTCAAACGTATTAGTAATCTTTGTGCTATCAAGAAAAGAAGACCTAATAAGCAACTTGCAAAGCTTACAAAAGAAAATAAACAATTTTTAAGAAACATTGGATTGTTAAAATGAGTATACTAAACTTAACAGATCGTTTTAGCTTTGATGACACGATTGAAAGTTTCGAATATCATTCATATAAACCCTACGTAACAAGTTTTAACTTGAATGATGAAATCCGTATACCTATTAACCAACAAGATCTTTACGTATTGCCTTCGGCGAGTACTCTCTATGTGGAAGGCACTGTTTCAGTATTCAATAGAGAGACAAAAGCAAAGGTGAACAGTGTACTTTTAACTAATAACCCTATACTACATATGTTTCAAGATATTCGATATGAACTGAATGGGATCGAAGTAGATAAAATTAAAAACGCTGGAGTTACCACAACTATGAAATCTCTTGTATCCATGAATGAACTCGATTCGTTAATGTCACAGTTATGGGGTTGGAACGTTGATGGTACTAAAATTACACATAACTCATTTTCTGTATCTGTTCCTTTAAATAAGATTCTTGGTTTCGCAGAGGATTATAAGAAAATAATTATCAACTGTAAACATGAACTTATTCTTCTACGATCGAATAGTAATTTAAATAGCGTAAAGTTGAATACAAATGAATACATAGACAATATTACTATATCTAAAATAGTATGGCGTATGCCTCACATTAAAGTTTCTGATCAGGTAAGATTAAATTTACTCAAATATTTAGAAAAAGATCGTGCTATTCAGATAGCTTTCAGAAATTGGGATCTGTATGAGTATCCGCTTTTACCTAAAACCTCTAAACATTCTTGGTCAATCAAAACTTCATCTCAAATTTAAAAACCACGATACGTTATAATTGGATTAAAAACGGATAGAAAAAATATGGCCAACAAAGATGTAACATGGTTTGATCATTGTCATTTGAGAGACGTCAAAGTTTTTTTAAATTCATACTATTTTCCGTATGAAAGTTTAAATGTAAGTTTTGGAGCTGAAAAGTATGCTTTATTATACGAACAGTACGCTAAATTTCAGCAGTCTTATTATAACCGCGGTCAAACACCGTTGTTAAGTCCGCAAGAATTTAAAGAGAAAGGTCCTCTTTTTGTAATCGATTGTTCACGTCAAAACGAAACCTTAAAAACAGGTTCAATAGATGTCAGAGTTGAATTAGAGTGCGAACAGGATATACCCGATAATACTGCGGCGTACTGTCTAATTCTGAATGATAGTATTGTAGAATACAAACCCTTAAGCAACATTACACGAAAAATATCATGATGACTGAACGTTTGTTCGTGGATCTTCAGGGATTTAAATCGTATAAAAATGAATTTATTGTTAAGGAATTTGCATACAGTACAAATGAATACACACAAGTATTTTCAATAAAACCTCCATACCCATTTTCGGCTTTATCGGAAAACGAAAAAAGACAAGTGAGATGGATAGAAAAAAACCTTGGTATTTTATGGCGCGATGGATATGTTGACTATAGGGAATTTAAAAGAATGATTCCCGCCTACTTGGAAAACAAGAAAATATATGTAAAAGGGTTAGAAAAAATTCAATGGGTTAAAGATTTATGTAGTAATTGTACTGTAATAGACTTAGGTGAAAATGGCTTACCTAAATTCGAATCTATGTATCAAAAGTATTGTAAAGACAGAACTACATATAATTGTTTAATTCATAAAAAATCTTGTGCGTTAAAAAATGTTATGTGTATAAAAAAATGGTATTCTGAAAATAATTTATCTTTATATTCTCATTTGTAATTTTCACTCTGTGTGAAGTATTTTGACAACGAAAGATCATATATTTCATTAATTACAAAGATTGTGCGTTAAAATTTTTTTATCTATGTTTGAAAAATGTATTGTGATTGTTTACATATATTATGATTTAATAAAAACCATAATATTACTGTTAATTTGATTTTTTTTCACCCCATTGATAAGCAAAGTTAGTTATCATTTGTTTTAAAATGATATATTTTATTTCTAATAAATAAATGATAACAACTCATACCTATTTCTGTTAGTAGTGCTAATATTTAATCAACATTAACCAAAAAGTTTTTTAAAAGAAGTTTATCTTAATTACTTATAGTTAAAAATGTTGCTTTTGACACTAACACCTAAACAAGAAAAAACTTTCTGGTTGATGTATACGTAAGGAATAAAACAACAAAATAATTTTAAAATATTTATTACATAACAAAACATATTTACACTTAATAACTAACACTATAGCCACATAACTTTTTTGATATTTTATTTATTAAATTTTCTGCGCTTTCTATTATCTCGTCAAATCCATCATTCGCCACATACTGCGCACTGAGTAGAACGTTTTCATTGCTGTCGTCGTGTTGATCTGGCATGGTGTCACTTATATTAATTATTTGAATTTTTATGAGTCTATTGCCCTTAGCTGCTTCGTTATTTATAACGAATGATGGCGGGTGTCCTCGTACACTTCTTTTCACAACTTTATTTAGTCTTTTCTTAGCCTTAGTTAGCTTAGTTTTTGTTTTTTCCTTCGCAGCTATCCTAGCTTCTTCTTCTTCTTGATATCCTTCTAACGGATCCTGGGCATATTGAGAAAATATGAATGGAGTATCTTGGAATCCTTCCATATTCTGAAACAAAAGAAATATTATAAACGATGTTTAAGGTATGTTAATCAGTGTAATGCACTTGATTAAACATATATAAATATAAAACAATTCAGATTAAACTTACCAAACTTGAGATACGAGTCAACTCTTGTAATGTAAGATATCAGGATACGGAATGATAACTTATTATAGCCGCTTCTATTTATATCAATTATAAATTCCATGCGTTAACAAAATTAACTGAGCATGTAACAACATGTTATCAACCTATCAATTACAATTTCCATGCGTTAACAAAATTATCTGAACACGTAACAACATGTCAACATCAGAACTATCAAGAAGCACTCTTTCTGATTTAGTATTGTATAATTTAACTTCATTAAAGAAAAATACGATCAAATGCTTTGATTTTATGTTAAATAATATAACACATTTCTTTTACTCATAATTTAAGTTCATTTATTTCACTATGAATATTCTATGAATCGTCTAGCGATTAACTTAACAATTATTGGACCTATCTTTACAGGTAGTATAAATCCGTGAATTGCGTGAATAAGTTGATAAGTCTAGATGTAAACTTAATAGTATTTGGAACATATTGCATTAAGTTCAAAATTACGTTCATATTTTTCAATCAGTTATCAACTTACTTAAGTCATCCAGGGAAATGATTGGTTAAATAAAAAACATTTACTTGATTATGATAACAATATATTTATTTATTTATAATCTATTTTATAATTATCAGCTTACATACATATATATTTATTCCTTATGTAATAATCATTACAATACAAATATTCTCAACTTATACACTAAACATTTTATTTATAAACCATAATAAACCAACGAGTTTTACAAGTTTTACAATTCTACATTTATTAAAGAAGAAAACATTAAAAATACAATATTTCACAAATAGTGATAGATACTTGTTAAAAGTCCATAAATTGATAGAAGTTCGTTCGACGCAACAACTATAGCTACTGTACTTTAATTTATAACAAATTTAATATTGATTTATGTCCCCAAGATTTAGTCATGATTTTATCATTTAAAATAAATCGCTTGTCGTCATTGGAAGACAATGCAATTTTATTTACACTTCGTGTGAAAATTTCGTGTTTAATGGATTTGAACAAAATGTTTTTCTTTCTTACAACATCGTTCTGAAACAAAACCTTCGTATAATCAGAAACATTTAAATCTCGAACTACGTATTTTTTAACGCCTTTTGCTTTTTTAATAGTACTATCTTCAGTTCTAACACAGTAGAGCTTTGAACGCAATCCTACAAATTCCATTATGATTTTTCCGCTCATTTCGTCCTTAAACAGACCCGGAACTTTTTTATTCAAGAGAGGAATGTTATACTGATTATTTTTTATATAATTGCTTGTATCAAAATGAGGTAAAAAAATGTTTTGTAAATCTTGATAAAAATTTTCACATTCTATAGTATAAATAAATGAGTCTGTGTCCATGTAACACAACTGAACTCGGTCCTCATAGAAGGGCTTTACTATTGAATAATGAAAGTCGAACATATGACTTTTTGATAATTCTAAAACAGTAAACCCTATGTAGATTGGTTTATCAAGGAAAATTTGTTCAGGTTTTAATTGTATAGCCACTAAATTTTCTGAAAATATAGATACACTGTGAAAATTGGGTCTTGAAATTAGCTTTTTAGCGGTTTTTGTTTTTTTTGTCTTATTATTTTTATCACTCCATTGATTAACAAGATGCACGTTGACCCTTTTTTCGTAATTTTCTAAAGTTTTGCCGAACATAGCATTATTTAATAACTTAAAAAAGTCTTGTTCAGATATTGTTTTAGCCTGTTGACGCAATTTGGTGTTTAGGTCTATATACTCTTTTAAATACGAACTTTGTTTAAAAGTTATGACGCGATGAATTTTGCTTAACAAAAGTCCATGTTTTAAACAGTTTTTGAGATGAACATAATGAATCACATAATAAAACTTATTGTATAAATTAGGTATAAGTTTTGGATTTTTTCCTCCTGGTGGAATACTTTTTTCTGGACAAAACGGTAAATCATTGTGATAATTATGTAATTCTTTAGGATAAATTAAATCAACTTCAAGAATATAACCGTACTCCGCATTATCATCCACGGCTGTGATATTTAATTCGTTTTGTTCCTTTTGCGACAAGAATTTAAAATCGCTCAAAGGTAAAGCTTGACACATACTAAAACCATATAAATTATTGCAATCCATGTACACAATAAATGAGTTTTTCTGAGATGAATCATAATCAGGTATGTATTTATTGTTGGCTTTAGCATAGCGTCTGGAACACATACAAACGCCCCCTCGAATACCAGATTGTATCATGCGTATTATTTCTAGATCATTAATTAATTCCAATTGAACGCCTGTTTTTAAAAGCATTGCATCAAATGATAAGCTCGGTGCTGTAAGATAAAAAGCTGGATCTAACTGATAATGATACTTGCAAGTCTTTCGAAAATTTTCGAAAATATCTGTCAAAAGCAAAACGTCCGTCTTCAAATAAATATCTGTATACTCTCCTAAGTTTTTAATGTTAAATTCTAACCAAACCAACTGTGCATGCTCATAATCTTGATCAGTGATTACTTCGTTAGTTAAAGAGTTGAAAAAATTTTCTTTAGGAGGTAACTTTTTTTCTTTATAACAGTCCCACCCTGTTACATAATCGTAGGGATAAACTCCCTTTTGAGTCAATAAATTAAATTGTTTTTCATTTGAAAAACATGATCGTAAATGTTCGAATTGTTCTTTTTGTAAGGTCTTAGTGAGCTTATTAAGACTTTCTCCTAAAAATTTATAAGAATCAACAAATCTTAACTGTATTAAACTATTGTCATCCATCATAATAAACTTCGTAAATGAAATGTAGTTCTCTTTGGTTTTAGGTATAATTTTAATAGCCCCCGGGATTTCGCCCAACTTTTTTATAAATAAATGACAGTCATATCCTGATAAGTTGTGAAAAAATACCGGTATAAATTTCGGGAGTTTGTATTGTAAATTGCAATAATTATGGCTTGCACCTCGAAATTGTCCTGTAATATGACAGTGGTCTCTTACTTTATCGTTAAACAATAAATGATTACAAATATGACAACGTTGAGAAGTTCTAAATTTTTTATCATCTTCTTCAGTATATATCATGGAGGTGTAGCTCTTTAAAACCTCATTAATTTTATTTACATCACTCAGTAAAGAATCAATGAACTTGTCAACGCAATCTAAACCACGATAAGATGTAAACCGATTTTTGTTCTGATCTGATGAACAAACGATTTGATATGCAAATGCTGCAGGAATATGTCGTTGTAGGGTTATTGTGTTATCTGTATTTAATTCTGATTCACTATTATTTACGGGTTGCAGTATTGTTTCGAAGTCCGCATAAATTACAAAAGGAACATTTTGTTTACGTTCAAAATTTTGAAATTGAATAACAGAACCATTTTTCGGTAGGACAGTTGCAACTCCACAACAAACATGCTTATTTACATTTTCAGCTGAAGAAAAAAAACATAAACAATTTTCGCAAATATATAGTTTCCCGTGGTGTTTTGTTATCTGACACTTAACGAGACAAGCCAAATCTTTTATTAAGCAGTAATGGGATTTATTCCTATCTTCAACGAGTAACAAGTGAATTCTTTTCTTATTTTTTGATTCAGATTTGTAAAGCGGTCCTATTATCTTATTCTTTTTTAGACCATAGACATTTAAACATAAGTTTGGATTATTATTTTCAAATATTGTAATATCTGAAAACGTTACTGGAAAAGAGATTCCTTCCGTATTGAGGACTTGGCGAAAATCGGGATATGACGTTACTCGATCGGCGTGACTCGACGCGGGATAAAGAGCTGCAGTTACCGACCACAAAAAGCAAAATGGGTCTTTATTATGAATATTTATGCATGCTTTTTTATTTTTTATTAATTTAGGCAACTCGATAAAGCTTGATCCAGATAGCGGTTTATATTTATTAACATTTATTTCTAAATGATTGTTATTCAGAAATGTCCATCCACTGTCCCGATCTTGGAATTCTTCAACTTTTTTTAAAATGCTATTGAGGAAATTTAAAAATATTTCCTGAAAATCATAGTTTTTGTGGAGTGCGATATTTTTAGTAGCGAATGACTTTATTTCTTGAGAGTTATTTTTAAAAAGCATGAACGTACAAAAAAGTTCCACATTAACTTTAATACAAGTATTTGTCTCAAGTAAAGCGTCTAATAATGTTTTAATTTGGTTAGACATATGATTAAAAAAAGAATGGATGGAATTCTGTTCATTTTCGGTACGCGCTATTAATCTATAACTGGCAATACGATAGCGAAACGCTGATTTAATTAACTGAACACCCTCACTTAGAAGCTCAGTACATTTGTTTTTGTGTGCATTCGTACGTAAGTGTCCCACCCAATGTTTTTTTTGTATAGATAAACTACACGTAGCACAAAAAGGCATTTTTTGTAAAGCTAAGCGAACCTCTATCAATTTATTAAAAAAAACCTGTATTATTTAATTAAGGATTGATTTTATCGGAGTAAAAAACTGCGTTTGAATCTTTGAAAACGGTGTGACAGTTCTTAACAAATTTTTGGAGAAGGCTCCACTGAGACGAATCTTGATCCGCTTGCAATTTAAGCGTTAGTAGAGCCTTTTTCCAACGTTCATCGGGAGTATATTTAGTAAAATCATTAGTATTATACACCTTTAAATCTATATAAAATTCACCGTTAGCCGATGCAACACGTCGCGATACTCCGTTGGCTACTCTGCTCTGGAAGGTTGAAATAGCTGCTGTTGACACTGTATCCTTCGATGCTGCAATGCTCTCGTACTCGCATCCAAAAATGTCCTTCTTCTTGTTCAGGCTGAAAATAAATAAAAAAAGAATAAATTAAAAATTCTAAATAAATAAGTTGTGGTGTGGTGGTGGTTAAAAACATTTTAAACAACATTTTAATACATTAATAAGATAGGTATTTCAAACGAGCATCTAACTTACCTTTTAGCTTTTTCTGCTCCGTTATGCTGCCGTTTCACCGCTGTTGGGGTTGAGGATGTCTTTGGCTTTTTTACCTTGTGTTCAGAGTCAGAGCTGGAATCGTACGGTAAATAAACATTAAACAATTGAAACCATATTCCAAGTAAACCGTCATACAAATTATTATTTTATTTTTAGAGGAAATTATATTCCAATACGATCATTTAATAATACAAAATTCGTACCTCAACAAATCGTCTGAAGTGATAGCTTGAGCTTTTTTGTTTATAGAGCTCGATGAAGATTTCTTCGGCTTAGTTATCTCGTATTCAGAGGCAGACCTAAAATTGTTAAGAGAAAAAATTACAATTAAACCATTAAACAAATAGTTTTTATTTATAGGGCTAAGCAATATGTACTTACCGCGATAAATCATCCCGAGAGCCAGCGTGGACTGATTTACAACTTTTAACTGCACGACGAGATGATTTTTTTTTCGGTTTCGGCGCTATCTCATATTCAGAGTCAGACCTAAAATCATTTAAAGGAAATAATGATTAATGATAAACTAATGATATAATCATACACTAAGTAAACTATCAAATCACTCTTATTCGTAGCAGGGATTGAAAACCGGTTTATTTTCCGTACCGGTTAGAGCCGCACTTTGAGAGCCTAACCCATAATAAAGGTTACGCTCGCAAGAACATCGCTCTAACCGGTATCTCTATGTCGGAGCGTAAACAGGGAACGAAATCAATTTACCGGTTAGAGAGCGGTTCCTCCGTGTGGGGGGTGAATGACCGCTCGTTTAAGGAGACAGGATTGGTTTGCTATGGTATTAGATTGATAGCGCAGCCACCAGCAGCGCCTCGACGCGCGACAGCGGTCATTCATCCCGTATCGAAACACAGAGTAACCGGTTAGGGAGCGCTTCGAAATAACGTTCCCAAATCATTTCGTTCGAACGTAACCTAAATTATTAACCGGTTTAACCTAAATAAATACCGGTTTATTTGTAACCGGTTACAATCCCTGATTCGTAGAACTAAATAAGAACGAAGTAAAAATACTAACCTCGATAAATCGTCGAGTGCTTCCGCTCGGGATGGTTTTACTTTTCTTATTTTTGATGATCCTCTCGTCTCATTACCATAAACTTCTGAATCCGACCTGTAATATATATTGAAACATTATAATTAGTTTGATTACAAAATTTTTGAATAAATTTTATCTAAAATATAATAATATAAAATACATACTTACATGGTGATTTATTTAAGTCTGAAAGTAACTGTATCGGTCGAGATTCACCTCAGTAATGAAACACCGCACCTTCAAACGTATTCATAAATAATTTGTTGTCAATTTAGCAAAACGCAGCAGGGTTATCAAGCGCTTTCGTTACAGTAATAAAAATGTTTAATTATCATCTTCTGCCTACTATTAAATACATTAATATGTATTAACTCGCTGGTATTCCTCAAAAAGGGTAGGCAGAGCACAAGGAACAATAAAACCATTTAAAAAACCTTATCTATCTTTTAATATTATACTAGTAGGTAATGATTCATAAAAATATGAATTTCTGATGACACAAAAAGGTTTTTAAGATCATAAGTACAATTTTAAAAAAAACCTTCTTTACATGTAAGAGACTTGCTGACTATTTACTATAACAATATTATAATTTTATAAGCACAAGTTGATCTTTGTTGAAACTCTCACCATGATGGACAATCAATATTTTTTAGCAACCCTAATATTAAATTAAATTCATTACGAAACTACGAGTAAGTCGCAATCGTTTGATATGCGATACCCTTTGTTCTGCCGACTTGTTTACTCGAAAGCGAAGTGCAACCTAGCTTTATTTGCTTGCATAGTGACTACAAGTAACCAGTGACATGAAATTTCAACGCATTGTAAACTATAACTTGCTCTGTTAAAGAAACAAATCAGCCTGACTGATTTATTGAGTTAGGACTAATTTCCATTTCAAATATCTTTTTGCTATTGGTAATTGCACGCGTCACGCTAACGAAGTTTTATATTCTTATTTTATACATATTTAAATAAAGATTAATTTGTAAGCTAACTCGGATGTTCGTAGGAAAACCCTTTTTTTCCTATTACTAGACAATGACAAACATTCTTATACTGAAATAAATATTCATGCGCATCACACAAATATTAGTTCTGACCGGGAACCGAACACAGAACCGCTAGCTTTGTAGGTGGGGTCACTTCCAAATTTGACAAATTAAGGATTAAGATTTTGTTAAAAGAGACATCTGTGCAGTAATCATTGAATTATTAAAGTTGCGAGCTTACACAGGTACCTATATGAAATCTAATCCCTCACGTTCCGCGGATGACACATATTTACTAAATAAACTGAACAGTCACTGCGATTACGCATTAAATTAAACTTTATTCTCTAGTCTGCAAGGTAGATTTTGCTTCAACATGATGAACTGACATGGGACTTTTAAATTATAAAAGTGCATCGCATGTACTCTCATAGATGGCAGTATTGTTCAATAATATTTGTTTAAGCACATTTTACTATAAATTCTTGCAAAAACTAATAACAAAATATATTTTGGATCAAGTCAACGAGTTGTTATGAAAAATCCTTGTGTTTTCATGTTGAAATGATGAATAAATTGACTTTGTATATATATAAAAAATAAGAATGTTCTACATCGCGCTATCGAAGTTTTTTAGATTTGATCATTATATATACAAATTTCAATACTACAACCATCGGGAAATCCGTGTCTATGACGACCGGTAGCACATGGAGGACCCGCCACAATCATGTTGCGGAACCTGATCAACTCTGTGATGTGTGTTGTGGTAATTTGAAATTGAAATTGAAAAATGAAATATTTGAAAGGATAATCCTTGGCGCTAAGCGGTCGATAGCCCTTGGAGAATCCGCCTAAACACGTCAAACGCAGCCTTAAGCCGGGGTTCAGCACCCTGGGGGTTGCATCATGTCTGTGGGGTTTGGCCCACTTCACAGGCATGTTGTGTGTAAACATCATAGCACCGCTATGTGACCGTAATGGTCAGACTTGCAATGGACCTGATCAACCCAGCGCAAGTAATGTTAAGCTTTTGGTTTTTGTTGCAAGTTGTGTTATGTTAAAGTGATGTCTGATGTCTAACGCAAAACCTTTGGTTTGAGTTCGTATTGTTGATTTCGCATCGATCGAATAAACGATCAAGATGAACGCATATCACAATGTTATGTCAAATTGCATCGAGTATTCAAAACCTCAAAAGCTATTGAGCATTCTAGACCACTTGCATCGAATATTTAAATCCTCAAAAGCTATTGGGCGTTCTAGACCACTTGCATCGAATATTCAAATCCTCAAAAGCTATTGGGCGTTCTAGACCACTTGCATCGAATATTCAAATCCTCAAAAGCTATTGGGCGTTCTAGACCACTTGCATCGAATATTCAAATCCTCAAAAGCTATTGGGCGTTCTAGACCACTTGCATCGAATATTCAAATCCTCAAAAGCTATTGGGCGTTCTAGACCACTTGCATCGAATATTCAAATCCTCAAAAGCTATTGGGCGTTCTAGACCACTTGCATCAAATATTCAAATCCTCAAAAGCTATTGGGAGTTCTAGACCACTTGCATCGAATATTCAAATCCTCAAAAGCTATTGGGCGTTCTAGACCACTTGCATCAAATATTCAAATCCTCAAAAGCTATTGGGCGTTCTAGACCACTTGCGTAATATTGGGCATTCCACCGAGTGAGCGAGGTGGTCCAGAATGCCCAATATTATACTACTAACCGGATACTTGGTAACTGTTCTGACCAGGTTCGGTGATTGTCACCGACGAGAATTGCGAGCTGCGTCTTGAGATCTCGGTTTTTACGCTCCACAGGATTAGTCTCAGGATGGTACACGGGTGTAAATGCATGTTTTATCTTGAGACAGAAAGCCATTTTCTGCATTACGGCGCTAACAAATTGTGTGCCGTTGTCACTGATCATTCTCCTAGGCATGCCATATCGAAGGAATATCTCATTTATTAACGTGATTGCGCAATTTTCGGCCGTTGCTGTTTCTAGTGGAAATAATTCAACCCAACGAGAAGCCAGGTCTTCAATTATCAGGATCCAAGTCTTTCCATCAGATGAAATGGGCAAAGGACCGAATAAATCGAACGCGATGACTTCGAATCTTTTATTCATCGCCGTAGTCTGTAGTAGACCGGCGGGTTTCATATTGGAAGGCTTGTATTTTTGGCAAGACAGACAGTTGCGAACATATTGTTCAATATCCTTCCTCATACTTTTCCAGAAGTATCTTTTATTGATACGGTTATACGTTTTTTCTGCTCCATAATGTCCTGCAGTGGGCTCATCGTGGTAGACAGAAATGACATCGGCTCGTTCTTGTAGTGGAACAACGAGCTGTGCATCTTCGGTGTCACTGTCAGGGTTGTACTCGTATCTATATAGCAATCCATTATTCAAGATATACCCTTTTAAACTCCAATACTTTGCATTTTCTTCAGAGTTTCCTTCTAGTGCAGTTATAATCTTTTCTATGCTTCCATCTTTTATTTGTTCTTCTCTTATTTCCTTTGGACTCTTTTTAGGTAAATCTACTATAATGCTACAAATGCCGCAATCTTCTTTATTCTCTTCATTACAATTAGGACGCGACAATGAATCAGCAACTACATTTGTTCGACCTGGGATATATTTGACAGTGATATCAAACGGTTGCAGCTGCAAAGCCCAACGCGCTAAACGTCCGGTTGGGGATTTCAATGTCATAAGCCATTTTAGTGCTTGATGATCGGTCATGACTGTGAGCGGAGTGCCTTCTATATAGCCACGAAATTTATTGACAGCCCATACAACAGCCAAAGCTTCACGCTCTGTTGTAGAATAATTTCGCTCTGCTTCAGTTAGAAGTCGACTGGCGTATTCGACCGGGTGTTCATGCTCTCCCTCCCCCTGCACAAGGACTGCTCCGATGGCGTAGCTGCTTGCATCACTCTTAATGGTATAAGGTTTGGTCTCGTCGGCTTGAATCAATACAGGCGCCGAGGCCAAGAGACGTCGGAGTGTCGCGAAGGCAGTCTCCTGATCAGTGTCCCAAGCCCATTTTACGTTCTTTTTCGTCAAGCGGGTAAGAGGTTCAGCAACTTTGGCAAAATTAGGTACGAATCGACGATACCATGAACACATCTGTATAAACGATAGCAGGTGTTTTAAGTTAGAAGGAGCTGTCATGTTGAGTATTGAGCCAACTTTATCAGTGTCGAGTTCAAGTCCCTTAGCTGTGATGTAATGGCCCAGATACTTTATCTTTACACAGCAGAATTTACATTTGTCCTTATTTGCGATAAGATTATATTCTTTAAGTCGATCAAAGACGTCTTTAAGGTCTTTTAAATGCTGATCAAACGAAGGAGACAAGATGATGAGATCATCGAGGTAGGCCAACATCTTAATATGGTTGAGGGATATGCGAAACCCGTCCATAAGACGTTGAAATGTGGCAGGCGCATTGCGTAAGCCGAAAGGCATTCTCAAAAACTTATACATGCCAAATGGCGTAACGAAAGTAGTTTTGATTTGGTCCTCTTCTCTGACCTTAATCTGCCAGTAACCAGCGCGAAGATCTATGGTAGACATGTAAGGTGTAGGTTTGGCATTATGCAGCAAATCGTCAATGCGAGGTAAGGGATACATATCGGGCGTGGTGATGGAATTGAGTTGCCTATAGTCGATGCAGACTCGTGTTCCTCCATCTTTCTTAGGAACCATTACAACGGGTGCAGACCATGGTGACATACATGGCGTTATAATCCCTTCGTCAAGCATTTTCTGGACTTCATCCTTTAATGTCTGTGTCTTGGCTGGGTTTAAGCGATACGGGTGAACTGAAATGGGTCTGTGACTACTTGTATCAATAATATGTTCTGTCTGCGTAGTAGGTTTTCCGTTTGGGAGAAAGACTGAAGCATATTTTGCAACGAACATTTCCAGGCGTTGGTTTTCCTCAAGGGTCAGGGCGCTGTCTTGGACATCCACAGATCCGATATCGGTGCTCTGACAACTGACAGGAGGATCAAATAATTCACTTTCCTGAGGCGACACTTCATTCTGTGCTTCTGCCATAGCTCTTGCTGCGTCATCGTACAATCGGTCTATAATGGGTGAGTAACCATCTAGGCGTGTACTACGTTGGCGTTTATGAGGCGGGGTACGAAGCTCGATGGGTATGAGGGGTCCATAGCCATCGAGTTTGTTTGCAGGTGGTACCATGCTAGCGCTCATACTATGTGCAAAGTTTGAAGGGGCTTCGTCAGCCAGTAACGGTTCAAATAGGCGTTTGGCGACTACTTTAGGTGATACAACCAATCCTATATTGAATGTCGGGCCATAGGGCCGTTTTAAGTCCATTTCTGTCTCAGAAATTATTTTCTTCGGAATGATGCACTTTTCTGGCGTTAATGTGGGTGAAAGTAGTTCCGGCATTTCAACATCAGAGACTACTTCTGCAATAATAGTTTCACCGATATCTTCCTGTATTAGATCTAAGACCTTAGACGGTTCATCTAAAAAGCGGCATGTAAGCTGAGGAAGATTTATAACCATCATGGCATCCTGAATAAATCCGACTCCTAACAGGGTTTTATTATCCCTAGCTTCTGGTAATACGATAAATGATGTGTGTACAGTTTTGCCATATACCACGACAGGTGCAGTTACTGTCAAGACGTTCTGCATTTTTGCAATACCATCGGCAAATGTGATATACATCTTTTCTGATTTGAACGCAAATTCCTCTTTCAGAAGTCTCTGGTACAAATTGTATGACGCAACGCTGGACTTAGCGCACGTGTCCACATAACCTATTGTTTTAACATTTCCAATGTTAATAGGTATCGTAGGTCGCAAGCGTCTGTCTCTGAAGGCGTTGACCGAACAGAAACTTATTTCCTCTAGTTTAATTCTCTGGACATTACATTTCTGACAACGGCTTCTTACAACTCCGGGCTCGCCACAACCATAACATGAATACTTAGGTTTTGTGGGGTCATGCGGTGACACTATGGGCTTTACAGGCTTTTCAAAGCTGCTTTCGCTCCTCAATTTCTTACGACATACATCTACCGTGTGTCCAGGCGCTCTGCAGTAATTGCAACGCAACTTTTGTTTTGTGAAAGACTTTGGTTCTGTAGGTGCTTTTGAAGTTGAGGCTTTCTCGCCCAAACTACGTTCAATATTCCTGGCTTTGTTTGCCAGTTCCTCAAAACTCTCAATAGTATCTCTATTCATTCTGTCCCTTATCTCAAATCTTATCTGACCAAACACCATATCGATTTCTTGATCTTCCGTGTGACGTGGTGATGGTAATTGAGCTAAGAGTGCTCGCTTGCCTTGTATAAATAGTTCCGTTGGCATGTCATCTTTTTGCTTAATTCCAATTATCTCTTGATAGATTTGGTACGAAGGTTTCTTGGGTGCATATGCATGACGTAATCGTGTCTCAAATTCCTTCCAGGTTTTCACCTCATGCATGACTCCTTGCCACCAGATCGCAGCATCATCTTGAAGAATCAACGGTAGTCCATCTAGTACAATTAGATCATCTATTTTCTCGACTCTCATAAATGTAGATACACCAGAAATAAAAGATTCTACGGCCGTAGAACTTCTAGTACCATTAAACTTCACAGGACACTGGCTAAGAGTAGTCCTACGAGTGCCATTGCCAACCACTGCCAATAATTCCTTAAACTGATCTGTTGTTATGCCAAGCATCGGGACAGAAGCAGATCGATTTTCTTGATCAACCATTTTTGGCTTGATGGCCTTGATTTGTAACTCCCTGACTGGTCTAGGTCTTAGGTTTCGCCGTGTGGGCTCCACGATTCGGGCGCCAATTGTAACGGGGTACTGAGTTAATGAAACCACCGGAGAAGTTTAAGACTTATATTAGTATAGGAAGACTATGAAATTAACAGAAAAGCATACACATAGGTATACACTTAAGCATATATATAAAAGCTAACCATAAAATAACATAAGGTAGCCAGGATATTAACAATAGGCAGGGTAGGCAAAAGCGATTACTTAACAAACTATTTACAGCGGTTAGCAATATTTTGCTACTACTAGCGCCACCTGTATTCTATGCCAAAATTAACAGTTTACAGAATGAGAATAAAATAGCGTTGATCATTAAGCGGGAACAAAATAACAAGCAGTGCGTGCGTTAATATAAAGAAGTGAAGTGGGAAAATAACTAAAGCAAACAATAAATGAGATTGAAGTAGTGCACATCGGACATTCCGTGTTACGGAAGTGTCGTTATCGCGCAGCTATTTCCTAAGTACTAAGGGTACGTCCTAACTAAGCGAAAGAACTTAGTCTAAATAAACAATACGGCTGTACGCCACGTTCCGTGCTACGAAAGCAATAGCGGTCGGTCGTATTGTATGCGCGCTCGTCAAGTCCAGGTATCGTTCCGTGTCAACAGAAGCGGGTGCCTGCACAAGTCGAACTGGCCGGCGGACGCCGCGGGTCAGCTTTTAAAGGCGCTTAGGGCGAGCGCGGAGGTTGAGCGCGCGGGGCGTGAGCGGCCCGCTTCATTACCGGATGATATCTGACTTAGGCACATACTTAAGCGCATTAAAGTGGTGGTGGTTTCAACTCAGTGTGTTACACATGTTAATATTTACCCCACGCATTTGGTTAATATTAGCCCCAGAGGTACTTTTCAAACATAAAAAATTATTAAAAAATAACGTTACATAAATTTAACAAAACAACATGCAGATGTAATGCTTAACTTAATAAACATTCGATATACATGAACCCTTAATTACGAAACTAATGGCTTAAAGCTCAAATAAAAAAAAACACAACGTAAAAATATTCGCTTACCTGTGTTTTTGCACTCATGTGCCACATCTACACTATACGGCGGCCGGCGGGCAACTGGCGTGCTGTGACTTGTTCGTTAGCATCGTCCGAAGTTATAACCTTGAAGTTGGCACTTTGTTGTGTATAGTTTAGTAGCTAGAGACTTGTTAATACCTACCCCCGTTAAAACAAGCCCCCCGCTCCCCTACATAAAGAACAATAAAATATAACTTTTACTTACATTTATTTCTCTTTTTCCGTTATTTTTGCACCTGAAACGGCTGCCACTTGCACGCGTTGGTAACAGTTTTCGGTGTGCGAGAGTTCCGCTTTACAACCGAATGAACGAATGAATTTTCGAACTGATGCTTGTCTATGATTTATCGCTTATCCAATTTTAGTTCAATAGAATAATAGACCCTCGAAATTTAGAGATAAGGTATTTAAGCGCAAAAAAATAGGCACAGGTAGTAATGATAAGGATCCTCATCATACGCATACGATGGTAAAAACAGGATCCTCCAAATCCGGAATCAGGATCCGCCAAACAGCAGTGTTCGCATTGTTGTGTTCCGGTTTGGGGATAAGACAGCCGGTGAAATGACTAGCATAGAGGCATTCCATCTTAGTCCTCAGGGTTGGCAACGCATTTGCAGTCTTAAGATTGCATTGCATTCTTGTGAATGCGAATGTCTATGGGTCACAGTTTCCACTTACCATCAGGTGGCCTGTGTGCTCGTTTGTCTACACTATGCCATAAAAAAAAAAAAAAAAAAAAAAAACCTAAACAACCACAGACGACGGTTTTTAAATTTCTCTTCGCGCCACATACAGTTGTAAAGACAGGATCCTTTACCAACACAGACGAAGGGTTAAAGTCGCGGACAGGTCAAAACTTGGTTGGATTTCTTTACGGAAAAATACCCTTATCGGATATTCTTAGTTTGGCATTTTGCGTTAACCTTGTTTTAACTACAAAAATAATTAATAACTTATAGTCTGCCTCTTTAATCATTGTGCAATATAAATCAATGGCATCTATAAGTTGTTTAGTGACGGCTTCCGAGCCGTCCATAGCTGGTAGCAATGATACCGCTGTTTTTAGGTCAAAACTGTCGTTCGACGTCATTGTGATTAAATTTTTGCTTTCTTGTTCGTATGTTGCCAATATTTTACTACATGTTTCCTCTATTTTTAGGAAGTGAGAATGAATTAATTCACTGTTTTTTACAGAAAGTTCTGATTTTTCTTATTTAGAACATTGCTCTGTACTGCTTATATATTTTTTTTACTTGTTGAAGTTTATTTTGACCAATTGCCTCAGTTCGGCGTTTTGGTCCTAATTTTCTAATTTCCTCCTGCAGTGATTTTAATTGATTATATAACTCCGGAATGGAAGTCATTAATAACTTTTAGTAACGATTAGTGTGAAGTAATAATTTTTAGGGTAAGCGAACAATAATAGGGTTTTACACAGTTATGGTACGGCCGAAGGGTCGCGAGGTGCCCCTGAGGTCGCTCGCTTGACGAGACCAATAGCTCGCTTTGCGCAGTCGGACTCCGTGACAGCTCCGACTCTGCAGGATAAGTATTTTCTGGTAGCTCCTATTTCTGGGTAGTTTGGGCCTCTGGGACAGTGTCGACGGAGCTCCGCAATGCGGAGCTCCTATTTCTGGGTAGTTTTGCCCTCCGGGCCTGCTGAACATCTACCATAACCTAAATCTACCTATTTTCTGGTACTGGTTAGGAAACAGTGAATAAATATCCTTATTCATAACCAATTATGAAATCATAGTTGTGAAAATGAACTAAATCCCTTAATTGTAATGAAATAAAAACAAACTTTTTTCAAAACACCTTTATTTGCTCTAATTTATAAACATATTTACATACATACATACATTAAATCACGCCTGTTTCCCAGAGGGGTAGGCAGAGACCACTTCTTTCTACGATCTTGACAAATTTCTTTCGCTTCTTCCACATTCATACATCGAGTCATGCACGCACGTCGGTTTCGGATACTTAAGATTCGGCCCTTTTCCAGTATTTCACCGATTTGACTCGAAAAAGTACGCCTAGGGCGGCCCCTTCCGACCAAAACATACAACAACATATTTAATTGCTTTAATTAACTCTTCATAGGGATCCAAATGATGGACCATGATTTCTCTCCTCCAGGAATACTCGCAGAGCCAGTGGGTAAAATTTTGTTTATTCTGCTGTTGTCTGAATTGCTTTTTCAGCCCTCTCCACTGGCTCTCGATTCTCTGGGTGTGTGTCCCATCTGGTGCCACAAATTTGTTCGTTGGGTCGCTATGGTTCACACGATTATGAATATATCCATGCTCAGGAAGGCTCAAATATGCCCTCCAATAATCAGTATGAATAATAGAGCCTTCCTGAACATGTTTTTTTATTAGTGGCACCAATATGTCCGCAGACCTTACATTATCCGGACACACCTCGAGACGTAAATCATCGCTTCCATCTTCAATCATCCCTATCGGGTGATAGAATGTCCTTCGATTTGTCTTCCTCTATTGTATTTCCTCTTCCCTAATTTAGATTCGTCAATTTGTACCACTTTGTTAGGGCCCCCTATCTTTCCTTGGGCCCTTTGGTTATCTAAATGATATAATGCTATCGTCTCCCGACAATAACTAAACCAATCTCCGATAGTTCTTGATGAAAGTACTGTCCCTTCCTCGACTGCTAGCTCCTTCCTTGCCCGATGATAACTCAGTCTCTCACTGAACGCGTACATCACTTGAAAAATAAGCGTCAGGGAGAGACGAGCATTTTCAAACCATGTCCCACTTGCACGGGACACTGGTTTACTGCGACAGTTGCTTTTCCGGCAACGGAATTTCCCCAATTGTCCGGATTGTGTGGTCAATGCCATGGGCTTGCGGTGGTAGGTGCACATTTTTTCTCGGGCAACGAGCCCCCTCCTCCGGAAACTCGATGCATTGACCCGGCGTGCCCAGTTTGGAGAAAATCTTCCTCCAATTCCACATCGATCTGAAATAAAAAGCATTAAAATGAACGATTGCTGGTTTGGGGGGGGGGGGGGGGGGGGGGCTACAAATTCATAAAAATTGCATATTTAAGGCTAAATTTTTCTTGTTTCGTTCGAAATTTATCAATCTTTTATTACAATTCCACTATGAAATCATAATTTGACTAATTGTATGTACACACTTTGGTATAAACAGACCTGATGAAAGACAACAATAATATGGAAAAATCTAAATTTACCTCAACTCAGAGTAAGGATTGAGTCTCCTGCCAGATGACCCAGAGGGTCTATCGCAGCAACAAACTCGTCGTCGTCCTCGTCGTCCTCCGAAAAACTAGCGGTAGTTGGTACACTACCGCCAGCAGCACTGGGACCAGCCATCCCGCAGGAACCAGGTACTAATTCGTCAACGACAGAGGAAGTCGCACATGGGAGCACAAGCGGCTCTATTGCAAAATGTTACAACCAACTAAAATTACTTTAGAGTCGTATACTGGTGATGTTATACCCATTAAAGGTGTATGTAATTTAACCTGGTTATATAAAAATAAATCCTACAGTTTATGTTTTGCTGTAGCAAACATCAAATGCGAAGCGATAGGTTTAATAAAACGTGTTAATGCAATACATTTAGATAATTATTCAGACCTATTCAAGGGTTTAGGATGTCTACCGGGTAAATATCATATAGTTATCGATGAATCGGTGCCCCCAGTGGTATGTGCCACAAGAAAGATACCATTGGGTTTGAGGGACCGTTTAGCAGACGAACTCAAAAACATGGAACAGTTAGGGGTGATCCGGAAAGTCACACATCCTACTCAATGGGTGCATCCACTAGTACTGGTCGCAAAGAAGAACAATGGCATCCGCGTGTGCCTGGACCCACGCGAGCTAAACGTGGCGGTGCGGCGCGCGCACTACCAGCTGCCCACGCTGGCGGAGCTGGCGGCGCGGCTACACGGGGCCACCGTGTTCTCGGTCCTCGACGCCAACTCAGGCTTCTGGGTCGTACAGCTCGACGACGAGAGCGCCGACTTGTGCACGTTTGCTACTCCATTTGGGCGTTACCAATTTTTGCGTTTACCAGTCGGCATAAATTGTGCGTCAGAAGTCTTCCACGGTAATATGCGTCAGTTATTGGAGGACTTACAGGGGGTAGACAGTTTCATAGACGACATTATTGTATGGGGTAAAACAAAGCAGGAGCACGATGTTAGATTAGGTGCACTACTAGAAAGAGCGAAAGAGATTAATCTCAAATTTAATAGGGACAAGTGTAAAATAGGAGTACAAGAGGTGACCTACCTCGGACACATATTTGACGCGAACGGCATGCGACCCGACAGTAACAAGGTTAGGGCGATTAAAGAAATGCCGCCGCCAAACGACAGAAAAGGGTTAGAACGGTTTTTAGGGGCCATCAATTATCTATCTAAATTCATACCCAACTATTCTCAGCAGGCGATACCATTAACGAATTTACTAAAAAAAGATAACAGTTGGCGGTGGGAGCACAGCGAACAGAAAGCTTTTGACGAATTAAAAGAGGCGGTTTGTGGCGCAGGAGTGTTAGGCGAAGGCTAGACGTACAATAGATATTGTTATCCGTCAATTGGCAAATACTGATGGATCACAATCTGTTCATGGCTTCAAAGTGCCAAGGCTACACGTGCAATATTTTTGACGTCAGTATTATAACGCGTTTCGTGCAGTTCAGTCGTGTGTGTAGATATGGAGACAAAAACTAATGCTTGCCTCGCTATTATTTTAGCATTTAGTTTAAAAAAAAGGATTAAAAGAAAGCAGTGGACTAAACATTACAAAAAAATAAATACACACACTTGAATCTGTTGGCTGAAATTAAACTGAATAATGACGTAGAAGATTACGAAAATTATTTTCGTATGCCTGCCGCTTGTTTTGAAAACATTCTGACATTAGTAACACCCTTTTTAAGAAAAGAAGATACAGTCATGAGAGCTTCTATTTCTCCCAGAGAAAAATTAGCTTTGACATTACGTTATTTAGCAACTGAAAGAAACTTCAAAAATTTAAGGTTTTCGTGTATAATATCACCCGAATCTATAAGCCAGGCTGTCATGGAGACTTGTGAAGTATTGATATAATGTTCTTCGAGATTATATAAAGGTGAGTTAGTGAATAAACTATTTTAATTAGGATATTTCCATTTATTGAAATAAATCACATATCAATCACAGATAAATCACCAATAGTTTTTAAATAGAGATAAATTAGAAGCTGCTATTTGGCCATAAAAGAGCTGAAAAGAGAACCAATTGTGTAATTGTCTTGTGAGTCATCAAGTGTAGGTGTAGTAATATTATCAGTGTCTTGCTGATTTTCGATATTCATATCGTTTTCTGCATGTTCTTGTTGACACTGATGGAAGGTGACATAGTTATCATGTCCAGATCTCGAAATGATAACTTGTGAAGGAACATCGCTTACAACCGTAGATGATGGTACGAGTGAATTAGGAGCATAGAAGCATTGAGAATGATTTGTAGATGGAGTTGAAGTGCGAACTGGATAAACAGGCGATGGTGTTGGAGATGGAGTTACAAGTAAATCTTGTGTAGGGGAATTAATCTGTACAGAGTTCTTCCCTAAATTTCCTAATTCGGCTTCCAGTAGAATTTCATTTATAAACTTTTCAGCGTACAATTTTTGAATAGGATTTAATTTCTCTAATTTTTGACTCCAATACAAAGCAGTTGCATTCATTATCGGCGGAGATGGAATCGGTGCTGGTTGAGATAAAAGTGAACAAGCTTTATCCAGTAGTTCGTTTTGTTTTGCTATAGGCCCTTTCTTTTTTTGTTTTGGAGGTGGAGGGAGTGGAACATTAATAGAACTGAATGCTCCTGAATTTTGTGCCTCTAAGTTTCCTTCCTGGCGTTGTTCTTGTTCGTGATCGTTTTCTGATTGTGACGTTTGTGCTACCGTGGAAGTACTCTAGAATAAAAAAAAAACAATTATTATATTTTCAGATACCAGCTACAACAGAAGAATGGAAAAGAATCGCTGATGACTTTCGGACGTTACATCATTTCTTCAATAGGCTAAGTAAAGTTTTTGGAAGATATGTATATTATATTTTTTATCGATAGTCATCATCCTAAAGATCAAGAAATTGCGGCTCTTTTATTTTTATTTCCTCTAATATTTTAGAAATATTTTTTTTAGTTATGAAGTTGACATTTGTACACTTCAATGACTGACTAGCTTGTTGCCTTCGTACTTAATGAAAAAGAAAAAAAACACTTCTATATCTGTCATTGTCAAATCAAATCAAAGTAAACAAACGATTCAATACAACGGCTATTTTCTGTTGGCTTGTGTTTCATGTGATCAGTGTTTTTAGAAATATTTTTAACGATCTCAGAACGAACTCTGGACTTTCGTTTTGCCGCTTTGCTTTAAGACCTTTGCACGATATTTGGTCTAAGATTTATTTTCGAACCCTTTGGCACTAGTCGTGGGTCGTTGTCGAATTTTTTGACAACGAAACGCAACCGTTTTCTCTAGAATGAAAACTAGTCCTCGAAACGGTCCTCGTTCGCAACTGGTTTCATTGTATGGGGACGGGCAACGGAAGACGACGCACAGGACGATCGAACGAGACAAACGTAAACTCATCTCGTCGACGTTCGTCTCGAAGACGAGTGAAGTGGAATGGTTGCGAATGCGGACTTGCGGTTACTTAACGTTTTTCGTTCGATTTCAATAGATTTTTCTTAATTTAAATGAATGAACTTCCCTTCATACTTTTCCAGGCTTAGGACTGGGCTGGTATTGTTTTTTATACCAGGCGTATTTAAAAGTTCATTTGATTTTATGTACATAATTTGGATTTCTTTATACATATTTACATATTTACATTTAGATATATTTTTTTTGTATTTTTTTAGTTTTTTTTTCGTATGCCCTTTTTATATATTTACACATTTAGGTAATTAAGTTACTTTCAGTTTTTTTTTGTACTTTTTTTAGTTTTGTTAATAGGTACATATTTACATTTTGAAGCGTTCCTCTGACATATTGACATTGAGAAACATAAGCTTCTCTACTTTTTTAGTCGTTAGCCTTGTCCGGCGTTGGTTAATTATTAATCCCGATTTTGAAAACATCCGTTCGCAGGGGACTGATGTTGCCACAATGTTACCCTGGCGAATATATAGTTTTGTCAAATTTGGGTAAACTGCACGATGATTCCTCCACCACTCGAGCGGACAATTCCAGCCACCAGCAGAATTTTTGCGAGGCAATCTCTCATCTGACAAATACATATCAATTTCCTTGATTGCCCGGGATAGTGGAGTCCCCTGCGTGGTAGGTTGCCCAAGTAATTTATCAAAAATTGTCCATGGGTTCAAGTCATTATCGGGGCCATTCGGCTGCGGCTGCGGCCGCGGCTCTTGGTTCTGTTCGGCATTTGTTGCCTCTGCTCTCTCATCTCTGCTTATAATATCTGCCAAGAGCTTTTTAACATGCTCTTTCGTTCTTGTGGCTTCGCTTTGTTCTTCAAACACCTCCATTTTGAATCTCGGGTCCATGAATGTACACAGAGACAAGGTTCTGCTTTGTTCAATATGCTTAAGTCGTTCCGTTAGACCGGCTCTCAAGAATAAAGCAGTATCACTGACGGTTTCTGAATTTGATTTTTCAATTGTGATATTTAATGCCTCTTTAAGACATCTTGTCATTACTATAATAGAACTCGCAGTTAAATATTTTTCGCCGCTCATGGATCTTGTGAGCTCTTCGAATGGACGCAAAACAACGATTAGTTCTTCGAACATGATCCAGTCTTCTGCTGTTATTTGTGGCAAGTCCCGATCGATCAGAGCCATTGTCGAACGCACTGCTTCTTTTAACTCCACGAATCTACTCAACATATAAAAAGTGGAATTCCACCTCGTGTCCACGTCTTGGATGAGATGCCTGGGTTGAGTGTTTTGGTGTAATTGATACTTGGCCAAACGCTCTGCCGATACGGTGCTTTTTTTGTAATGGGTCACGATTCTTCTTACCTTGTCTATTTTTTCTTTGCAGTATCGTAATGCATCTTCTACAATTAGGTTCAAGGTATGTGCGAAACAGCCGAAATGCTTAAACCCCAAAATTTCTTTGACTGCTTTGACAACATTAGCTCCATTGTCAGAAACAACGAAGTTAACTTTTGCGGTTATACCCCACTGATCCACAATAGCACTTATTTCAGATGCTATGTTTTGAGAGGTGTGATTGCCAGAGAAATGGCAACATCCTAATAATACCGTTTTGAATTCCAAGTCGTCAGTGAGGTAATGGCCGGTAACGGCGATATAGCTTTCTGTGCTCCGAGAAGTCCACAAATCTGTAGTCAAACAAATTGTATGTGGGTCAGGCCGTATTTTTTGCCTCATGTGACATAAATGTGACGTAAATTTTTACGTTTCCCAAACATAAGTGTTACGTAAAATTATAACATAAAATTGTTAGGCATAGATCACACATCACTAAATGGGATAGAATAGAATAGAATAGAATATATTTTATTTGTAAATCACAGGTATTAAATTAGCGATTATTATAATTATTATTTTACTTCATTTCATTATTTAGGGATTAAGGGATACATCAGTATGTACTGGTAAAGTGGGGTTATTTGACATGAAACGGGGTAGTTTGGAAGGAAAAAGAAGTAAAAAAAGGAATATTACTGTTGAAGCCTTTTCTATACCTACTTTCATAGATTTTTCCATGTGACTGTATTATATTTAGAAAAAAATGTGATTCTCATTCACCCCACAAGTTTCAAAGTGCCCCACTCCGCGTTACGCTGAAACTCACGCGGATGGCGGGTGTCAGAGAGCAAGTTGGTCACGATTCGACTAGCATCGAAGCACCAACCCATAAAATGCGTGCTTCGCTTCCGCGTGTTTATGCGTACGCCTTAATACAATTTAATGTTACCTACGAATAGAAGCTGAATATATGTATAAATGCTCAGAGCTGCAGCTAAACAGAAGCACGCAGATAAACATGCTCCAAATGATCTTTACATTAACATTCTCATAAAACGGGTAAAATCATACACTGATCAATTCCAATGCAAATCGTTTATTGAAACATCTTTTAATTCACTTATTATCTAATTACTTTGGAACTTTTAGCAGTCAGTTAAATCGGTACACAGTTGAAGAAGATTAATGGTAAACATACGTAAAAAATATACGTAGTCGAACATAGATCCTTCTCCTTTTTTGAAGTCAGTTAAATAACTAAAATCATAACAAAAAATATTAGTATCTAACTAACATTACAATATAAAAAAATTAACACTTGAATGAATCATCACACGCACTCGAAAATTCTTTAGTACGATTTGACAAAATCAATTGGCTCGATTACTTTCGTAATGTGCATTCTTATTTCTATTATTGTTTTCACGATAACTTAAAATAATATCTTACGTATTATTCTGGTTCTGATCGATAACATTCGTAGTCTTATTATGTATTATGATCATTCAATTTTATAATTCAGATTTATCATATTAAAGGTTTTTATACCCCTTCTTTCATTTGTTGGGCCTGGACAAATGCTTTCAATATCAGTTTTATCAACTACTGATATATCATCATTATGAGGCCACGCAAATTTGCCTTTTCCTTTGTTCCGTAAGAATTTGACCTTGAAACTGTATTTTCCGTAACTGTCTAAAATCTGTCCTAAGTAGTATTTGGTTCTTTTTTCCGCTTGAAATTTTACTAAAATATAGCTATTAACGCCGACTGTCTGCATGCTCCGTTCCTCTTCATTGACATGATCTTCTGGCTCATTTTTTTCTTCACTGCAGTCCTGTAGAGTATCTTCTGAAAAAATAGATTCCTCAGAAGTATCATGGACTGAGTATAAATCGGAGTTTTCTTTTTCACTATCAGAATTGTGCCTTTTTTTCACTCGAAGTCGTTTTTGGTGAAGTGAGCCATCCTTTTGTTTTGTTTCTATATCGCTGCCTAAATAAGCATTTTCATCAACACTCATCACCTGATAATCTTCACCCTTGACTCCAATATCAATACCTTCAGTTATATCTTGTTCTGATATATTTGCCTGTCCACATTCATCAACGATCATGTCTCCCGTTGCTTCATCCAAAATATAGTGTTTAGCATTTTCATCGTTTTGTTCAAAACTGTGAACATCTGGTGCGAAACAATCACATCTACCATTTAAATTTTGGCAGTAACAACTAAGTTGTCTATACTTTACGATGAACTTCTTTTCAGTAATTAGTTGATGCAGTTTCATCGTGTTTTTGAGTGGAGTGAGTTTTGTACCGGCATCTGGTTCCAAATCTTGAATTATACTAGTAGGAACGTAAGTAATCTTAATTGATGTTTCTGATGCTCTCAATACATCAAAAGCTTTTTCAGCAGTAGGGATATCACATCCCTGAGCTACTTTGGAATCAAGCGTCCTTTTTATTGCTCCTCCAATCCCATCCGCCGCACCTTTGCCATGACTGGCTTCAAAAAAAGACCATGTGCCATAGACAAAACCATAGCCGTAAATATTTCTGCTAAATAGGTAAAAATTTTTTTTTTGTCTGTACTGCGTGGTCGGCCCGTCAGAGTAAAAATGGATTTGGTCTATGTTCGGATGAGATGACTTTATTTCTTTCAGAACTTGATCCAAGTGAGCCCAAATAGCTTCGGGATTGTGACGATTATCTGGTGAAATTGAGCAGAATGACACGGGTTCTGCATCCTTTGTATAATACACACCTGTATGTAGTGTTATCTGAGTTTTTATGAAGTGCGTTGCCTGAACTTCTCTGAAATATTTGGCTGTCCAGTTCTCTGAAAAATCTATATGTATTATTATTTCGTTATCTTTTAGGTTTTCTAAGCAATATTTATATTGCCGGTATTGATGATACACGTTATAAACGTGTCTTTTGAAGTTAACTAAATCTCTGTTGAACGCATCGATTAGATCTTGTACACTTCCTTCCTTCTCAATCTTCGTCATTTTTTTCGTTTTCTTAATGTTTTCAGGTTCACCGTATTCGTGATCAAGGTTTTTCCACTCATGCCAAGTTACTTTTTCTGTCAAATTCTCATTTCCTTGTATATGTTTGTCTGCACATATATTGCATTCTCCATACATGCATGTCTTGAAATGTATATCACAAGCCATTGTTGAAATTAGGTCGTTAAGATTACTTGTTTCGACCAAACCAAGTGATTTTAATTTTGTAGCCCTGAACTGCATGTTCGAATGCTTAATACAGCCGCAAGTCTCTAAGTCTTTCAAACTGGGTCTCACTACGTAAAAGGGCCTATATTTTTTGAACGTGCTGAAACTGATTGCCTTCACTTCGTTTACAAATTTGTTGTGTAATGTTTTCAGGTTGTCCAGCAAATATCTCTTCTGCATTTTGATTTTTTTAAACGTAAGGCATTCCTTTTTGCCGGCACTGGCCCGACTCACATCGTCTCTTATGTAAAAGTCTTTAATTATCTGTACCATTTTTGGTTTCAGATTCCTACGTCTATAATTTTTTAAATTACTCCTTAAGCCTAAAGACCGCGATAAGCGTGTTTTCATTTTATATTTTTTCGCTATATCACTGCCGACTACTTCTTTAAGTGACCTTTTAGTTGTTGCTGAACATGAAGAGAATTTATCTTTTAAAGATTCTTTGAGAACATTATGTTCCAATAATGCTTGTTTTACGATTTGTTTTTGTGGTGTATTAATGTTTTGCAGATTGTCATTAATAAATTGTTCTGTTCTTTTTAGAGGCGTATACTCATTTTCATTTAACACCTCTGTACCACCACCACTCTTACCTTCAATATTTTGTACTTTTACGGAATTTAATTCGGTTTTTAGATTTTCACATATTTCTTTTAATTCGTCGAGTTTTTTCTGCTGTCTGATACCTCTTCTTTGAAGAGCCTTGAAACCTTTCCTTATTTTTTCCATATTTTCCTTAAGTTCTTCAATTTCTTTTTTTTGCTTATATTCCATCCTGCGGCGAGAATTTCTGTAACCTCTGACATTCTCTACACCAAGAAACCGTTGTTGAAATGGTATATCGTTTCCTACATTAGGAAGTCGCTGTTGCAAATGTTCTTCAGGTGGCATGTCTGAGTCAGTTTTGTCCTTTGACTTGCTTTGAAGATTTTTTGCATTTCGCTCTCGTTCTTTTCTTTGTACTCGTTGTTCTTCTTTTTGTTCTTCTGTTAAGTTTCTTTGTTTTTTCTTATAATATTCTAGAGCCCTTGCGGCCGTTTGCTCTTTAATTTTTTTATATTTTTCAGGATTTTCTCTTTTGAGTTTTTCTCTGTATTCTTTTTGCCTTTCGGCGGCAGTTTTTCTAGGCGGCATCTGTGAAAATACATAAAATAATAGTTACTAAACCAGGTCCCTTTTTCCCCCATAAAATTTAAAGTCATAATGTAATGTTGTTCGTAATAATGTATCACTAGTCATAACTCTTTTTTCTCTGAAACCGTAATTTTTTTCAGGAATTTTGTGTTGGTCACCCTGTAGAATTCCATAGGTTAGGTTAGGTTTATTTTATAACAATCATTAAAATTCATAGTTTCAGATAAAAAAGAGTTATGACTAGTGAAAGATTATGACAAACATTATTATTATGACTTAAAATTGTGTGGGAAAAAATATAGACCCACGGTAAAAATATTATTTCGGAATTTTTTATTTTTATTTTATAATATCCTGTTTCTAAATACCTACTTGAAAAAAAAATGCCTAATATATTTATAATAATAGACATAAATGTAATGAATTCTTAATTGCCAAAGAGTAAGTGCTATGCAATTGAATTAAGTAGGTAATTACAAAAGTTATGGCACTTGATTTTTTTTTTACCCCTGCCAAGTGTGTCACGTGATCCTAATAACTGCTCATAAGATCAATGTGCACTAGGCCTTATGTCTGTTTTACGTAACACTTACGTAACGTTAGGTAAGGCGTGACGTAAGTTATACGTAAGTGTGAGGTAAGTGTTACGTAATTTTACAATAAAATAAGGATATCTCACTAGATCTTTCACAATTCCTAAGAAAACAAACACTGTTCAATTACGCTTGATGAATTCTATATGTTCATATTAATTTGCAACCAAAAATATGGAAACTTACCTTTCAAATCAGCGAAAAACCATCCAAAAACTTATTGACGAAATCACTACACACCACAGAAAATTGCCGACTGACAAAACGATATGGCCGTTACGGGTTTGACACTGACATACATCAACGGCAGTGTTGCCATGATAGAAATTTGGATACTACCAAGTGGCTAAGTAGAAAATTGATAATAAATACTGATTACGTAAAACGTGTAACGTAAAACATTTTTTATTTTACGAAAGAGAAACTTCTCTAAAATTTCCAACTTCTAATATCAGTGGAGCATTGAAAAAAGGACTGAAGACGGCCTATTAATACACTACTTTAAAAATATTAAGATACACACAATAAAGTCAAGTAGAAGCTCACAATGGCATAGAATATCAAGTAACTGACTAAGGTGACAAGCAAATTTTAAGCAAATTACACCACTTTTTGAAATTAAAATATTTATTTCTAACATAGTTTCCGTTTAATAATTATTCAATGCTTTGCCCTTGTAAGTATACATATCATTACATAGAATAAAATTAAAAATAACCCCTTTAAACGTCATTTGGGTGGAAACAAACTTAGGCGACAAGGGTCACAGGTAAAAAGTGGCAAAAAATACGGCCTTACCCATGTACCTCACTCGTTACTTGTGACTTAATTTCTTTTTCAACTTTAAGGTAAGTCTCATCTAGCAGGGAATTTGACAAGGTTTTTCTAGTAGGTAATTTATAACCTGGTATCCATCGGCAAAACTTGATAAAACTTCTTTCTTCGACGATAGAAAACGGATGAAAACTGTCCACACATAAATCCAACAGATCTTGGTCAATTTTTTTTTTTTGCTCAGCGCTGATTTTTTTATGAATAAAGGCATCAATTGTTGGCCTCTTTTTTGTTGGAGTAGGAACTACTATTTGATCTCTTTGAGTAGCAGAACTAGCAGTAGCCGCCCTGGAAGTCGAAGATTGTGCTACGTCACGGAAATCTTCTGTGCGACTGCTAGTCCCTGGGTTTTCTTCCTCAATCAATGATGTGTATGTTCCAATATGCTTTCGTTTCAAATGATTTCTGAGATTTGCTGTGGTAGATTTGTAACTTAAATTTTCTTGGCACAAATGACACTGAGCTTTCTTATTAATAACATCCTTGTCATAATGCGACCACAAAGCACTAACATTTCTACGCGACGCTGACATCATGAATAAGTATTATTTACAATCTAATGGAAAATTAGTCTTCGCTTCAAACTTCAAGTTTTCCAAAAAACTAAACTTTAACTTAAGTACTAAGTATTTACAAATTTACAAATAAGTAACATGTACCCATGTACTGTAAGTAACTTTCGTAATTGCAATTTACTTCTATTTAGCGATTCGCGCGCTTTGAATTATTAACGCAAACTAAAAAAATGAAAACAAACAAAACTGACTGACACCCACGAGCCGCGCGAACGAGCGTCGCGACTAGTTGCCATAAATTATTATTATTTTTATTGCTAAACCACTTTACACTCTCTACCAACGACGTTAAGATACACAGCAATGACCACCGCGTTGCGAACGAGCGAGACGAACGAACGAAACGAAACACCAAAAAACAAGTTGTCTTACACGATATTCGACTATATCGTTGTGAAAATAAAGATTATTTTATTATATCAAAGACCAAAACGAAATGAACGAGCGACGACGTCGCAATGATCTCATTACATTCTAGGCTCTATGTATATAGACTTACGTTCTAGGCTCTATGGATAGACTTTAAGTACAAATTCGCGTCAAACAATGCGAGAACTAGTTGCGCGACGAAGACTGCTTTAGAACGAAACGTAAAACGGTTCTATCGTCGCGGAACACAAAACGGTCTTTTAAAACGGTTCGTCTTTGCAACGCCCATCACTATTTGGCACTTCTTCTTGGACACCGATTTCTTCCTTTTTCGACGACTCTTGCCCTGCTTTTTGATAGCCACGAGAGCACTTTTGAATTGTACAATCCACGCAATGAATTCAGGCAATCCCACACGGACTGTGGAAATGGAGTATTACAAAGATTTACTTGAATTTACTTATTTGAATTAAACCGTTTGTTTACTTTGATTTGATTTGACGTTGACAGATATAGAAGTGACAGTTTTTTTTTCTATTTCATTAAATACGAAGGCAACAAGCTTGTCGGTCATTGAAGTGTACAAATGTCAACTTCATAACTAAAAAAAAGATTTCTAAAATATTAGACGAAATAAAAGTAAAAGAGCCGCAGTTCTATGATCTTAAGGATGACGACTATCGAAAAAAAATATAATTTACATCTCTTCCAAAAACTTGACTTACCCAATTGTCTTGGAGCCCTTGATGGAAAGCACATAAAAATCAAACACCCGCATGACTCGGGATCTTTATACCATAACTATAAGGGATATTATAGTATAGTCCTTATGGCTTTAGTAAATGCTAAAAAAGAGTTTATAATGGTTAATATCGGATCGAATGGACGGGTATCAGATGGAGGTGTCTTATTTTACACCAAATTCTGGGAACTCATTGAACAAAATAGTTTAATCTTTCCGGAAGCGTCACCGCTACCAAACACCACAAATTCATATCCATATGTAATGATAGCCGACGAGGCGTTTGCATTAAAGCCAAATTTAATGAAACCGTATCCTAAAAAGTTCGCTACAAGAGAACAGGAAATATTTAACAATCGATTATCTAGGGCACGATCTACAGTCGAATGTGCATTTGGTATCTTAGCTGCGAAATTTGGAGTATTCCAAAAAGCTATTTGTGTTGATCCTCAAAAGGCAACAAAAATAACTGCAGCAAGTTGTTATTTACACAATTATTTAATGAAAAAGGTACCACAAATTTACCTGCTGTCAAATTCTGACGAGACTGACAATTTTCAACTACAAGGAATAGAGCCAACCAAAAGTCGGCATCCAAACACCAACGCAAAGGCCATAAGGGATAATTTTTGTTCTTACTATAATAATGAAGGTGTATATAAGTAGAAATACAGCATTTTAAGAATTTTACATTGTTGTTTTTTTAATTTAGCATACCTATAATTTATTCTTTTTTCCGTAGACTAAAATGACATTTCATGATGATCTTATTTTTATTCTTAAAGTGTATGTACTAAATTGAATGGATCATTTGTGACTTTTTAAAAGGACACTAGGTATCATAAAAAGGTGAAAATTGTGTAAGTAAAACGTAAAAAAAAAACAAAAATCTGAAACGTTTAAAAATAATAACTAAAATCAACAAACGTAATAAATAACTCTCAATGTTATAGGTATAAAAGTAATATCACGTTAGAGTAGCCGGAGTGTAGTTTTTATTTAAATATTGTTATTTCCGTTAAACATAACAACAATTTTGAATCTAATCTTTATATCGGTTATTCAAAAACGGAAATCAAAGATTAGCACTATTTGTTTTAAGCTGGTATTATTATTTTTCCGTTTGACATTAAGTTTGTTGTTGTCATTTTAATGTACGGAAAAAAAGAAACGAATATAATTATTAAAACCATATAGAGTAAAATTTGCACTTACCTGAGATATAGGTTGTTCAGTCTTGCTTAAAAATTGTAGAAGATTGTACAACCACGATTTCGGGGTATACGAGGGCTGCTACTTATGTAACCGGAATAGAAAAAATAAACAAACGTACATGGCTAAATATGGTTTTATTGTTTTTCGAAGTATTCTCCGTGATAATCGATGCACTTTTGCATACGTTGAAACCAATTTATAAAGCACTTTTTCCACTCTGACTGAGGTATCTCCAAAACGTGCTGTCTGAACGCGTCGACGGCATCTTCACGGGTCGAAAATCGTTGACCACGTAATTTATTCTTTACATTTGGAAATAAATAGAAATCATTGGGTGCCAAATCAGGGCTGTAAGGTGGATGACCCGTTAATTCTATATTTTGACCTTCCAAAAATCGAGTCGTTTCACGTGATGTATGACAGCTGGCGTTATCATGGTGCAGAATGATTCTCCGTCGCTGGTTGTTTTTCCGTATTTTTTCAAATACTTCCGGCAAACAAATGGTCGTGTACCACTCCGAATTAACCGTTTTACGATTCTCTAGGGGCACTGTAGCCACATGGCCATTAATACCAAAAAAGCAGGCCACCATTTGCTTCAAGGTGCTTTTTGCACGAGTTACTTTCGTAGGGTTCGGCTCATTTTGAAACACCCACACCGTTGATTGTTGTTTAGTTTCGGGATCATACGCATAGATCCAGGATTCGTCACCTGTGTAGATATTATAAACAGCTTTTGAGTCACCACGGTTATATTTTTTCAACATTTCCTTGCACCATTCGACGCGAGCCTCTTTTTGATCCTTAGTTAAGTTGTGCGGGATCCAACGCGAACAAATTTTTTTCACAGCTAAGTGTTCATGTAATATCTTATTAATGCTCGTCATACATATGCCTATAGTCGCCTCTATCTCGCGATACGTAACATGACGGTCATGCATTATAAGTTTTCGCACAGCTTCAATATTTTGTGGTACAACGACCGATTTCGGGCGACCATCCTTAACTTCGTCCCTGAGCATACTACGTCCACGATTGAACTCACTAAACCAGTGATACACAGTAGTTTTGGATGGAGCTTCATCACCAAAAGTCGAAGTTAGTTGATCTATGCACTGTTGTTGCGTTAAACCACGCCGAAAATCGTAATAAATCATAGCACGAATATTTTCACGAGTGAGTTCCATTCTTGCAGCGAGATTAAAATTTAAACCCGCCAAAAACAAAAGACTAGCGTACATAAGAAAAAAAATATATAGCGGCCAGTATTAAAAAAAGTTCAAATTTTACCATGGAGGTCAGATATAGCGTTTAAAAATGTTGGAATCCTGGATTCCGGTTACCTAAGTAGCAGCCCTCGTACACCTCATCGGTGCCAGCTCCTGACCTTTTTGACGCTACAACCTTTTTTAACTCCTTTCTATAATTTGTCCGTAAAGAGTTAATCTTTTTTTTTACGTCGTCAACAGATGCATCGTTATTAATTTTTTTATAAATTTGCAAAAGTTTTTTGTATGCCTCCTCTTTTAATTGCATCCTTATAAATTTTTGATGACGAATCCCACAATTCGGGCAAGGCTTCTAAATTTAAAATGAACTCCTTAAGGATTGTTTGTTCACTTGTAAGCCTATTCGTACTCGCCATTGTAGCTGGCGGCGAAGGCGTCGTCGGCGGCACGTCAGTCTCCATTGCTGTCGCGATGCGTACTGACATTTCTCAATATTTATTGTACGTGTAGTTCAGTATATTGACGGATCTCAATATTTATCAGATATTGGCAAACCGGAATCCAAAAATCTAGATTTTTGTGACATATATTGTCATCCATCAATATAGCAGACTAGACGAACAATATATATCACAATACGAGATAAATATTGATGGATAACCATATTTATTGTACGTCTAGCCTTCGCCTTAGCGCTGTACGACGTGGCGGCGCCGGCGCTGCTGTCGGTTGACGCATCGCGGGATGCCGTGGGCGCCGTGCTGCTCCAGGGCGGGCGGCCCGTGGAGTTCGCGTCGCGAACGCTGACCGACGCGCAGCGACGGTACGCCCAAGTCGAGAAAGAGCTTTTAGCAATCGTGTTCGCTTGTGAACGATTTCACCAATATATATTTGGTAAAGAAAAAGTAATGGTGGAATCGGATCACAAGCCTTTAGAAAGTATATTTAAAAAACCGTTAATGTCTGTCCCGGCACGCTTACAGCGCATGATGTTAAGACTGCAAAACTACGATTTGATTGTTACTTATAAGCCTGGAAAATATATGTATATTCCAGACACATTGTCTCGTGCGCCACTTCCCGAGCTATACAGTGAAAAAGTTCATAAAAATAATGCGTATCAAGTACAGTTAGTGGTAGATAATTTGCCAATGTCCAATGACAAACTAACTCTTATCAAAAAAGAGTCAAAGCGTGACTCAGAATACGTAAAATTGAGCGAGTATATAAACGCGGGCTGGCCCGATCACAACTCGCAGGTAGTGAGTGACTTGAAAGAATATTGGTCCTATAGGGAAGATTTTTTTATAGTGGATGAAGTGATATTTAAAAATAATTTAGTGGTAATACCGCAATCCTTGCGGGTTGAAATGTTATCCTTAATACACGAGGGCCACATGGGCATAGATCGATGCAAGCGGCGCGCGAGGCAAGTGATGTACTGGCCCGGTATGACGCGGGATATTGAGTTGTTTGTGAGACGTTGTCGTACTTGCCAGCAGTGTTCAAACGCACCCGCTAAAGAACCGCTCATACCTATTGAAATCCCGGAACTATCATGGAAAAAAGTAGGCTCTGATATTTTTCAAATTAAAAAGAAGTACTTTTTAATAATTGTAGATTATTATTCCAACTACGTGGAAGTGTGCAGTTTGCCAAATATTACATCAAAATCAGTAATCACGAACGCTAAAGAAGTATTTTCACGCCACGGTATTCCGGAAACTTTTATTAGCGACAATGGGACACAGTACAGTAGTCGAGAGTTTAAAACGTTTGCTAGTGAGTGGGGATTTAATCACATCACATCATCACCGAATTATCCACAGGCAAATATGGCAAGAGCGAGCGAGCGGTGCAGACCGTTAAATTATTGCTAAGAAAAGCAATTAACGGTAATGGCAGGGTTGCCGCCTAGGAAAAAAATAATCCCCCAAACCATTATTCAAAAGTCGCTAGATTTAAAGAAAAAAGAACTTGAAAAATCCCCTAGAAGTCGCTAAAATTTTAAATACTATTCTTTTATTTTATAAACAATTACTACCATATTTTATATACTATTTTTAATACTATTCTATTGTATTATATTTTGTTCGAGGTAAATAAATAAAAATGTGGTAAAATAAATTGTTTAATTGACATACAAACATACAATAATTAATATTAAAAATTAATATATTGAAGAACCTCATCTTCTAGAGTCTGTCTAATGAAAGCTGAACCTGGGAAAAAGCGGCAAATTCAAAAAATCTTGATATGGTATTACCGATCAATGAAGGAATAAACGATATTGATACTTTTATTATTTTATTTATTTTGGTGGGCACAAAGGAAGAGGAAACGCGTACTATATTTTCATATATATTATTACGAGCGCTATATTTTGATGAAAAGCACTTTAGGTAAAATACGATGACAGTGACTGGAGCACATTTGGTTTTTCGAAATATATTTGACATGAAAATATAGTGATCTGCACGTGTAGCACAAGTTGTATTTTCTCGCTTGTCGCTCTGTGCGTCTCTATCGTAACAGACTAGATAGAAGTTCTAGTAAGGGAGATCCGAGCGACAAACAAGTCACGAGCAACTTGTGCTAGTCGTGCTGTTGATAGATTTCATTGATACGAGAGGTTTTCGTCTGTGTCGCACACAGCATAATAAAACAATGATGATGAGGAATATTATATTCAACCTTTTTAATAAAGTAATAAGAGGTAACATTATTCTCATCACCCTTACACCTCTATCTAACGACAATTATATCTTGGAGAAGAAGCGCCGCAAGAAACTCCAGCAGATCATTTTTTCCAATCATAAAATACAATTATTCTTAAAAGTAACATTACAAGGTAGTAAAGTAATTAATAATTATTTCTAACAACACAAACTTAGTCGTTACAAATGTACGCTCAATAACATTGAGTAATTACTAATCAATTGGAAAGCTTCATAATAAGTGTATGTGATGGTGAACCTTCCAGTAGTTCCAGTTCAGATGATACCCTAAGACTCTAGGAACTGTAATTAAAATCAGATTCTAAATACTCTATTTCTAATGATTCATCTGAACTAGTGCTGTCATCATCACGGACACTTATAATGAATGATTCTAGTTCTTTAGTTATTCCATCCCTGGTTTTGTACTGAGCTTCAATATTAAGCACATGATTAGTCATTTTCTTCCAATGCTCCGGTGTTATGCTGTCAAAAGACTCTTTAATAATTTTTTCAATTTCAGCTGCTGATACGCCAACATTTCTACTCGCGACTTTTCTCTTCGCCGAACTCCAGATTAGCTCAATGGGGTTAAGGTCGCAATGGTAGGGCGGAAGTCTTAAAACCTCATGACCGTGCTCCCTTAGAATTTCATCGGCTTCATAGATTGGGTCTGCTTTGTGTTTATGTGCCAAGACAAGAAGTTCTGGTACAGTATAATATTCTTCAAAATCAATTTGTTTAGAACGCAGCCACTCTTTTATTTCGGCTTTGCGGGTGTTGGTATTTGGTACCTTATTAATTTGCACCGTGTGATAGCTAGCATTGTCCATGACAATGACACTTGGTTCACTCAAGTTGGGAATAAGCTTCTCACGTAACCACTTATTGAAATTTGTGGCGTTCATGTCATGGTGATAGTCTGCTTTGATTGATTTTGTGCTAAACGTTAATAAAGCATTAGGCACAAAACCATCTTCTGATCCAGCGTGAACAATAATAAATCGTTTTCCAGCTGAGATATTGCCAACTACACCTTGGGTGGAAGGCCCCTGCCACGACTTTTTTGTTTTGTAGTTCTGGTGAACGTAAGTCTCATCCAGGTATATTATTTTTTTACCTTCAGCACGTTTTGATGCAATAGTCCTTAGGTAGCGGTGTCGCCAAGCTGCTATGTCAAAACGCTCAATAAGTTAAGTATCGAACGTTGTTCAGTATTTTGTTTAAATTCGTATCCATTTGCCATTAGTATTCGGCGTAAAGTCTCAAGGCATCCGGTAAAACCGATGCTTTCTCTCAACTCTGCCAATAAGCATCTGAGTGTAGGCACTTGTTTTTTTACAATATAAAATTCATTTATTTTATTTCGGACAGCTTGGATGTCAAACCTATCCAAATTAGACACCGTGGCCTTGTGAGGTCGCTTTTTTCCGGGAGTACTAAAGACACCGTTGTTTAATTTTCCCTCATTACTTATTCTTTTTAAAGATGAAACACTGATATCTGTAAGAAGAAAGAAAGTGTTAAATAAACAGAACACCATTTAGAAATACATTGTGTGGTTGCGCAGTACAGCCCCATTGTACAGTCCGACAGCCCTAAAAACATTTGGGTTTAGGTGAAATGAAATTGCATCGGTGAGGTTCTAATCGCAACGGTTTAAGAACAAGGAAGACTCATATAACCCGAACATCTTTTATATCTGGCCGATCAAAAATGACATTAAATAAATAGATAAGGTACTAAAGTGTACACATATTTATGAAATCGACTGTACAGTGTACATTTGGTTCATAAACAACAAAATGCTGTTTGCTCCGCACACAGAAAATACATATCAAATAATATGTTTATGATATCTTTTAACTAAACACCTCCTTATTGTTTTATTGAAACTATGAGTGTCAGTTACATTAATCATCTGTCTATTAAATTAATTTAATAAAATTGTGAATGCTAAGAGATTCAACATGATATAGGGACAGACAATAGGTACCTACACCTATTATATAGGGAAAGACAATGATAATTTTAGTAATTACCGGTCATTGAAGATACTTCTTCCAAATATTTCGTCTGAGTCTGGCAGGCTAACTCAGTTTCCTCAACCTCTTTCAGCTGCTTTACGTTTTCCAGCACACTTTTGTCAACGTGCACGTCCAGGTTTTCTGAAACGAATTTAATTTCGTTTAATTTCTTAATCTCATCGTATAATAGACAGAAAAAGGTAAATTAAACTTAGGATTGCACATAGAGAAATAAGAAGTATCAAAATGAACATGCCGTACTAAAGCCGTACTAACCTATAAATTTGGTCACCGTAACTAAACAATTAATTTTTTGCATCATTAATGCTTTTCTTTCCTCTTGTTTTCCTTTGTACTTCTGTATAATAGTATACAGAATCTCCCGGACACCGCCTCTTATCGTCGACGGCATGATTACTCCGTATTTTTATCAATTTAGATCTCGAATTGACAAGTTTCTAACAACAACAAAGTCCAAACGATATATTAAATAGTGTTGCCAGACTCGTCAGCCAAGAAAAATCCAGGTTCAGCTTTCATTAGACAGACTCTATCATCATTTCGTCCATATCTTCATCACACAGTGTCGGAAGTAAAGAAGTGGATGGTTGCTCTGTGGCACTGGAAGAAGACGCTGTCGACGGCGATTGTATAGTGGAAGGGGATTGTGCTTTTTGAATTTTAATGGTTTTTGTTATTTTAGCCAGAACATCTGCAGGTAAAATATAAGTGTGGCAGTTTTGTTTTAAGATCTTCATCTGGTTTCTTATAAGGAGTATTGAGTTTAGAGTTCTTGATGCTAATCTGTTTCTTAACTTGTTCTTTACTATGTTCATAACACTGAATGTTCTCTCCACTTCCGCATTCGAATGCGGCAGGGACAAGACCGTTATAGCCAAATCTACTAAATCTTCGTATGTATTAATCCCTGCAGCATTTTTATAATTTCGTACTTGAACCCAAAAATTAACCGTATCTTTGGTCGTGTTCCAGGTGACATAATTAATATTATGCCACTGCCGTAAAACTTTATCAATTTTATCTTCATTGAAGCCAAGTTCGGCAGCGAGATCAGCAATGGAATTGTCTTTTACCTGTTTTAATGTGTTTTCTACAGATAATTGTGTAATTTTTTCTAGAGTCTCATAGTTGCTCGGCAAACGATTTTGAATTTCTTTGGCTAATTTAATAGTGAAATCGATGCATCTTTTTTTGACAGGGGCAACTGTCTCCGGTGTTAATTTTGCTTTTGCAATATGGAATTCAAATAGATATCCTAAGTAAGGGACAGGGTTTAAGTGGTCTTCAATTTTCAGTGTCAAATAGTCTTTCGCGGTTATTGCAGAATTTGGTATTAATATTCTGTTGCAGATGGATTGAAATAAGACCATTAATGAGGTTATCAATTTAACGGGATCTATATTCTCACCTTCAAATGTTTTAATGCCGATTTGCACGTCATTCAAGATGCTTTTCAAGTATACAGGGTGTTTGGCAGAGGGTTGAACAAAAAAAAACAGCAGAGAGGTGGGGCCATATGCTACTCACTTAGCCTTATAAATCTGGCCTAGGCCTCAAGGTTAAGGAAAAAAATTTTTTTTATTAAACTTTCATAAAAATGCTGAAATGCATCACTTAAAGTCAAATAACTTATAAAAATGCGGATGTAAGTATCATTTTTTATTATTATTCTTATCTTGAGTGTTGTTATGTTGAGTTAAAATTAAATATGTGGTGTAAATTACGGTGAAAAAAAAACTGCAGCCCTTTAAAGTTTGTGCAAGATGTAAAAAAATCCTTAATGCTCAACTTTGAATTGTATTAAAAAAAAAACTAAAAGACATCGAGCAGTTCTAATTTCAGGAAAACATCCTCAGTTTGTGCCCTTTCCAACGACATGCTACATGCATACATTTTTATTCAATAACGAGATTTATTTGCTAATTTTGTCTATCCGGAGACTTTTGTCAAAAACTTAATTTTGTAAAATTAACAGGTGCAAAGATGGTAAAAATGAAAAGAGCTAATTAATTCATTCATTTTATTAAAGATGTTCGAACTGCTGCCCACCAGCCCGTATGCATGCCCGGCATCGTTTTCGTATCTCCACTGTCGTAGTGCTCAGCAGCATCTCCTCTCTCATTGTGGAGAAAGCCGTATTGATGCGCTCCACTAAAACTTCCCTATTAGGAATTTCCACGGCGTACACTAACTCCTTGGCCCGTCCCCAGACGTAAAAGTCGAGCGGTGTAAGGTCGGGGGATCGTGGGGGCCACGGAATGGGGCCACCCCGACCAATCCATGAGTTTGGGAAGGCATTATTTAAATGGTCCCTGACAGTTAATCGCCAATGTGCAGGGCAACCGTCTTGTTGAAAAACAATGGGTCTGTCTTCGTCAAACACCTCAGCTAACAATTCCGGCAAATCATCTTGGAGGAATGCCAAGTAATTGTCCCCGTTGAGGTTATCGGGTAAGAAGTGCGGTCCGATTAACCTATTTCCTATAACTCCTGCCCAAACATTCGCACTAAACCTTCGCTGAAAAGCTCGTGGTCTTTTTTGGTGCGGATTTTGCTCTTTCGGCGCCCAGTGGTGTGCATTGTGATAGTTCACGATCCCTTCTCTGTCGAATTTGGACTCGTCCGTCCACAGAATACTCCGCAAAAAATTGCCATCTTCTACATCGGTGTGTAGTAGTAAGCGGCAAAATTGGATACGGTTCCCATAATCCGTTTCCTCTAGACCTGGAACAAACAAAAGGCCATACCGGTAATTTGCAAAATGTGAGAGCGGTAAATTAGTAGTGAAATGCGTCTGATAAATGCGCTGCAATCGAGTTCAGTTGGCTCATATCATTCATTCTTAGTGACATTTAAAATGGCATCAATTGGAAAATTAGAATCATAAGTTGATGGCTCTGTTGTAATAAGAACAGAAGGAGTAAAAGATGATAAAACAAAATGGTACAAAAAAATTACCTTGAACTGGGGTGTAGTGAAAAGCATGCTTTCCATCTGCCCGGAGAACTGACCACACCTTCCAGATGCTTAATCCAAGTATCGCAGTCACATCTCTAATACTCCTGGTAGGATCCTCTTCAAACATTTGAAGAATCTCTACATCAATAGCAACATTATTTTGTATGCCATTTACACGAGGCTCGCGTAAATTTAAATTACCGGTCTCTCGCAAACGCCGGTAAGTATTTCCAAACGTTTGGTGGGTAGGTAAACGTCTATTTGGATACAGCTCTCGATAGATCCTTTGCGCCTCACGCCCGTTGGAGTTAGCGCGTCCATAGGCCAACAATACATCGGCGTACTCTTCGTTGGTAAATGCAGCCATAACAACAATAACCAGTATTAACAAACTTAACGAAGAAACAAACTTAATGGAAAAACAATAAACAGAAAACAAAACAGAACGAACGGAAGCAAACGGTAGCGTAACGGACACGTAAGATCGCAGAGGCAGTTAAGTCTCGACTACAAAGGGATCAGGAGAGATACCATGCCTGCCTAGCAGGTACACGAGTGAAAGAGAAAGTTAGACGTTTTAAGTTCGTAAGAGTGAGACAGCAATTTTACCTACTTTGGGTTTACGGAAGATAAACCGTGTTACTTTAAGTAGTGCGTATGTAGATTTTTTGCGAGTGTTCAGCTAGAGATGGCAATAAATCTCGTTATTGAATAAAAATGTATGCATGTAACATATCGTTGGAAAGGGCACAAACTGAGGATGTTTTCCTGAAATTAGAACTGCTCGATGTCTTTTAGTTTTTTTTTTAATACAATTCAAAGTTGAGCATTAGGGATTTTTTTACATCTTGCACAAACTTTAAAGGGCAGCAGTTTTTTTTTTCACAGTAATTTACACCAAATATCCATTTTAACTCAACATAACAACACTCAAGATAAGAATAATAAAAAAAAATGATACTTACATCCGCATTTTTATAAGTTATTTGACTTTAAGTGATGCATTTCAGCATTTTTATGAAAGTTTAATAAAAAAAAATTTTTCCCTTAACCTTGGGGCCTAGATCAGATTTATAGGGCTAAGTAAGTATCACATGGCCCCACCTCTCTGCTGTTTTTTTTTGTCCAACCCTCTGCCAAACACCCTGTATTAAATGCAAACGATTATTTTCATCGTTGTACATTGCACTCAGTACATCTGCAGTGTAACATTTGTCTTTTGTCAATGCAAAATGCAACTTAAGCGCTTCCCATTGAGATAAAATGCGAACGACTGCTGGCTCTATAGATAACCAACGCGTATCACATACTTTAAGAATTTTAAGAGGTCCTTCTCCGCAGTTAATGAGGCCCTTCTCCGCAGTTAATGAGGCTGTAAATTTCTTTATATTCAAGTTGCCGCTTAGATGAGGTTGAAAACCACTTATAGGTTTCTCTTATTAAAAACTCAATATGTCTTGGAATGGTTTGTTGTGATGCATGACTGACAGCTAATTGAAGTGAGTGGCACACACATCTTATAAGAATCAAATGGGGAAGATTGTATAGCGTTCGAAGTAATTCATAAACGCTGTGGTGACGTCCCGTCATTACAGACGCATTATCGGTCCCTATGCCGACTATATTTTGGAGAGACAATCCATGAAATTGAAGACATTTTACCAAGGATGAGACAAGACCGTTAGCATCGGCTCGGTCTATGGGTTCCAGTGAGAGAAAAGCAGATACAATAGCATTCTGAGCTACACTAAAATATCTTACAACTATCCCCATGTATTTGGTTACACTGATGTCAGTAGATTCATCGATTATAACGCTATATTTTTGACTCCCAATATCCAATAAAAGATTTTCTCGGAAATGTGGTGCCAACACCTGGTTTATAATCTGTGTGCATTTGGTTCTGTGCATTCTTAGATCGGCAGATTTTGAATCACCAAACACATCTTTGCACAAATCCGTCAAATGATCAATTTGGGAAATAGCACTATGTTCTGTGATAAATAAAGCTAGTTTACCTTCAGCCTTTTGTGTGAACTTGTTGTCTTTGGGAGCTGGATCAAAACTTATTTGTCGATTCTTTGAAATTAATTCACATTTGTTTTTATGTTTTTTTGAAGCTGCGTGTTTCCTAATATTAGTTAATTTTGCAAAAAATTCACTATGGCAAAATGAGCAGAAAGCTTTAGTTTCTTCATTCACAACAGGTTTTAACCAGTTTCTGAATTCCTCTTGCTGTTCCCACTCTATTCTGTACTTTTGACTATAAGCCTTCTTCTTTAATGGCACCTCCATTTCTAAATCTTGTATATGAGAATAAATACTAGTTTTTGTATATTTATGTCACTTCCAACAATGAAAAACTGGTTTCTCTGATTAAACTCTGAGCGAAGGAGCAAATGAGTGAAATTGAGTGAATGTACCTGTTTGTTCCAATAGCAATGCAACTTCGCATCCTATAAAAATAAAGATAGCAACATACATATTGCCCGAGTTGGAGTGAGATGCATAAAAGCTCCCACCCACGTTCATTCAACGGATATAATTAGAAGGGTTTTCCCCTAGGGCAGGGATTTCCCCTGTGTGTTGCCAATACGCACAGTGATAAGATGGACATATTTTATTATTTTCCTATATTCAAAATATTTTTTGAATATTAAGAAGAATCGTTATGAAAAAGTCGCTAGAAGTCGCTAAAATATTTTTTAGGGTCTAAGTGTTGAAAATAAGTCTCTAAAAACCTCAAAAATCCGCTAGATCTAGCGACAAAGTCGCTAAAGTGAAAATCTCCATTACCGTAATGGAGATTTTCACTTGGCCCTGCTTAACTATCGAAACACTCCACGGGACGGGTTGAGCTCTCCTGCGCAGCTGCTGATGGGTCGTAGGTTGCGGTGCAAGTTGCCGGTGCACCCAGATTTATTAAAACCAAAGCCGGTTGACCCGTCAGAGCACTTTACAATGGTACGCAATCAGTCTAGGGTTAAGGAACGCTATGACCAACATTGTAGGGCTTTACCCGCACTTAATGTGGGCGATCAAGTGGTATGTGTCGAAGGTAGCGGGAGGGCTCGCGCCACTGTTGTCGGCAAGGCGGAGACTCCCCGCTCCTACATAGTGCAAAACCATTTGGGAGGCAGATTTAGACGGAATCGCCGTCATTTGATTAAGTGCGAGGGCTCTGCCTCGCCCGTCGCCGCCAGCTCGGGGCAGCAGTCAGCTGACGGCGGCGACGAGTTCAAGGACGCGAGTGATCAAGAAGGTCACTCGGAGGTAAAGAAAGATGAACTAAACAATTTGAATAATAAGGTTGATAATGGTACATCAAGCTCCGAGAAACCTATAATGTATAAAATGACGCGATGGCGAGCAAACATGTTATTAGGCGCCAAATCAGAGGCAAATCAATAGTGGATACTTTAAAACACTTAAATACCTACTTCCTCTAAGTACTACTTTTATGCTTCAGTATATTTGGATACCTACTTGAACTTCACTTATATTTAAACTTAACTTTAATTTACTTATGCACTAACCTAATTATAACGGTGGCGGGAATATAATATTATTGAACCTGTATAACATAGGTAGATAATATTGTTTTTTTTAACGAGGCACAGTGTTTCGAACAGAACAAGCTAGCTGGACAAAAGTCATTTGGGAATTTCCGAGAAATGATTATAGAGAGTGACAAACAACATTCCAGTAATTACGAATTATCGAAATTAGTTGCACCATCATTAACTAATGATGAGTACTGAACGTCTTATTTAAGGAGAAAAGGGTAAGTGCAATATTTCATTTCATATTTTGCTCTTCTTGTGATCGCACATAACATTATTTTTAACTACTGTGCCTACTAAAAATAAGTGATGGATTGTGAAGCTAAAGGTGAGTGTTATACATTTTCTATAGAACCTGGTACATAGCATTATTTATTGTTGTATAAAATGTGCCAAAATCTTGAAGTACGCACTTTTTTAGTGTTTTTTTCAATTTATCAGTCTAAAAGTTATATGCCCCCATCTGCCCCCAGTCTAGAATTTATATATATCGTAGCTGTGACCATTGGGTCTCTAAAAATATCGATTTCTGTCTGCACACTTTTGTACAACTATTTTTTTTTAATTTTTTTTCAGACTGCTCCTACTTTATTGCAAAAATAGAGTTCTTTGAAGAATGGCTGAAACATGGAAAAAGTGACCAAAATTCTATGCTTTATCGATTTTTGTCCTTGAAATATGATATTTCGAGTACGAGGGCTGCTACTTAGGTAACCGGAATCCAGGATTCCAACATTTTTAAACGCTATATCTGACCTCCATGGTAAAATTTGAACTTTTTTTAATACTGGCCGCTATATATTTTTTTTCTTATGTACGCTAGTCTTTTGTTTTTGGCGGGTTTAAATTTTAATCTCGCTGCAAGAATGGAACTCACTCGTGAAAATATTCGTGCTATGATTTATTACGATTTTCGGCGTGGTTTAACGCAACAACAGTGCATAGATCAACTAACTTCGACTTTTGGTGATGAAGCTCCATCCAAAACTACTGTGTATCACTGGTTTAGTGAGTTCAATCGTGGACGTAGTATGCTCAGGGACGAAGTTAAGGATGGTCGCCCGAAATCGGTCGTTGTACCACAAAATATTGAAGCTGTGCGAAAACTTATAATGCATGACCGTCATGTTACGTATCGCGAGATAGAGGCGACTATAGGCATATGTATGACGAGCATTAATAAGATATTACATGAACACTTAGCTGTGAAAAAAATTTGTTCGCGTTGGATCCCGCACAACTTAACTAAGGATCAAAAAGAGGCTCGCGTCGAATGGTGCAAGGAAATGTTGAAAAAATATAACCGTGGTGACTCAAAAGCTGTTTATAATATCTACACAGGTGACGAATCCTGGATCTATGCGTATGATCCCGAAACTAAACAACAATCAACGGTGTGGGTGTTTCAAAATGAGCCGAACCCTACGAAAGTAACTCGTGCAAAAAGCACCTTGAAGCAAATGGTGGCCTGCTTTTTTGGTATTAATGGCCATGTGGCTACAGTGCCCCTAGAGAATCGTAAAACGGTTAATTCGGAGTGGTACACGACCATTTGTTTGCCGGAAGTATTTGAAAAAATACGGAAAAACAACCAGCGACGGAGAATCATTCTGCACCATGATAACGCCAGCTGTCATACATCACGTGAAACGACTCGATTTTTGGAAGGTCAAAATATAGAATTAACGGGTCATCCACCTTACAGCCCTGATTTGGCACCCAATGATTTCTATTTATTTCCAAATGTAAAGAATAAATTACGTGGTCAACGATTTTCGACCCGTGAAGATGCCGTCGACGCGTTCAGACAGCACGTTTTGGAGATACCTCAGTCAGAGTGGAAAAAGTGCTTTATAAATTGGTTTCAACGTATGCAAAAGTGCATCGATTATCACGGAGAATACTTCGAAAAACAATAAAACCATATTTAGCCATGTACGTTTGTTTATTTTTTCTATTCCGGTTACATAAGTAGCAGCCCTCGTATTTCCGAGGCATCGATGAGGGAAACAAAGAATACTATCAGCAGGTTTTCTTCCAAGTTAATGGAAAAGTGGACGAAATGTGGAAAAAGCAAGGAGCGTTTTCTTAAAAACAATAGTGAGTGGATGGAGGGAGACTTAGTGTTTAATGTCTCCCTTTATCAAGTTCAGCCTTCTACATCTGTGGACTCAACACCTGGAAGGCCTCGCAAGGAGTTTGATGAGGCGAGCGACAAGACCAAAAGAAGAAGAGTTGAAGACTTAATTACTTCAAGGAATACTTCGGAATTATTAACTGCCGCTGAAGTTTCAGCACGATTATCTGGCCATAGGGACTTGGCTGGAGTTATAAAGGTTATTAGTGATAGTCCCGACAAGTGTAATAACATTAAAAAAAGTGTCAGTTTGACTGAAACGTCTGAGCAGAGATGTCTAACTAAAGAAGAGGCATTGGCGTATTATGTGGACTCAAAATCGACAAGCCACTCTTACAAACAGACTCGGAAGTGGAGTATGAAAGCAGGACACCAGGTTTTTCCATCATTTTATAGTGTTAGAAAAGCTAAGTTAGAGTGTTTTCCTTGTGATGATCAAATTATTGTGAGCGAAACACGTGCAGAAGTGAAACTTCAGGCGATTTTAGATAAAACCGTTGAACGTTTGATTACTGTTCAGTGTGACGTTTTAAATAATTTACCCTTATCAGTAAGTGGGGCTGTGATGGAAGTTCCGGTCATAGCACATACAAACAAACATTTACCAATAGTAACGACACTGATGAATTTTTGTTTTTGTACTCATTTGTACCACTTCAGTTGCGTGACGAAAGTGGTAATATTGCTTGGCAGAATCCTCGTCCATCTTCTACTATGTATTGTCGGCCAATCAAGTTTATTTTTTCTAAAGAAACTACGAATTTGACTGTTTCTGAGACAAATCTCGTCCTAGAGGAAATAAACGGGTTGCAACCGACAAAATCTAGTATTATTGGAACCGAAGTTTCTGTCAACCACGAATTACTTCTTACGATGACTGATGGTAAAGTATGTAATGCTTTGACCGACAATTCTTCTGCACAAAGGTGCTACATTTGCGGAGCAACCCCAAAACTGATGAATGATGAGTTAAGGGAGTTTGTAGCTAATACAAATAACCTTGGCTTTGGTTTGTCCACACTTCACGCCTGGATACGCTGTTTTGAATGCTTACTTCATATTAGCTATCGCCTCGACATTAAAAAATGGCAAGTGCGAGACGCAGCTGATAAAACTAAAGTGAAGCAACGTTCTGCAAACATTCAGAATCGGTTTAAGCAGGAAATGGGCTTGATTGTGGACAAACCCAAGCCAGGATATGGAAACTCAAATGATGGAAATACTGCTCGTCGATTTTTTAGGAACCCCGATCAAAGTGCAGAAATTACAGGATTGGATGTGAACCTTATAAAAAAGTTTGATATCATACTCAGGGCTTTGTCATCTGGGTATGATATTAACATAGATAAGTTCAGCAATTTAGCCAAGGATACAAGACAACTTTATTTAAGTCTCTATTCGTGGTACTACATGCCTGCTACTGTGCACAAAATTCTTGTGCATAGTGCCGACGTTATACAATCGGCTCTTCTGCCAATCGGGCAGCTCTCTGAGGAAGCTCAGGAGGCTCGCAATAAAGACTGCAGAAGATTCCGGGAGAATAATACTCGGAAGCGATCACGTATTGCTACGATTAGAGACTTGCTTAATATGTTGCTTATCACATCTGATCCTGTAATTAACAGCCTCAGAGAAGTTCCTAAAAAAAATACTGGCAATCTCCCTTCCGAAGTATTAAATTTATTACTACCACCTACTGTAAATAAAAATATAGGGACTTTAGGGACTAGAAATAGTAATGACTATATTGTAGATGATTCATCAGATGAGGAATTTAGCGATAATGAGTAGGTAATTAGATAATTTAAGTAATTAGTTAATATAAGTCCTATACAATTACAATTAGGTTATTGTATTATTTGAATTTTGCATATATAAATAATTACTTAATAGCTTTAAATAATTTAGGATTACTGTATAATATATGCGTATTATTTATTAATTATGTATTTAAAATACAAGGTTCGGTTTTTTTTATTTGTTTTATGTGCTATTTGTACAATTTTAACTATAATTTAACACAATAAATATTATTTTACCTACTAAAAGTATTTCATTACAAATGTACCACTGTAGTATAATATAGCATGCTTCAATTATACTTTTTTATACAAAATATCTAAATCGTGAGTAAATACAAGCAGTAGAGTCAGAAACCTCAACTAAATAATTTTGTCCAGCTAGCTTGTTCTGTTCGAAACACTGTGCGAGGGGGGCAAGTGGGAAACGTAATGTCTCAAGTAATGTATAGCGACCTAATCTTTATGGTTTTGTAAAGTCTTTTACTATAGTTTAGTATTTGCTTGTAGGTTACATATGTTGTACTTAAGTACTAGGAAAACCAACTTGAATTTCATTCAATTTAATGTCATGTGAATACTCGTATACGTAACATAAGATACCTATTTTCTTTAACCTTCGTGTTGTACCTATAAACCTAACAATTGAAAACTCTTTTGGGGGAGATGTTGAGGGTAGTTTGTAACAGTGTCTCATGTACCCGCGCTAAGATTATTAAATGAGTTGTCGCAAACTAGCTGTGTTTTATTGGTATACTACATGCCACCTTCTTGAGTTTCCTGAAGAGAGAGGCCATCACTGAAGGCTTGCCCTTCGTACCTGGAGGGAGCAACGCCGCAGGGAGTTGCTGAGTGCTGGAGGGAGGGCCCGCAGGCCCGGTGGAGGTGCTCTCATCGGTCACCCTCCTAGCACCCTCCTCGCCCGCGTCTGATGGCGGGACGCACGCCGGGGCCGGGCCGCCATCCTCGTCCCCCGGGAGCAAGTCTTCGCTGGTCCCGAGGTAACAGTGCTGGGCAGGGGGGGTCGCAGTTGTCTGTGAGCCACTTAGGAAGGTGCTCTGCACCGTCATGGCAGCAAGTTCGGACTCGGCCTCGCGCAACGCGTCATCAGCCGTCCGGTTAGGCTGCCACCTAAAGCGGTCACCCCTCTCCGTCAGCATGCGGAGCCTCTCCAGGGAGTCCATGCGCGTCTCCCCCGCCGTAGTGAGGAAGTGGATGTGGCTGCGTGCATTTCCCTGTTATGCACCAGGGCAGCCATCTCGAGCGCACGCGCGTTGCCACCTCCCGCAACGATGACGCGCCTCACCTCTTCGAAGACCGGAAGGGGCCGGTCTTCATCTCCCGCCTGTGTCGCCTCCTCCGAGGCTTCGCCAGCGTAGTGGGCCGCCAGACAGACCAGGCAGACGCGGGAGCCAACTGCGCGGGAAGCCAAAGGCTTATTGTATACAAGGGCCGCGACAGCCAACTCCAGACGCCTCCCAGGCCTCCGCCGTTCCTCCACGATGGCGATCGCCTCGTCCGCTGTAAGCCCAGCAAGAGTATGCAGGATGGCCTGCTCCTCCGCCGGCTCGGCGATGTCTTCGTCCTTCCTTTCCTCTTTGGTGGTCATCAGTGGGACGTCTCTGCACGCCCACAGCCCGACGACTGCTTGCAGAGCACGCGCCTCCGCCATGTCCCCCAATTCGCGTGCCAACCTATCAGGATCGAGGCGGCCAACCAGCATTCTTGCTACGGCGGTGGCGAAGATGACGTTCGACCCTCCCGCGGCAAAGAACCCCCTTATACTCGCGGCGGCGTTTGGCCGCCCCAGCATCCTGTTGGCGCACTTTACCGCCATGGGCATCAGCACACCGCGCCTGTTCGTTGTCTCCCGCACAACGGTAGGCACAAACGTGGCAGGCTTACCACTGCCACGGGCCTCTTCGCTGGCCTGAGCCCTCCTTCTGTTGGTCGTCTCGTGGTCGACGACCTTCCGAGACTCGGCATGGTCCCGCACGCCGGGAGCACTCTCAAGCTCCGCCGACGAAGCGGGGTCGTAATCATTGTGTGCTGGTTTTAGCCACCAGTCCGAAAGGGCGTGGGTTCGTATCCCACCGCTGTCACCATGTAGTATACCAATAAAACACAGCTAGTTTGCGACAACAACTGATTTAATAATCTTAGCGCGGGTACATGAGACACTGTTACAAACTACCCTCAACAGACATAATCATTAGTGTGTTTATGATTATTCGTAAATAGGTTTTACTAGCCCTCCTAAGACTTCGCGAATTAACGTAAAGCAAGATAGAAGATAGGGCGTCGTTATAGGCGGTTTAACCCTCTTTGATGAAAAGAGACAGCTTTCAAAATACAGCAGTTACTGAGGACTAGGAAAACCAACTTGAATTTCATTCAATTTAATGTCATGTGAATACTCGTATACGTAACATAAGATACCTATTTTCTTTAACCTTCGTGTTGTACCTATAAACCTAACAATTGAAAACTCTTTACTCATAATTAGGTAATTAAAAGAAAATTGTTAGGTATCAATTAAGAGCCTTCTACATTAGTTTAACGTGATTAACTGATTAATTTTAATAATTGAATATCTTTATAACCGTACGAGTTATCATATGTCTGTCTTCGGGAAATTAACTTTGTTTAACCTAAAGAACGTCCCCTTAAAGTTATCGTAAATCAATAAAAACACGGTGTATATATATATAATATATATATGCTTCAGTTAAACTTGCTTACATGGACAAAAACATGTTACATGTTGAAATCCTTTTTTGGTTATAACGCGTTTTCCCTAGTTTGTACTCGTAACTAAGGAATATGGTTATATGGTGAAAACTAGTTTTGACTACCTACTGAAAACGCGTTTTAATGTAGTGAAAACGTGTTTTAAATAAAAATGGCTTTTAACTGTAACATACACATACATAGGTAAACAAACATACTATGATCAAATATACAAAATAACAAACCTTTTTTCGATATAAACGATAACTGGACAGCAAAGTCTTTTTTCTTTTTTAATTCTTTGATTTCAATATCCATTTCATTGCTAATCCGCGTCCAGGCATCATGATGCTTCTTTTTGTCCTTATGATTCAAATGTTTTGCATCCCACAGTATATTTTCAGAATGGTAATGCTCTAAAAAGACCATTTCAATTTCGTTACTCCAAACTTTTATGCGCGACTCCATTGCGCGCGGACAGCAACTGCACACGTCCGTACGCCTTTGTAGTCCGTAGTAAACTGGTACGGCGCCGTGAATGTGGAGGTATACACGTGAACGCCGCGTGAAGGGGACGCGAACCCTTTGTCACGGGACAAAATACCGACTCTGATCGGGGAACAGGCGTGAACGCGCGTAAACCCCGCGAAAACCATCCACATTCACGTTCACGCCTGTTCACGGAGCTTCACGGCACTAATGTGGAGCCGCCATAAGACGCCCGTTTACCACCTCTACAACCCATTGACACATAGTCACCCGCCTGCTTTCATTTGCTTGCAAGTTGGATAATTGAGTTTACCCTGCTATCAAAGTTTCTGTTTTTTTTCCCTTGTACCCACAAGATTTCAATCGAGGAAGAGCATCTATAAACCCTCGCTCGTTGTAAAATGAAACCATCGTTTTCTGTAAGGAAAGTTCTTACTGACACATTCTCATTTCTAAATAAATCAGTTATTATTTCGGCTTTCTGTCTGTGTAGCTTTGTATGGAGCTGTAACGTCGAGAATGTGTCAACAGAAACTAACAGAAATGTTCATTTTAAGTTGTCACATTTACTTAGGCTGAAGGTAGCGTTTTGATAAAAGCAGTAAGAGCTTTCTTGCTTTATTGTCGTTGTACGGTCTCAATACCGTGCATTTCTTTTATGCTTACTCGTGACCTGCTTAAGGCATCGAGACACTTAAATATAATTATTATATATTAGTCATAACAGACAGTGCATCACGAACTTTCGTGCAATTAACAACAAGAGAAAGGAATAACCAAACTTAATACTACTGTGTAATGAACTAACTTAAATAAACTACTGTAGTGAAATAAGGTTGTATTGTAAGAATACACCTTATTGCACTTTTCCTTTTTATTAACTGGCCGTTTAATGGTTTGAATTTTTAAAACTAACGGTTCGATGGAACACCGGCTTTGTTTTATATAATTTCAGCAGACGCCTCTCGACCACGGTGCGAGGCACGATATTGTAGTAGCTATTGTTCTTTTAAAATAATATATAAGAAAGTTAACGAAAAGATTTTTATTAACAAGCTACACCCTTTTCCTCATATGGAAGGTCCGTTGAGATCTGGTGTGGACTCTGCCAGCTCTTTTATTAGAGCAAATTTTTCTTCTTTTGAAAGCGAGTTGTAGCAGTCGAATTTGTCTTTGCGGGCTCTTATATTGTTGCATAGTGCCGCTAAATCCTTATTCAGTAACAGCTGCAGTACCTTGGTGGATTTGACAAGACTCACAAGTGTTGTGATCTGGGCTCCTTGGTTTGAACTGGCTAGGAACCCGATATTGCTGCAGTTGTTGTATGTGAGAGTCCCATGAAGGCATTCATAGATGTAGCCTTCATTCAGCGCAAGAGAGGCTCCACTGAATCTATCTGGAGATCCCCTTGAATCTAGTGACGGGGATGGGACCAAATGTCTTAATGATTTTGTGGGGAGTGTGGCCTGAAGGGTCTTCTTGTCAACCTCCGCCATGAAGTTTGTCATGCTTTTGGACACGGCGTTCCAGGCGATTGTGATGTGTTCAAGGGAATTAAGTGCTGCCGAACAGAGATATTCGGTGACGGAAAAAGAATGCCTGGGTTTGATATGGGCTATACAATATTTCAAGCATTATTTATGGGGCCTTAAGTTTCAAGTTGTTACAGATCATAGAGCGTTGGTTTGGTTGAAGAGTAAGCGCGATATGAATGGACGACTTGCAAGATGGGCCTTGGCGGTGCAGTCATGGGACTTTGATATTGTCTACTGTTGTGGCAGAGATAATATAGTTGCAGATTTCTTGAGCAGAAATCCATTGATCGAAAACCCAAGTGCGGAATGTATAGAGAAAATTCCTGAACAAGATGATGGATTTGTTTTATATGCACTGAATAGCATCGATGTGAAAACAGAGCAGCGTTCTGATATATTTTGCAGCGATATCCTAAGCCGCGTGCAACAAAATGGTACATAAGTTTACCAAAATTATTTCATACAAGGGGATTTGTTGTATAAGAAAAAGATTATCGGTCAAGAAACAAAGGACTTATTGGTGTTGCCAGGACAATGCTTCGCAGAGTGTATGAATGAAATTCATGACGATCCAGTGACAGGAGGTCATTTCGGACTCTTTAAAACCTATGCGAAGTTTAATGACAGATATTACATAGATAAGGCAGAGAAGAGGATCAGCGAGTATGTCAAGTCCTGTCAGCGTTGTCAAGAAAGAAATATAAACAAAGTCGTTGCCCCGTTGATTTCTATTTGTGTTTCGGATTTGTATCAGAAAGTCGGCATAGATACAAGGTGGCGCAAAAGTAATCACCCGATGTTCTTTGGCTGTATTTTTTTTTTGAAATCAAAAACTTGGGTTTTGCTTTTGGATTGTGTTTATTTGATGTCTTATTTTTTTTCCCATTAAGGCGCGAAAATGATTTCGGCCAAGTGGCCGCCGCCAGAATTGATGACCATGCGGGCCCGATTTATGGCATTTTTAATCACTCTTGCCAGAACATCCGGCGATAGGTTCTCGCATTCTTGTCGGATATTCTCTTTGAGGGCTTCAAGAGTCTGAGGTTTGTTGACATAAACCCGTGACTTCAAGAAACCCCACAGAAAGAAGTCTAGAACGGATAAATCGGGCGACCTTGCCGCCCAGTGCAAATCACCAAAACGAGAGATTAGGCGACCTGGAAATGCAGTCCTCAGAATTTCGGTTGTGGCTCGTGCAGTATGCGCCGTTGCTCCATCCTGTTGGAACCACATGTTCTCCAGTCCCAATTCATCCATTTGAGGAAGAAAAAAGTCGTTGAGCATGGCTCTGTAACGCTCGCCGTTCACAGTAGTTGTTTGGCCCGCGGCGTTTTCGAAAAAATAAGGCCCGATAACGCCTTCAGCGTAAACAGCACACCATGCAGTAACTTTTAGCGGGTGCAATGGCTTTTCGTGGGTTAGACGCGGATTTTCGGTGCCCCAGAAGCGATAATTCTGCTTGTTCACGTATCCACAGAGATGGAAATGGGCCTCGTCACTCATGATAATTTTCGATGAAAAGTTATCTTCCTCGTGGTCGAGATTCAGGATGGCGTGAGCGTAGGTTACTCGCGTTTGGCGGTCAACTGCTAACAACTGATGAACTGTCTGCACTTTGTAAGGGAACATCTTCAAGTCTTTTACCAAAATTCTCTGTAAAGATCGCCGATTGATGCCCAATTGCGTGGCACGTCGTCTGGTCGATACTCCGGGGTCCTCTGCGACATCTTCAGCAACAGCCGCAATATTCTCAGCAGAACGACTGCTTCGGGGACGGCCAGACCTGGCAGCATCTTGTGATGTCCCATACTCTTCTAGGCGAGTGGCTAAACGCCGTAGTGTTTGCCCAGTTGGCGTCGGACGACCGGGAAATCTGCGCCTAAATTCACGCTGCGCCAACACCACCGACGAATTATTCCGCAAAAAAAACGAAGTAATTATTCCGCGTTCTTGAAGAGTAAAGCGATTCATGTTTTGTTGACGTGTATTTTGTAACTATTTACTTTACAAATGTCAAAGCAAAACTGACATTTGCCGCCATTTTTTTAAATTATAGCATCTTCCGATAGGGTGATTACTTTTGCGCCACCTTGTATATTGGGTCCGATGCAGATGTCCGATAAAAGGAACAAGTTTATTATTGTGGCAGTAGAGTATTTGTCGAAGTATGCCATATGTAAAGCAGTGCCCAGAGTCACGGCAGATGTGGTGAATAATTTTTTGATTTCAGAATTGTTATGTCGATTTGGAGGCATACAGCAGTTAATAACTGATAAAGGAGCAGTCTTTACTTCTAATATTGTCAAGGAAACGGCACGTTATTTTAACGTGAAATTGACACATGCGACGACTTGCCATCCACAAACAATTGGATTGGTGGAACGTTTTAATGGAACATTGTTGAGTATGCTGTCGAAATACGTAGCGGATGGGCAACGTAATTGGTGCACGTATCTACCATTGGTATGCTATGCGTACAATAGTGCGAAGCAATCCAGCACAGGCGTATCACCGCACATGATAATCTACGGAAGGGAACCGTTGTATAGATCTGACGTAGAGTTGCGAATTAATAAGATTGATGTTTCAGAAACTTTGGCGAGTAAGATGACTCGGATGTCTTTATTGGTGAATAAAGTGGGTGAAAATATACGGGAAGCCCAGCGGAAGCAGAAAGCTTATTATGATGAGAAGGCCTAAGACATACCATATGGCAATGGGACCTTGGTGATGTTATATGCACCTAAAAGAAAAACTGGCATGAGTTTCAAGCTTGCCCGGAGATATAAAGGACCTTATGAGGTAGTTGCCAGACTTGCTAATGACAATTATAAAATTAAAAAAGTTGGCATGCCTTCAAAAATCCAGGTTGTACATAGGAAGGTAACAGGTCATTTTGGTACAAATGCCAAAATGCATAAAAGGTTGAGATGTAATTTTGTCAAAAAGTACAAAATGTTTGTGCCACCAGGTCATTTTGTCTAAATATTTTAAAGGCAAAATATGCTATGGACAACATTTCTTTTGGTCAAAATGTGCACTGCATAGAATTCATTACGGCTAAATTGTCAATATGTCTGAAAGTTTTCAGGACAGAATACTCTGTGGCCAAAATGTACAAAACGAGATTGACTAAATGTGCTCTAGTCGAAATGTTTTCTCGATAGAATTAATTACGGCTAAAGTGTCAGTTTGTCTGAAAGTTTTTAGGGCAGAATACTCTGTAGCCAAAATGTACAAGACGCGATTGACTAAATGTGCTCTACTTGAAATGTTTTCTCGATAGAATTCATTAGAGTTCCAGTGTCAATTTGACTGGAAGTTTTCAGGACGGAATACTCTGTGGCCAAAATGTACAAAACGCGATTAACTAAATGTGTTCTACCCAAAATGTTTTCAGGATAAAATTCATTATGTTTTTTATTTATTTATATTTTTTTATTATGGGAATTCTCTACCCGTAGACATACAAAAATACTACCTAGTTAGAAAAAAAAAGTTAGGTAAGTTAAAAAAAAGTTAATAAAATTATCCAGCTTGACATTTGCACATATTGTCAACGGGACTTTTTAGACACCTTGGTTTCATGACATCAAATCATTATGTCATTTGTTCATTATGTCATGTTTACATTTATATACTGTTTGACCGTTGTACATTTTAACCCATTGAACATTCCGGTACTTGTACCAACATTACCCATTACCATTTTGTCGTTTTTACTTACAAACATGTTGACATTAATATACTTTTTGACTTTTGTACAATTTGACAATGGGATTTTCGAACCCATTGAATATTTTGGGATCTTGACCATTTATCTTTTTGTACGTTTTGTCTCTCATACAATTAGGCTCATAAGTTTTGTGACATTTAATTGTTTTGTCTTTCGTTCATAATAACATGTTTACATTTACATACATTTTGACCGTTGTACATTTTGATAATGAGACATTTTGAACCATTATACATTTAGACATTAGTACCAAAATGACCTGTTACCCATAGGAATAGGTTAAATAAATTTTATTCTAGGGTTTAATTATAGGTTTGCATAATTTAGGATACTAGTTTAGATTTAAGGTGTGATAATGTTTTGGTTTTGTTCTTTTTTTTCAGTATTGCAGACTATGGAAAAGCATGAACAATCATAGAAAGACAGATGAGAATGGAACGTAATGCAGGCATGTCTCCATGGAGTCCAGTATATCAGGGGTTGTGAGAATTCCTTTATGCCTATAAGGTTGGAAGAAGCTTAGTTGGTTTCATCTCACATGCCTCATGGTGTGCGGGTTCCTTCATGGCAGATGGGTCATGCATTTCATCTTTAGGAGGGTCATGCTTGGATGCTTGTTCATGCTTATTGCTTGAGGAGTTTGCTGACTAACTTTGAATTGTTTTATTTTGTGTGTGTTTCTTATGTTTCATGTGCAACTATGCTGAGATGAGAATCTTGATGTCCGATGACTGCTGTTTGCAGTAAAGCTGTAAGCAGGCGATCCGGTCAAGTCTTTGTGAAGGTATGGAGTCCGCTGAGTGGACTATATTATGCCGTTGGTTATTGTAAACCGTATCGCCTGATTTTAATTCATTTATTTTTATTCGCAGCGCAAGGAAGCGGCTTGAGAGATTTATCTACTCTTTCCCCTAGCTTATATTCCATGGGAATATAATAATTATACTTTTAAATTTTTAGCTATTCCCAATTGAGAAATTCCCCTGCTCTTTTCTGATTTGTGTTGGTTAGGGATAATGCCCTTTCTTTTTCATGTACTCAAACCGATGACTTGCAAGCTGCACAATTTTGGATTGTGCTTGGCAGTTTGCTGATGCTGCACTCACCTGATGCGACATCAGGAAGAGATGCAGTCCATCATCATTCTGCGAAGACGCTGTGTCCATATCTCAGGCCGAGATGTGTGACACAGGCGCTTCTATTTTATATAATGTTTTGTTGTTTTTATTGAGATAGGGTTCTAATAAAATAAAACTTTTAACTTTGTTTTTAGATAACTTGAATCCGAGAGTGATCCGATAGAGGTCGAAGCACTGACGGATGAAAGGGACAGAGGTCCGCTATTGTCTTCAAATAAGCTTCATCCTTGTTTCCAGAATTACCTTTGTGAGGCAATCTGGCATCTTCAATGCGCGGAGTGACATTATTTTCTTTTTAGAGTTAGGTAGGCAGGTTCTTTTTCTCCATACTTGCCGCCCTGCTTTTTGGCCAGGTTTTCAATGGGCGGAAGCTTCCTGTGTTATTATTGTGGTCGATTTATTTAAATGACACATTCTAAGATCGACATGTTAATCGCACAGCAGGCTATCCAGCAAGACTGGACGAGTAAACTCTGTTCATGCCTGGTATAGGTAGTTGTTAGGGCCTGTTAGGTTTCATCCCTACTTCCAGAGGGACGAGGGATGTAGTGAAATAAGGTTGTAATGTAAGAATACACCTTATTGCACTTTTCCTTTTTATTAACTGGCCGTTTAATGGTTTGAATTTTTAAAACTAACGGTTCGATGGAACACCGGCTTTGTTTTATATAATTTCAGCAGACGCCTCTCGACCACGGTGCGAGGCACGATATTGTAGTAGCTATTGTTCTTTTAAAATAACATATAAGAAAGTTAACGAAAAGATTTTTATTAACAAGCTACACCCTTTTCCTCATACTACTTCAAGATAACTCAAGAATTCTCTCTCTCTCTGCACTCTTGGAACAACCAGCATCAACTATCATAAATACAGTGTACAAATCTAACTGGATTGTACATTTAATGTTTTTTTTTTTTGTTATTTTTTTTGTAAGGATTTTTATGTGTTTTTTTTATTTTTTAGTATATTTTATATATATTTTTAAAATGCCTAAACTAGGTATAATGGTAAATTGAACTCTGTGCTCAGCATGCATTGAAGCAACTAGAATCAATTTCAGCCTAAAAGAAACTCTACTTGACTCTAGCGTGAAAAGTTGATCATCATGACAGAAGACTTCAGAACCAGCAGTGCCTTCTCTAGCTCAGCAGCCAAAATTGGTTTCCGTTTTGACTAGTTTCCAAAATGTTTCGGGAAAAAAGATCGAAAAACAGTCAAATTCTAAGAGTTTTCATCAATAGATGCCAATACTGCAAACTGTTCTTGAAAGACATGATTTTCAGGCTGAACTTCCTGTGGAATATACGACCAACCACTGAGTTCATCAATTTCCCTAGCAGTTACTACTGATCGCGAACGCGCCGCCGACCGACTACCATGTCGTCCCCGACCTGCCCGTGGTCTTCTAGTGACACGTGTACGAGACCGACCTCGCTCGATTACTGGCTTAGCAATTTCCTCAATAGTTTCCTCTTGGTCGGCAACAGCATCTTGCATGGCTTGGATCAAATCTAGAAACAAAACCAAAACATAAACATACCTATTCCAATAAAAAAGTGGTTGTATCCTGAAATATACATAGAAAACAAGATAGCTAACCTTCCATTTCTTCGTACTGAGCTTCTTCAATATCGGAATCATCATCATTCTGTAATTGTTCATTAATTTATTTCGATCGTAAACGCAAACTTCGCCGAACGGGAGCCATTTCGCGCCAAAACTTTAAACAATAGTGTCCACGTAGCGAGCCCGCGGCGCACTGGCGAGGCAGCGCGGGCCGACGCATCGTCACGCCACCTCCAACCACATTGTTTATGAATTGTATTATTATTGCTGTGACTGTGACAGGGCAAATGAAATCCTACTTCTCTACGTTTGTCGAGCGTCTTAAACTATTCCGCTGTGACTGTGACAGGGCAAATGAAATTCTACTTCTCTACGTTTGTCGAGCGTGTTAAACTATTCCGCTGTGACTGTGACAGGGCAAATGAAATCCTACTTCTCTACGTTTGTCGAGCGTCTTAAACTATTCCGCTGTGACTGTGACAGGGCAAATGAAATCCTTCTTCTCTACGTTTATCGAGCGTCTTAAACTATTCCGCTGTGACTGACAGGGCAAATGAAATCCTACTTCTCTACGTTTGTCGAGCGTCTTAAACTATTCCGCTGTGACTGTGACAGGGCAAATGAAATCCTACTTCTCTACGTTTATCGAGCGTCTTAAACTATTCCGCTGTGACTGACAGGGCAAATGAAATCCTACTTCTCTACGTTTGTCGAGCGTCTTAAACTATTCCGCTGTGACTGTGACAGGGCAAATGAAATCCTACTTCTCTACGTTTGTCGAGCGTCTTAAACTATTCCGCTGTGACTGTGACAGGGCAAATGAAATCCTATTTCTCTACGTTTATCGAGCGTCTTATTTGAGTATCTTAAGTGAGGTATGAAACTAGTTCACCTTGTGCGTGGACGTAGATCACGAGCCAGAAGATGAAGAAGCACAGCGCATGGAGAAGACCTCAGAGATAGCAGGACCGTAGCTTCAACACGTAGCAAGCAGATAGCGTGGCGGAAGCACACACTCCAGACACGTGCTCAGACACAGGCATTCAGGCAGGCAGACGCCAGCGGCAGATAAGACATCATGGGCAGACATAGCCTAGGGAGACATAAGGTGACTCAGGTAGACACACAACATCTCACACATGGGGTGATACAGGCACCGGCTGTTTTAGATGCAAAGATTGTTGGCATTAGAATATTGTATAAACAATCGTTTTATACCTACCTGCGGATGGATACAAACTTTAAGCACACGAGAGCCACCGTGTTAACAACGTGTTCCGTAAAAATAGGAGAAAAGGTTTTAGATAAGCAAATCACACTTAACCGGTTAAAGTAGTTTTTAAGGCAGCGGCGACTTTACCATAACGTTAAAACGATGCTCGCCTTAAGCTTAGAAATATCACGCCATGCAAGCGTTCTTCAGATTTTACATGTCGACGCTGTAAAGGAAAAATTATCTAAGCGACATCAGACTAACTTTACAGTAGAACTGTCTAAAGTTTGAATTTTCAGAAAAAAAAATCGTGTAAATTCTTGTAATGGTCCAAAACCTTTATGAGCAGTTTACCAGATTCGCAATTCACCAGATTCGCTACTCACCAGATTCGCAACTCACCAGATTCGCAACTAACCAGAAGTACAATCAAAAGCAAAATTTATTTTAACAAAACAAACTTTATTTTCAAGCAACAAGAGAAAAAAAATGTGGCTGTACACAGTGGGTTTTTTCCACCCTTGCCCGTGGTCTACCTAATCTGTTCACCTGGATAGACCACGGGGAGTATTTTCTACCCGTGGTACACCTAGGTGAACTAAGGTGAACTTATGTACACTTTGATGAAAACGTAATGCCTGCTACACACGTTAACGATAATCGTAGCGATTTCAGACTGTGCAGATAAATCGAACGTTCCTAGTGTCTCCACACGCCTCCGATATCGACGTCGATCGTCAGTTCTCCGCAGACCCTCACGCAAGAAACACGTTACGATGGAAGATGATGACGCGCTTGCGATATTAGGCCTGGTTATGTGCTTAAAGAAAAAAAAGGCACGGAGTGTGTGGTGCAAAGCCTGGCTCATGAAAAGGAAACGATTTTCTCATACCAACTTATTAAATGAGTTGAAATTTGCTCCGAAAGATTGGCATAATTATTTGAGGATGAATGAAGAAGCATACTTAAATCTGCTGGATTTAGTTACTCCACTAATAAAGAAACAGGACACTGTAATGCGAGAAGCAATAAGTCCTCATGAAAGATTATCTGCTACACTGCGTTTTTTAGCTACAGGACGTTCCTACGAATGTATGAAGTTTTCTACAATAATATCACCGCAAGCTCTTAGTCAAATAATTCCTGAAACCTGTGATGCTTTGTACGAGGTTCTACGGAAAGAGTACTTAAAGGTAAGCATGAGACATAAAGAATACTGTAATCATCAAATTATTTATTAATTAAACTTACACGACGTATTGAATCATATTTTACAAATCATCATTAAAATTACTTAAATAGGAAGCAATTGTGTTATCAGATTTTGCATCATGATCAGGCTGTAGTGGTGATGTAGATTCCATTGATGCACTTGAGGATTCATAGTGGACTACAGCACGTTCTTGAAATCTGTGTTGGTTAGCTTGTAAGGGATATTGGCTTTCAGTGTGTGGTTGAGTGAAAAGGTTGTGAGTAGGTGGCTGAGAGTAAAGGTTTTGAGTGTGTGGTCGAGTGGAAAGGTTTTGAGTGTGTGGCTGAGTGAAAAGGATTTGAGTGTGTGGTTGAGTGAAAAAACTAGTGTTGGGAAAGTCATCATTTTTTCTTACAGTGTGTGACATAGTTAAGCTACCCATTTCAGCCAAGAACAGAGTTTCGTTAATTATTTTTTCTGCTATGATTCTCTGTTCTTTTGGTAACTCTTGTAGTTTCATCCCAACATTTTTTCCAAAAACCTCAAAACGATTGTCGGGGAGTTTAGGCCGTTTAAAATGATCATTTACGGACTTAAGTACGTCTTCGGTTAATGTATTTTTTCCTGGTCTTGGCCGACTGCGATTCGAGATTGGTGTAGCTCGTTCGCTGTCAGGACAGTTTGGGGTCGATGGGTCTCGTTCGCTGTCCGAATTATTCAGTGTTGGTCCATCGCTGTCAGAATGGTTCGGGGTTGGTGTGACTCGTTCATTGCTCGTTGAGTCGATGCTGGCGGTCGACTGTATCTGTAGAATAGAAGAAATATTATATTACTAAAATAATGACTAATCATGTACTCATTTTGTTACAGTTTCCAAAAACAGAACAAGATTGGAGAATAATAGCGAGAGAATTCGAGCAGAAGTGGAACTTCCCTCACTGTTTAGGTGCCATTGATGGTAAGCACGTTGAAATCGTGCCTCCAAGCAACAGTGGCTCGTTTTATTATAACTATAAACATAGACACAGTATGGTATTGCTGGCAATCGTTGATGCAAAATACAGATTCCTGTTAGTTGATTTTGGAACAAATGGAAGGGTTTCTGATGGTGGAGTACTGTTGAATACGAAATTTTATGAAAAACTTGAAAGAAAGACGTTAAATATTCCTAAAGCAGAAAGGTTGCATAATAGTCCACGAATACTGCCGTACGTATTTGTAGCTGATGACGCGTTTCCTCTAAGAAAGGACATGATAAAACCATTTCGCCAAAATGACTTAGACAGTACAATTAAGAAGATATATAATTATCGGACATCACGAGCACGCCGCATTGTCGAAAACGCATTTGGCATACTAGCGGCAAGGTTCAGAATTTACAGAACACAAATGAACCTGTCGCCTGAAACTATTGGGTCAGTTGTAAGAGCAACCTGTGCTGTGCATAATTTTTTGACGACATCATCGCTTAATTCATACGCTTCTTCAGAATGTTTCGATACTGAGAATTTTGAAGAAGGTACGATAACGTCAGGACTCACAACAAGAGCGTCAACACTTGAACCATTACAAAGAACTATACAAGGCCGTGCACCTCAAACAGCTAATCAGATAAGAAGTCAATTTATGACGTATTTTGTAAGTGAAGGAAAAGTTCCTTGGCAAGACAATTTTATTCATTAATGTCAAGTATAATAAAGCAATAAATAATTTCTGAAAAATAAAAGCTTACCTCATTTTCGTCCTCATCCTCATCTATATTCGATTTCGATGGTCTCGGTACTTCTTGATCGTATAAAAAACTTAGCAACTCGAAGTACCATAAGCGAGGAGTGTAAATCTCGTCAGTTCCTGCTCCGGATTTACACGATTTTTTTATTTTGTTTAGCTCTTTTTTGTTGGTAGTTCTAAGATTATTAATCTTCTTAACCACTATATCCCTGTTGGCATTTGGATCGATGGCTTTGTATTTTTCGACTAGCCTGTTGTAGGCGGCATTTTTTTTGTTGCGATCATGGTAATCCTTAGATTTGGTCATCCAAAGGCAAGTTTCGCTTCTGTAGCTCTCTATGAACTCCTGCAGTTGTTCGCGGGGACCTCTTTCTTCTTCCGACATGTTGCAACGCGCAACAAGTTCGCCGACCAGCGAGCTCCGTGATAAACAGCGGTGCGGCACGTGCGCACACAAGCGACGCGAAGTACTTACTGCCGAAATGATCGCACCGATCGCCATCCACACGCGACGAAAAAACTGCGCAAACGCGATCGACACCGATTTATCTAATAAAAATTGCAACTGCCACCGATGAACGATAATCTGCAACGATTTGTCATACACACGATCGATAAAACTGCACAAACGGACTGCGCAGTCACATCGCTACGACAAATCGTTGTCGTGTGTAGCAGGCTTAACAGGGAGCAACGAACGAGCCGGCGTAAGTAAATCTTTAGTAAAACCGATCCGGTGTTTAGACATTTTCTGCTTACCCTCACAATAGTCAATAACTAACCGTATTCGTTAAAGGATAATCTAAACGTAAAATAAAGTGATACACAATTTTGCCATACCGAATAAATGTCATTATGGTCGAATGGCACGGAAGATTCGAGTGCACTCCATCCATAGTGTTACAGGTTCGAATCCATGCAAAAGATTAGTGTTTTTGGAAGTTTCGATTTTAAATGTTTTGGGAGTTTAACAAGTTTATAACGTTAAGGGCCGGTTTTATAAAGCTGATACCAAATTTACGACAGTAAGTATAATTTTAACGAACGGCTTGTCAAGTAGCAGTAAGTTTTACTGGTATGCGTTTTATAAATCAAATAATCGTAAACTTTGACATTCGTTATGAAACCATAGGACTGCCACAAAAGAGACTTCGATACTTAAAAATACCACCCTTTATTGCTTGATATTGTCTGTAGTTCGCCTAATTGTCTATTGTGTACCTATATATTTTTCATATATTTTTATTCTGTTGACGGTTGACATTTTCAAATTAACTTTCAACGTCAAAGTTCAGCGATAAGTAAATAAAACTAAAATAAAAAAGGACATTTTGTGTGATGGAAAGCCAAACAAAGGTATGTAACTTTTGCGTTTTGGAAACTAAGAATCATTAGGGATAGCAATCACTAAGAATCATGTGTACTTAGTTTTTCTCAAAATGTATTCCTTCACCATTATGGCAAGTGGTTATTAATGATTTACTATGCACATCCTAATCCTAATAAACATTTAGGGTGCAGGCCCCGGGATCGAACCCACGGCCTCCTGTATGGGAGGCCAGCGTTTTACCAACTAGGCTACCAGTACTTATTTACTCTTGTCTTTTCTTATTGACTTAAATTTACGCTTGTCTTGCAGAGGAAACGGAGCCGACAATTTTCCCACGACGAGACTACTCGTCTGCTATGTTTCGTAGAAGACGAACAGATATTAACGTCCAAAAAAACGGATGTAGCGACGAACTCTGCAAAAGACGAAGCATGGAAAAGGCTGTGCACAAAGTTTAATGCCGTCGGCACATATCCTAGAGAACTAAATGCGTTACGTCTGAAATGGGACAATTTGAAAAAGGCAGCAAAAAAAAGGAGCACTGCCATTACAATTAATAATAGGTTTGTACTTATAAATATAGTATGGCTATGGGACAAAAAAATCCAAAATTCCAGTAGTAATCAAGTTCTACTCAGGCGAGCCAGAGAATAACAGTTGGTAGTAGCAGTTTGATCTACCCTCTATTTTACCTTAATATAATATGTAAAATATTGATTTCCACATACAATATACTTAAAACAAAACTACTTATATTCTTTTCAGGGCGACGGGCGGTGGTCCCTCAGAAATCGTGCCAGATGCTGTTCTGGACAAAGTTATTAGTCTTACGTCAGTAAGTTGTTTCGGAGTGCCCAACGATTTTGACGATGATGCCGAAATAGTAACTAATCCGGTGCTGGACAATATAGTTATAGAAATGGCAACTGAAGAAGGGCAAAACTCAACAAGTGCAGACAGAAGTGTAGTGTTGGAGGGTGAGCCAAGCCGCTGGAAGAATTGGACTCCAGCTGAACTAAGAACACCTGTAACGAAACAGTTACACTCCACAAGCAATAAATATAAAAACAATAGAGATAAATTAATACAGTCAAAAATAGAGCGGAACAACGCAATAGCCAAATACTTTAAAGTTAAGTTACAAACACTAAAAAATAAACACAATGATATCAGTGATTCCGATTGATCAGGCCACCTGGATTTTTTAGTCCCAGCTGCAGCCATACTATAATAGTACTAACCTATGGCAGTGTTTTTTTTTTGAAGCAACTCTCATATTGTGGCATTTAGTTCTTTAGGATATGTGGCGACGGCATAAATTTGTGCACAGCCTTGTCCATGTCTGGTGTTTTGCAGCGTTCGTCGCTACATGAGTTTATTGTATATTAAATAAAACAAAATTTATATAATCTGAGTTTTAATATATATATATCTAATAAATCACAAAAAGACAATGAAGATATGTATCGCCGGCCAAGAACTTTCAAGCTGAGACCTAATCACGCCTTTGAACGACGCGAGTTTAAATGCCGCGATCGATTGTTGAAGGAGAGCGTAGAGACGAACTTTACGTTCTCCTTGCAGAAGATTGGAGCCTATTCTAGCGACTTCCCAATGGCACAACTAAACGGCACAACTGACTAAAATCTGTATCATAAATATGAGGTAGGTTTAGGTTATGTTCGTTCTTCAACAGGCCCGGAGGGCCAAAACACTCAGAAATAGGAGCTCCGTCGACTCTATTAAATTTGATTTTGAAATAGAAACCATTGGTCAGTTGTGCCACGGAGTTGTGCCTAAAGGAAAACCCGCCTATTCTTGTCTAGATCTCATTTTGTAAACATGTGTCCATGTATTTTTTTGCTTTTTCGTTTATTTTGGTTCGCAAATTCAGGGCAACTTTGTGAAGTAACCTCCAACACAGCCTTCTCTTTGACATAAAAAAAACCTTTTCTGCAATGCAGGCTTGCATCGTTCGGCAGGCATCGATGCAGGAATCGACTTCGCAGAATAGTATTGACTAGATATCGAACCTCCCGTGCCGTTGTACTCCTGAGTCGGCCTCCTCCTGGTCTGCGTAAGTTCGAACCAGTTTCTACAAACCGCTGAAGAACACGCTGTACTGTTATAGAAGCTGCCTGAAATAATTATCAATTAAGTCTCTCCTGTAACGGTCATTTGACAATGTATTACTGTCCGTATTTGCGTTAGACTCATCATTGGAAGTTTCATTCAACCTAGGATCATCCATAGCATCCATAGCATCCGAAGGGAGTTCGTCTTGTGAGAGTCTACATATGTTATGCAGTACAGCTGCTGCTACGATAACAGCTTGTGCTCTGTCCACTGACAAGCGGATTGGCAGATACAGTATTGGGAACCTTCTTTTTAAAACACCGAAACAACGTTCTATCACATTCCTCGTACGAATTTGCGACTCATTGTACAATACCTCTTCTGGAGTCCGTGGGTCGCTTAGCGGAGTCATTAAATATTTTTTTAGAGGATACCCACTATCTCCAACCAGCATGCATGATCCGAATGTGTTTTCTTCAAACTGGGATTTTATGATGCTTGCATTAAATATCATTGCGTCGTGTGAGGACCCTGGCCACTTAACAACAATATTGTTTATAATCAAATCGGCATTACAGATACACTGCACGTTGAGGGAAAAATACCCTTTTCGATTGCGAAAAACTTCCGCTTGTGGTCCACCTGGGGATTGCAATCGAATGTGCGTACAGTCAATTGCACCTATAACAGATGGAAACTTAGCGATGTTATAAAATGTTTCCTGCGTACAGTTGGAACTGCTCATTTTTATAAATTCTCCTCTTAAAGAGGTTAAAATCCTTGAGACTCGCCATACAGTTACACATGCAGTTGCTTTAGACACTCCTACAAAATCTCCAGCAGCGAGCAGCACCACGCCTATTGCATAAAATCTAAGCGTTAGCAACAGCTGAGTGATCGGCAATAAAGCTTTGTTTCTTGCTGTTGCTGGCGCTAATCGGGCTCCAATTTTCTGCAATACGAACTCTACGCTGTCCTTCGACAATCGAAAGCGGCATTTAAACTCAGCATCGTTCAAAAGGCTGCAGTAATTGGGTCTCGGCTTGAAATTTCTTGGTCGGCGATACATATTTTCACTGTCACTTGAATCAGATGTATCCAAATTATGAAACAAAAAATCATCATCACTGCTATCACTTCCTGAAGAACCAAGCATTGTTAATTATTATGTTTATTTATTCACAAATTAAACAGCTGTTCTGTCGGCGGTGATACAATACATAGGTAGCATGTCAAAAATGACGGTTCGTAAGTTTAACCCCCGTCACCGAGCTCAGTAACCGGCGGCAGGTAAAATTTACTAAAAATTAACTAACGAATCTTTATAAAACGGAAAAGATGACCGGTAGACTAAATTTACGTCAAAAAGATACGAAAATAAACGAACGGATGGTTATAAAACCGGCCCTAAGACAATAAATAAAGGAACACGGTGTTACGGCAGAAAAGTAAAGATGTAGAAGAAAGTATTTTTTCACGGTAGTTGGTGATACAGCGCCATCTAGCATGATCTCATTGAAATAAGAAGCCTCATAGGTAAGTAAAAACACAAAACGAGCAAAAAAATGGCGTCGATTTCACATTATAGGATTTTGTTTGACAGCTATCCATGCAAATAAGGCCTCGACTGTACATCATATATTATTTTTACATTTAACGATTGGCACATATCTACTAATATATAGGCACACCTTGCTATCGTGAAAAGAGGCGAACCTAGGTAGGTATGTACAGTCAAGGGCAATCATATGTATACACTTTAGTACCTTGTCACTTTAACCATTGTGACAGTTCATATATGGCAGTTCAAATATGAGGACAATTAGACAAGGTACTAAAGTGTATACATATTTTTGCCCTTGACTGTACATAAATAAATTTATCCCATCCTTGGTCCATTAATTAACTCGCCAACCTAATCATCTTCTTATACTTTTAATAGTTCCTCATCTGTCATTGGTCTCAATCTATTTTCTTTAACTTTTATCTTATCTTTTCTATCTACCCTTAAATCTCTGAAATTTCCAGGTTCATCTAAAATAGGTCCTTTCTTTAATTCTTTTTTGACCATTAATTGTTTCGATTTTTTTAAGCTTCTTCCATTTTCAGCTTCTAGTATTGGTTTGTTTTTTATTTCCTTTAGGATAGTAATATTTTCAGGTTTTACTTCAATCATAGGTTCTATTTTTAATTCCCTTGGAATTCCTTCTTCTTCAATATCACTTGATATTCCATTTGCAGGTTTAATCAAAACGTTTGACTGGATTACAATTTTTGGTTTGATACTATCAGTTTGGTTTACTTTACTTAATTAACTTTAAATTTTTGGCTTTGTTCTTTTTATTTTTAGTTTCAGCTTGTTTTTTTTCCTTGAGTAATTATTTATTTATTTATTTATTTATTTATTCAAGGAGATCCAACAGCTATACATAACAGAAATAGAACTCAAAATAAACAAACAGCAGTGTACGCATTGTTGTGTTCCGGTTTGGGGATAAGACAGCCGGTGAAATGACTAGCATAGAGGCATTCCATCTTAGTCCTCAGGGTTGGCAACGCATTTGCAGTCTTAGGATTGCATCGCAGTCCTGTGAATGCCAATGTCTATGGGTCACAGTTTCCACTTACCATCAGGTGGCCTGTGTGCTCGTTTCTCTTCTCCATGACATAAAAAAAAAATATAGAAAGCCAATTATAGGTTCTCACAGATAGAAATAGAAAAAAACGTAGTGATTAACACCACAAAAAGCCGGCTCAACAGCGGCAATTGTTTCTCTTTGGCTTTCTCTAGTCTTACAATTCGTTTGTTCTCCTTATCTTGTATCTCTTTCATCTTTTTTTGTTGTTTTTCTAATTCTACAGCTTCCCATTCTTTACTAGTCAAAACAAAAGAGCGATGTTTTGTATCAGCTCTTTGTGTTTTCATTGGAGTCTTGGGTAACTTCAAAAAATCTTTTATATTTTGTGCCGTTGTAGGGACTCGGATTGGCATATCATCCACTAGTACCCATTTCCCACCAATCAGCTCTACACTTTGACGACTTGTAGATGGAATAGGTATTAAATTTACTGGCGTTGTTGACTGATTTTCTCTTTGACACTCGGAAATAACCTCAACCGTTTGTGCAGCTTCTAGTACTGAATCGTTTGTTGATGAATAGATTATACAGGAGTCTAAAGGTAATTCTTCATCCACCTGATGCTGAAGCTCAACATGCTCTCCGCCTATTTCGTGTCCTGAGGTTTCTGAATAATCGCCAACCATCGTATTTGCTTTAGATATACCATACCAGTGTCTTCAGATTGAGGTTCATGGGACAGTTGTGGTTCATTTAGCAAAGGTTCTACTTCTGTTGGCATTGTCGTTAATTCATTAAAGGCTGCTATTGTATATAAATCATCTGAACCATCGTTGTTTTGTTCATTTAAATTGCTCCTGTCCTTGTGTTGTATTTGTATTAGTTCTATAGAAGGTGTTTCTGTTATTTGCGACCCCGACAATGGCCCTTGTGTTTTTTTGGTACGAGATATGTATACAAGTCATACAGCTTTTTAGCTTCTATTGATTTACCTACCATCTGATTCTTCATCTTTCGGACTAGTTGTGGTCCAACAATTTCTTCAAATGTCTGATAGTTAAGACGTGTAGAACAGTTGTCATCCAAAATATCTTGTACTGGTTTAGAAAGCATTAAACATTTTGTGTAGTCCACTTGATCTGGATTAAATGGGCATAAACCACAAGCTTCAAAGCCATTCTTTAACGTCGTCTTGTTTAATTTGGGTAAAAGCTTCTCCAATATAGTAGCAACATCTGTTTTTAGTAAGGACTTCGTTAAGTTATTTGTACGCCATTCTAGGACTGCTTTACGCCACATTACTTTTATTGGGCGAAACGCCGCTACGTCTGCTGGTTGCAAAATCCGTGTCGCGTTAGGGTATAAAGCTATAAGTATTATACCAAGATTTTGACAAAGTTGAGCAAGCTGAAGTGTTGTGTGGCTTTTATGCCCATCCAAAAAAAGAATTATTGAAAAAGTGATATTAACTACGTTTCTGGGAATCAAAGTATTAGAGTGTAAATCAGCTGTAAATTTTAGCACAGAACTCTCGAAATCTATCTCCGAATGTAGATAAAGCTCTCAAGCCGCCTCCTTGCGCTGCGAATAAAAATAAATGCATTAAAATCAGGCGATACGGTTTACAATAACCAACGGCATAATATAGTCCACTCAGCGGACTCCATGCCTTCACAAAGACTTGACCGGATCGCCTGCTTACAGCTTTATTGCAAACAGCAGTCATTGGACATCAAGATTCTCATCTCAGCATAAGTTGCACATGAAACATAAGAAACACACACAAAATAAAACAAGTTAAAATTAGTCAGCAAACTCCTCAAGCAATAAGCATGAACAAGCATCCAAGCATGACCCTCCTTACATGAAATGCATGACCCATCTGCCATGAAGGAACCCGCACACCATGAGGCATGTGAGATGGAACCAACTAAGCTTCTTCCAACCTTATAGGCATAAAGGAATTCTCACAACCCTGTGGTGTAGGGTGTAGATTCTTTCTATATTAGGTTAAAAACACAGCTAATACAATTATCGTGCCTCGCACCGTGGTCGAGGGGCGTCTACGAATTTCATTGCCTTCTCTATGTACCCAGACAAAGGCTCTGAAATCATGGCCCTCTTCATGTTCGGACATTGCAGAGTCATGGTCTGTTCCAGATTAAACATGTAGCAAAACTGGCGTAAGTCCTTCTGGTCTGATGTTTGGTCCTTGTTCAGTAATGCTGGAATCACTCCATGCTGAAGCACAGTTGGCATCGGCTCCATGGCCACATCAACTTTGCTTTCTCCATACGCTTGCTTTATCACAATCAGGTTTGCTTTCCCTGATATTCCATGTGACTTAGCAACTGATGGTGTCATGTGCGAGAAAGAGGCAGCAATTCTGCTTAATGTTATGTCCTTGGAACTGAGAGTTGATCGTTCCTTCCTCCTCCCGTATGATGCCTCCGAGTCGTCCTCGCTCCTAATACCTTAGCTGTCTTCAGTGCAATAATGTCCTTTGCCTCTCTATTCACTGACTTGAGGATCTTATATAAATTATTTCCCCTGTTTAGGAAAATGGTCACAAGGACCTGGACATCAGTTGGCAAGTTGGCCTTAGAAGACACGGTGAACTCAAAGCCATCCATTACGCACTTCATGACCTTATCCCCATCCTTGTCAGTGTAACTCCTTGCTTTCCTCGCCATCTCCAGTATGATGGTTGATGGATTGAACCCATCATAAGCTATGGCCAAAGAGAAGGTCTTCAGGCTATTATATTCAGCTTCTGTAGTGACACCTCGGAAAGCATCCCATACCACCTGTTGGAACTCCGCATCTATTCCTAACTGTATAGAAGAGCTTAGCCCCACTATATCTGTGTCATTCATCTTTATGACATCCTTCAGCACTGACCATTCTGCTGGTGCCTCCTCACTGGTGCCCTGAGCACTCTCATCAGGCACCACTCGTGCTGGCTTATTTGTAGCCATTTTCTTCTTATCTTCCATTGACCTTTTAGTCCTTCAGGTGTCAATTGTGGAGATGACAAGTGTTTCTTGATTAACTTGGTATTATGTTTACGTTTAAATTACAATTCAAATAACCAGGTCTATGTGTGGATGGATGGCTTTGAGTTCACCGTGTCTTCTAAGGCCAACTTGCCAACTGATGTGCAAGTCCAGGAGGGATGTAGTGAAATATTTTGCTCCCTGCAAACACCCCTATAAATCATCCGTTCTTGGAATTGGACATGAATCCATCTTTATCTTTTTATTTAATGCTCTAAAATCAATGCATAATCTTGGTGGACCTTCTGGTTTGTCAACCAACACGACGGGAGAAGCATATGGACTTCTTGATTCTTGAATGATGCCATTCTCCAACATCTCATGCACTTGCTCATCAATAATTTGTCTTTGCTTTTCTGACACACGATATGGTGCTTTATGGACTGGTTCATCATCAGTCGTTTTCACCGTAATTAAGGAATCCTTATAGCATCCCAATTCGTGCGTTGCGAATGAAAATGTTTGGCGGAACCCTTTTAGCAATTTCAACAATTCTGCCTTTTGTTTAGCTGCCAACTCTTCGTTAATATTGAAATTATTCGGCTTACATTCGAATAAATCCAACAAATAGTTTTCATTGCGTTGTACCAAATCTGTAAATTTTTTTGTAATTCGTCAATCCTGTCGTTCACCATCCTCCCGAGACTTATGAACAAGTCTCTCTTCATACCTTCGATCGTCTCCGTTAGCTCGGCCGTCTCGAACTGCAGGGCAGCTGCGACAGGGGCAGCCTGGACCTCCCTCTCGCTGAAGGCGGGTGCGAAGTGCCTTCAGCTCAGCCGAATTCAGAGCGAGTTGCTCCCGCATCCTCTTACTATCCGCCATGAGGATGCGGATCTGCTCGCTCTCTGTTCGGGCCTCTTCAACCTCGTCCATGCTGCCCAGAATGGTGCGGCAGGCCCGGTTCATTCGGCCCCAAATCTCCCCTTTGAGGTTGCCGGATGACTTGGCCGCCTCAATAATTTCCCGCGCCGCCGCGCGAGTGGCGTCTATCGGGTCAGCAAAATCAGGCTCGGCAGAGCGCGACACCGAGCGGGAGCGCTCGACTCCAGGCCCCTTCGCCTTTTTGCCCCCTTTGGGAAGAAGGGCAGGGCTCTTCACCCTCCTCGAACCGAGGCTCGAAATGGGGCTCAAGCAGGTACTGCTTGGCCCTTGCTCTGGCCGCGGCCAGCCCCGCGTTAAGCCCCTTTGGGCTTCCCCCGATTAGCCGAGTTCACTTTCGGCGCAATATGAGGACGAGGTTCGTCCTCCTCATCCTCCCGTGGTCTCTTGAACGCCTGAGAAAGCTCCTCATCAACGTCAATGACAATAAGCTCATCATCGTCGGGTCCGACGTAGGTCCGTCGGAAACGCCCGAACGTGGCCTGAGCGCCATGCGCTCTAACCGGACAGATGGGGTAGGCACCCCATTTGTTTTGTCTTCACTGGTGTGGCTCTGAAAAGAGCCGTTTTCGTCTTGACCCTGAAAAGGACCGTTTTCAGTTGGTTTTTTATTCTCCATACTAAATCCCACGAGTAGGGCCGATTTAGATGTCCGCCCCCAGGTGACGTCCATTACGGGGGTAAGGCTTATATACTGCAGAGATCGCCAGGTATCTGCAGGTTTTTACGACTTTTCTGTCGGGTTTTAAAGAGTTTTCCATCTCGCGGGCCGGCCAATTAAGGCAAGCCCTCCGTTCTGGTGTCTCTCAACTACCCCATAACGCCGCCAGATGGGGGTCGTTGAAGAGAGACACCAGGTACGGGGTGCTAGAGGAGTCGACGTGCCTCCTCTAGTTTTGGGCGGTAAGTGCTCGACGGCATTGTGAGTGCACGCCGAGCCCGCCCCGGAAGTGGGAAAGGATAGGTAAGGGGAAGGAAATTAGGATTGGGAAGGTGGGAATGGAAAGGAAGGTGCTGCTCTTAGTCTGGACCCTCACCCCGAGACTTTCCGGTATGGCTAGCCCTGTCCGGTATAGCGTCGGGGATCACTGAGCCACGCAAGCCCCCCCCCAACCACGGCAAGGTGGCAGCACATTGGGAGGGAAGAAAATCTAACCTAACCTAACCTTTTCGAACCTTACTTTTTCAAACCTAACTATTTCAAACCTAACTATTATAAACCTCATCATCATCATCATTATCATGTCAGCCGAAAGACGTCCACTGCTGGACATAGGCCTCCCCCAAGGCTCTCCACTCAAACCGGTCTTGTGCTTTTCGCATTCACTGCGTTCCCGCGATCTTCACAAGGTCGTCACTCCATCTTGTTGGAGGCCTACCTACAGCTCGTCTCCCGAGCCGCGGACGCCACTCAAGAACCTTCTGACCCCATCGGCCATCAGTTCTGCGAGCAATGTGCCCCGCCCACTGCCACTTAAGTTTAGCTATTCTTCGGGCTATGTCGGTTACCTTAGTTCTACTGCGGATATCATCAATTATAAACCTAACTCTTTCAAACCTAACTTTTTCAAACCTAACTTTTTCAAACCTAACCTTATTTAACCTAACTTTATAAACAATATCGATGAAAATTAAATAAGTACTGACATCAGCATTATCCTCCGTAGCAGTAGAATTGGGGAGACTGTAGCCTCGGGCGCTACGCAAGCGTCATGGACGCTCGACGAAGACGGGACTTCGTGTATAAGCGGCTGGCACAAACGGCTGACTAGAGTCCAAAACTTGCACATACGGGGACGCCGAAGAGGATTTCGTACCAAGCGGCTCATCAGAGTCCAATACTTGCACTACACTTAACTCTTCGGACGGCGGGGCGGTGGAAGACCATTGTAGTCACTGAGTATCAACAGGAGTACGAAAACGCTCTCAATTGCGAGTACAAACAATGACTGACGCCTGACGGACGAAGTGAAAAAACTCGAACTCGGTGACACATATTGTACATAATTATGACTATGAGCCAATAGAATACTTTAATAAAATACGGGGATGAAAATTTGACGTCTAGCAGCTGTCAGTGTTACCACAGATATATCTTGTATGAGGACGTCCTTTATTGTTCCTCTTTCTCTTCTTATGTTTATACTGGCTTCGGACGGAACCCTACACTGAGCATGATCAGACATGCTGTTGCCAGGTTTTTATTCTTATTCTTATAATTCCACCGGTTGTTTTATCCCGACATCGGAGCATAGTTATGCGATCTCTTCTTGATGGTAAAAGCGAAAGCGATCGAATCTGAGTGGTAAAAGGTTGAGATGATGGTAGCGATCCAGGCGGACACTGCACAATGTCCACCACAACTAAAAAGTTATGATTTAAATAATTTGTTACAAATGTTCTTTCTTAGGGGAGTGTTCTTTAGTACGCACTTGGCGAAGAGTTGCACGTGAAGTTTGTCATGCCAGTGTTGTCTCAAGGCAGTATTTCTAAATTTCGTTTTAATATCTTTGTTGTTCAGTTCTTCAAGTGAGCATTGGGCGGTTTTCCATTACCCGGCCCGGCACCGGCACGGCACCGGCATAGCCGTCCACCGGCACCGGCGCCGGGGCTTCGTTTTTCCACTGCGCCGGTTGTCGATGCCGGTTTACGCCCGGTGAGTGGTGCAGTACTGACACGGACTTAAGCACGACGACACGAAAGTACAACGCGGTTTACCACGCTGTTTTAAAAAAATGGTATCGTCAATCCGTCGACTATATTAAATATAGTCGACGGATTGACGATACCATTTGACACCATGTTTTAATAAAATACTTTATTTGTGATCAACTTATTTATTCATCATCAAATTCCTCGAAACTGGTCCCTGTTTCCCTGTCTACGGCAACTCCAGTGGACAGGACACGCAAGGCGGCAGTATACCTCTCTTCCTCATCAGGGCTCATATGGATGTCTTGTTTCATCACCTCCATGATTGCTTTCAAGTGGTCTTTCAGCCCACAAGAGGATTTTGGGTACTCTAAGTAAACAGTAGGATCTAGTAATTGTATTATTTTTAATACTGCCGAATTACTTTTCTCTTTTTCAGCCTGGCTTTTTTTCTTTTCCTCTCTAAAAGTCCTGTTACAAATTTTGTTATATCTTTTACATCTACGACGCCGACACCGACGCAGAGACGTCAAATTTTGGATTCATCCAATGCTAAAAGTCAGATACCTAGAAGGAACATATTATACCTTATTTGAAAAGTTGAAAATGGATACCAAAAATTCTTAAACTATTTTCGCATGAGCGAAGAAACATTTAACTATTTGTTGGAGAATTTGTATCTGAAAATTAAGAAGAAGAAGGATACTTCATTTAGAATGGCAATACCACCGGAAGAAATGCTAGTAGTGACGTTAAGGTAAGTTTTTTTTATATCTATTATCTCAATGTAAGATATGATGATATATGATGTCATCATAAATTAAACATTTAATCATAAATAAAATAATTATTTTTATTTATCAAACTTGTTTATTACAAAAAAAAACAACAAGAAACATTAATTTTTATTTATGAAACATTTATTTATTAATAAAAAAAATCAACAAGTACGTGGGTCACTAGGAAAGTTTTGAGATACTCAAAATTTATAAAAAGAACGCAACGAGATTAAACCTTTTTTAAAAGATAAATTATTTGTTATTCGAGTATAGAAAATTGATCAAATATTTAAAAATAAAAAAATTACGGTTGTTTTTTGTTTCAATTCCGCGGGCTTTTATCGTCAACTATGGATTTTAAGCGAGAACATTTTCGTGCGATGATTTTGTACGATTATAAATTTGGATTAAATGAATGTGAGTGCAGAGAGCGATTAGTTTCGGCGTTTGAGGACTATGCACCATTGCGTGCAACAGTTTTCAGATGGTTTGCTCAATTTAAACGAGGGATATTTTCTTTAAATGATGATGAAAGAAATGGCCGACCCGCGACTTCAGTTACAGAAGAAAACGTCCTAGCTGTGAAAAATTTAATAATTAAGAAGACCCAAAAGTGACTTACAAACAAATAGAAGAGGTCGTGAAGATTTCATCGCCAGCTATTAATGAAATTTTACACAACCGGCTTGAAGTCAGGAAATTATGTTCACGATGGGTGCCTCACTCGCTGACTGCAGAACAAAAAGAAGCTCGCGTGACATGGTGCAAAGATATGCTCAGAAAATTTGATCAGGGAGAAGGACGGTCAATTTTTAACATTATTACTGGAGACGAGAGTTGGATTTACCAATATGATCCACCGACTAAACGGCAATCGACAATTTGGGTGTTTCCCGATGATGAACCTCCAATGAAGGTGAAACGCGGGCGAAGTGTTGGGAAAAAAATGGTGGCCACATTTTTTTCTGCAAGTGGTCATGTGGCCACAATTTCCTTAGACGACCAAAAAACTGTGAATGATAAGTGGTATATTGAAGTGTGTTTACCTACTGTATTTAATAATTTAAAACAAAAACGACCTAAAACTGGTTTGAGGGGGCTCTTTTTGCATCATGACAATGCCTCGCCGCACAAGGCCATTATCACCAAGGATTTTTTGAAGAGTACAGAGATTGAAGAATTGTGTCATCCTCCGTATAGCCCCGATTTAGCATTTTGCGATTTCTTCCTCTTTCCGAAAATCTCAATTTACACGCGATTTAACAGTCCTGAGGACGCACGGAATGCCTACTTGCAGGCCGTAGAAGACCTCCCTAAAGAAGAGTACCGGGAATGCTATAAATCATGGTTTAGGCGGATGAATCGATGCATAGAAGCTAATGGAGAGTACTTTGAGAAACTGTAATAAAAAAATATTGAATAACTTTTATACTTTTTTTGTATCTCAAAACTTTCGTAGTGACCTAAGGTATGTAGTTTTAATCGTTTCTGTCATTAATAGAATTTAATCCATATTTCCTATATAAATTATAGTTTATAATTTACTCTTGAGTACCAAACTGATTCATAAAATTTTGATAGACATTTACGCCTGCATTTTCTGCTGGCTGGGGAATAGACACAGGGTTAATGATATCATGAAGTGCATTGTCATTAACTTCAGCTGGAGAGTAGTGGCTGTTCATATCAATTAGCGCTTCTTGTGAGGTGACTGTTGGCTGAGTAACAGCAGTTGGTACAAAAGACATGTGATATACGTTATTAGAACTAGACGCACTGCTTGCTGGTGATGGTGATTTCGAGAAGATGCGAAAATTCGGAGTTCGTTTTTGTTTTATCTTTCGAATGAACGTTAGAATTTCCATATGCAAATCCATCATTTCAGTTTCATTCATATCCTTTATGTAAGGTAAAAATGACATCAGCATAGTTTCTTTTTCATTCATCTTTGAGGCAAGTGGGGCAGGAATGTTATCTTTATCGGCGTGTCTTTTTAATTCGGCCAATATTTCTCTTTCTATCACATCTGACTCTCTTGTTTTTTTCTTCCGAGCCGGCAACGTGGGTGGTGGTAATTCAGGCTCTGGTGTAAGCGGAGGAGGTTCTGTTGATGATGATGAAACCGGTCTTGGCGTCAAAGAATTTTCTGTGTCAGTTAAATTGGAATCTGTGTCTGCTTTTTCTACAACTTTCAAAAGAAAGTTTAATTGTTCTGCGTATAAATATTTTTCTGGAATCCTTGGCCAGTTTTGGTACGCAGAGATTTCACATTTGGGGTTGCTTGTTTGGTGTTTAAATGTAAACTATATAATCCCAATAATAACTGTTTATTTCTTAAAGGCGTCTACACAGACCTATGGGCACGGAACTACTGGCGTCCTGTAGTCGTGGCTTATATTAGCAGCGTAAGCTGTAATATAAACCCGTGTACATGTGTCGCTACAGTAGCCCCCCCCCCCCCCCTTACAAACAAAAAAATATCTTACTCTATAACACTAGTAAGCCGCTTGTTGAGTTGCCTGGGGTGGCCCATTCTGCACCCTCACCGAAGTGGGCGGCGGCAACCTTTCCACCGCCTTCTGAAGC